>OU452229.1:6257931-6771672 GCA_911728455.2 Marthasterias glacialis | reverse complement strand
AAACCTCGATACCAAATGTTGGCTTTCTGGAGCATTTCCATGAATTCAGATATTAAACGTATTTCGATAGGAACACAGCGATTAAATAGGAGTTAAATCAACGTGGTGTCATTGGAAAACGCGTAAAAAAGGGGGGGGGGCTAAATTACGATTCCTAACGAATGAAACTGCTGATACGAAAATAACTTTATATGTATGTTTTTGAATGAATAAAGGTTCCCCTCGGAGGAAAAAACCATTAAATAAATAAACAAATAGATGACTTTATTGATAATGTCGTGACTCATGCATTGTAGCCATTATTCTTGATCCACACGCAAGATGACAACTTGTTTGTGTTTTTGTGGCAACAGACTGTTTCCAAAAGTATCGATTTTGCAGGGACTGTCATGAACATTCCAAACCTCATTTCAACAGAATTGTCCTCTCCCACTGGGCACTCGTGTAGGTCTAGTGAATCAAATCCCAGCTGACTAGCTTTATATTTGATTTTTTTTTCTCCCAGGACTCGGAAAGCGCTCCAGAGTATACAAGTGCTTTGTGGTATGATACCTCATCATTCGGTATAGGGTATTATGAAACCAAAATGATCTGAAACTCACTTGCTTAATCTCATATTCTTTGTAAGCATTTGGCTGATTCGTTCTGCTTATTAACATTTGTCAGGGGCTAGGCATCGTTTGGGGAGCATTGAGTTGTCGTTATGATAAATTGATTATGATTATTTAGAACAAAGTAATATTGGTTGAAAAAATGCACTAATCGTTATGTCTAGAATAAACCGACAGATCTATCATTTAAGTTTGTCTCGTGAACAAGTTTAACTTATGTTGGGTTGTTTGTTTGTTTGTTTGTTTGTTTTGTTTGTTAATTTTGGTGTTTTTTATGTTTGTTGGGTTGTTTGTTTGTTTATTGGTTTGTTTGTTTGTTTGTTTGTTTGTCTGTCTGTCTGTCTGTGTGTCTGTCTGTCTGTCTGTCTGTCTGTCTGTTTTTGTTTTGCTTGCTTGCTTGCTTGCTTGCTTGCTTGCTGGCTTGCTGGCTTGCTGGCTTGCTGGCTTGCTGGCTTGCTGGCTTGCTGGCTTGCTGGCTTGCTGGCTTGCTGGCTTGCTGGCTTGCTGGCTTGCTGGCTTGCTGGCTTGCTGGCTTGCTGGCTTGCTGGCTTGCTGGCTTGCTGGCTTGCTGGCTTGCTGGCTTGCTGGCTTGCTGGCTTGCTGGCTTGCTGGCTTGCTGGCTTGCTGGCTTGCTGGCTTGCTGGCTTGCTGGCTTGCTGGCTTGCTGGCTTGCTGGCTTGCTGGCTTGCTGGCTTGCTGGCTTGCTGGCTTGCTGGCTTGCTGGCTTGCTGGCTTGCTGGCTTGCTGGCTTGCTGGCTTGCTGGCTTGCTGGCTTGCTGGCTTGCTGGCTTGCTGGCTTGCTGGCTTGCTGGCTTGCTGGCTTGCTGGCTTGCTGGCTTGCTGGCTTGCTGGCTTGCTGGCTTGCTGGCTTGCTGGCTTGCTGGCTTGCTGGCTTGCTGGCTTGCTGGCTTGCTGGCTTGCTGGCTTGCTGGCTTGCTGGCTTGCTGGCTTGCTGGCTTGCTGGCTTGCTGGCTTGCTGGCTTGCTGGCTTGCTGGCTTGCTGGCTTGCTGGCTTGCTGGCTTGCTGGCTTGCTGGCTTGCTGGCTTGCTGGCTTGCTGGCTTGCTGGCTTGCTGGCTTGCTGGCTTGCTGGCTTGCTGGCTTGCTTGCTTGCTTGCTTGTTTGTTTGTTTGTTTGTTTGTTTGTTTGTTTGTTTGTTTGTTTGTTTGTTTGTTTGTTTGTTTGTTTGTTTGTTTGTTTGTTTGTTTGTTTGTTTGTTTGTTTGTTGGGTTGTTTGTTTGTTTGTTTGTTTGTTTGTTTGTTTGTTTGTTTGTTTGTTTGTTTGTTTGTTTGTTTGTTTGTTTGTTTGTTTGTTTGTTTGTTTGTTTGTTTATTTGTTTGTTTGTTTGTTTGTTTGTTTGTTTGTTTGTTTGTTTGTTTGTTTGTTTGTTTGTTTGTTTGTTGGGTTGTTTGTTTGCTTGTTTGTTTGTTTGCTTGGTTGTTTGTTTGTTTGTTTGCTTGTTTGTTTGTTGGGTTGTTGGGTTGTTTGTTGGGTCGTTTTGTTTGTTTGTTGGGTTGTTTTTTGGGCGATTCATTATTCCACCCACCCCGATTTTCTCAATTATTCCCGCGAACCTTCCCCTCCACCCATGTTTGCCAAAATTAAGCCTAAGAGAATAGAACAAGAGGATAAGTTGCAAAATAGCCATCGTTTGGCCTGGAAAAAGGCCATTCATCAAATTTCACTCCTCACCCGATTGCGTGGGTTTTTTACCCAGTTGGGGTTTTCCTCCCACATCTAAAATTGAAAATTTCTTCAACATCTTTTCTTCACATGTACCTTCAGGTCTGCGGATTACAGTGCAAGGCACTTTTGAGGGCTCCTTAGTTTCATCACTAGAGAGATATAAAAAGGAGCAGAGTCTTTGTTTTTTGTGGGGTTTTTTTTGTAAAAAACCTCTTAGTAAAACACGGCGCCGATGTTTGAATTCTCAATTAATGTAGAGTGAGTTTAGGATTTCAAAGGAACTAACGCCATAGCGCTTTACAAAGTGAAAATGGATAGTTCCCAATAGACGCCATCTTTACGGGCAATCTGGGTTCGGGCTTTGAGCTACGTCAAGCGTTCTAACTTGTCTATACGCAGCCAATTGGTTCACCGACACTTTGTGCAGCAAGATTCATCTTGTATTTCCTCAAAAAAGAAATTCGTAATAACACAAGATAACTTTAAACTTGGCAGTTTTATTCACTTGGAAAGAAAAAAGTTATGACAGCATAAAAATTACATTACATGATATATTATACATTTTGGGTGGGTATCGCATTGAATATGTAATGGAAATATCCACCCATGCTCGGCAATTCCATGGTATTTCGCAGCTTCATGAAAGTAGGTCCGGAAAAGGCGTTGCTTTTATTTGCCAATACGAACATAATGCATCCACATTCTTGAAGAAAAAATCTAATCATTTCTTCAAAATGATTTTCGGACTTCAATTATTCAATTTTCGTCCCTGGCGCTTCCTTGGTCTGAATACATCCATTTAAAACACAACCTGAAAAGTGGAATCAATTTAAAGTCATTACCCGAATTCATTTCTCGTCCGTGCCCTAGAAACTGCATAAACTTGGCCAGTTCTAGAATATCCCAAACGCCTGTTAAATATTCATAACAAATGATTTCACTTTGCCATTCCATTGTTGAATCCGGAGGCAAGATTTAATCCGATTTTTTTTCCACCGCATACATGATGATCTTTTGGTATTCAGAAGTGTACACACTTAGAAAAACAAATCCATGTATATGACAATAGCAATAATGCTGAGTTAAAAAAGCAACATTTTGTATGGCTTGATTTTCCCCTTTGGATGTTAAATTTTTTGTCAGTATTTCTTTCTTCGCCTTCTCCATTTAATGTTGCTGTATCTTGAATGATTGTACTTTGCGAATTTGCCACATTAATAATAATAATACAATATGAATAACGAAAAGTCCTTCTTCTTTTTTACTTCTTCTTCTTCTTCTTTTTCTTTTGCTTCTTCCTTTTTTCCTTCCCCCTTCTTTTCCCCCTTTTTTATTGGTGAGAGTTCTGTTTGTTTTCCCTCCTTTTTAATTTAGGACCCACCAAATAATCGGATCACTTTCAAATGATATAACAGTAGTATAAATCATTATAAGCACACCACATAAAAGTTTCATCGAGCCATTTCTTCCACATGAAACTGAATATGTGTGGGTTTTCTTTTTTAATCACGGCGCTATAAAAACGTGTAGTTGTTGTCCGTGTGTATAGAGCGATGGTAACAAACTAATTTCAAAAATTTGCAAAGGAGATTTAGGAATATATTCTTCGACGTGAACCAATTTCCTTGAAAAACGCGTCCCAATCTACGAGGAAACTACGCGTCTGTATTGCATTTATTAAACAACAAAAAAAGAAGGAATTTTAAAAAAAACCTTGTAATATGAAGGCTGTTTTCAAATTAACCAGCTGAACTCCATTTTTTTATCATTATTATTTTTTAGAGCATGGGTTTATGATTTTTTTTTTTTTGAAACAAGAGTGTCACTATTAAGGTAACGTTAATAGTCGCCATCGTCCTCCTCGACGTCGTCTTTATCATCATCACACAACAACAACAACAACAACAAAAACAAAGAACGACCATAACAATAACAACAACAGCAATAACAACAGCAGCAGCAACAACAACAATAATAACAATAATGATATTACAGTATATTTATTATGCACTATTGGGGAGGCAACAGACTCAACGCTCAGTAGTTCATTCTGGGTTTTATTGTTATTATTATTAATGGGCCCGGCTTGGACGTGACCTCAGGCTGTGCTCCACTGTTATTTTGTTATTTTTTATTTTCGCTCATTCACATAATAGTTGTCTATGTAAGGCCTTTTTACGTACTTTTGTGTTGTTTAACAACCGATACTGTACTTTGATATGAACCGGAAACAAATAATGCGCCATACTGTTCATCGGGCTCTTTTCAATTCAAATACGGGCTCTATTCAATTCAAATACACTATTATTTCCATACTTCTATGAGTATAACTGCATAATTTATAGGAAAGTAATGAGTGAACCAAAATCAAATGAACGCCAAAGCAGCAAAACACCAAAAAGAAAATAAAGTATGGGGCTGTTTAGATAAGCAGAAGCTTGTAGAAAACAGCCGACAACCGACACAAAAAAAACAAAGGACAAACAGACAGACAGCGACATGACAACGGACATATTATGTTAAGACGAGTCTAAGAAAATGAAATGTAGCAGGTAATGTTTAACATAGGCAAAACAAATTCAAGTACGAAAAGGCAGCAGCATTCTTGCTGAAACCATCTCAACTTCTTACGAGTATGCAGCACCTGCAACTGAACAGGCGCACAGGTTGCATGATGGAACAGCAAGCAACCAATCAGACGTCAGTAACATGATGCGTTGCCTGTAATGACTTCTGTAATTAACTTCTTCATGTACCTAAAAAGTGATACGTCATTATGACTATACCAGGTGTAAAGTTACACTAACTTAAAGGTTAACATTTAACTTAAAAAAATCATATCTCCTGAACCATACAATGAATTTTCACAATCAATATCTCACGTGAAAGAACTTCAACAACTTAACCCAATTTACACAGAAATGACTCCATATTGACCTTGTCTCCTGGTTCAAACCGGAAGTTAAAGTGAAAAAGCTTCACAATAGTTGGTATGACCTCTGGAGCCAAAGTGTTAGGGAATTTGAACGTGGTTTCCATATAATGATCTTTGACATATAGGCAAACTGAAACTACAATCGATGACGTCATTATTACGTCACTGCAGAAACATACTTTTGTGTCGAAATAAGAATTATATTGACCTGATTTAACCGTGTTTCCTTTCCAAACCGTATGTTCAATTAAATTTATCAAAGCGCTATTCAATGATTTGTTATGTTCCCATATTTATATATTTTGATTGATTTAAATTTTATTATAGACCACACACGGTCATTGCCAATTGAATAATGGAACACGCGTCACGTGTCATTCTTTATTTTGCCATGTATTTGCTGCCACGACGATTAACATTCTTTTGGATCTTTCTTTTGTAACAAAAAACTCACCACTGATCACTGAAAAAAACTATCCTGAACTAAACAAGATACTTTAAGATACTTTCGGAATCTATACGTCAAACAAAAAGTCTTGAAAAAATCTAACACTTTGACATTATCTTCCGGTTGTAGCGAAATTATTCAATGAAAACAGTTATTTGGAGTCATGTAACCTTTATTTATTAAAACACTAGAAAACGGGTGTTTTATTACAATGTTTCACGACACCATCAGAAATCACAGTACCGTTGAATACCCAAACACCTGGTGTTCGTAAAACAAACACTACAGGTCTAGTTTGTCTTCGTCTTCTTCTTCTCACTGTACCTTCTCAGCAAGACTTCCCTTACTAGCTAGTGTACTAGAGACTTGTAACTTCTCACATACGAGGACATTAACTTCTACGTGTACCTAAAAGTTAGTAAGTCATAATGACGTCACCAGGTGTCAAGTTACACTACCTTAAAGGTTAAAGTTTAAAAAAATCATAACTCCCGAACCGTACAATGGATGTTCATATTGTGAAAATTCATTGTACGGTTCGGGAGTTATTGATTAAACCAATACTTCACGTGAAAGAACTTCAACAACTAAACACAATTTACACAGAAATGACTCCATATTGACCTTGTCTCCTGGTTCAAACCGGAAGTTAAAGTGAAAAAGCTTCACAATAGCTGCTATGAGCTCTTGAGTAAAAGTATTAGAGAATTTGAACATGGTATACATAGATGAAATGATCTTTAAAATATAGGCAAACTGAAACTACAATTGATGACGCCATTACAACGTCACTGCGGAAACATATTATGTCGAAATAAAAAATTATGCATCTCCAAAAGCATACGTCGGAAATTCTTTAAATTTGATATATAACTAACTCATGTCAGTACAAAGACAGCTGATAAGTTTTATGTATATCACGAAACCAAAATAGAAATATGGCGAAGAGAACCTCATTGTTGATACATTTTTAAGTCAGCTTCTATAATGTCTGCCACAGTTTCCCCTCCTTCGTAATAATTGAAAACACAGGTCTTACAATAGCTGTAAAACATAATGAATATCAATTTTTGACTGTCAAAACTTTATGAGATATTCCCGTATCATTTTGAGTAGCACAGATATTCCAGCACAAAGTCTGAAATCACTAACTAAAAGTATTCAATTGAAGCCCTGATTTCGAGTCATGTAACCTTTATTTATGAAAACACTAGGAAACGGGTATTTCGTTAACATTTTTCATCTATAGCATCATCATAACTCATAGTACCGTTGAATACCCGAACACCAAGTGTTTGTAAATACAAACACCACAGGTCTAATTATTTATTAGTATTTATTCATTACTATTATTGTAATAATTATTAGTAGTAGTAGTATCTTTATGTTCTGAAGCATTGTCAATGTTGAGAGAAAGAAGGGTATTTGAAGACAATCACCATTGTATATTTCGAGATATATACTCGACATGAAAAAGCACAACATTCCTAACCAAGAAGTAAACCGTTTATCGTTAGCCTATTTACTCTGAAACGAGGCTACTAGATTGGATGGAATTTTCACAGGCCGTTTGTATATTAAACTTGTGTGTCTATTGCAAACACGGAAACCAAATTACTCATCCAAAAATAGTTACACTTAAAAGAAAATGTATTTATTTATAGTATTTCTTGGCAGTGACGGTGGCTTGTAATGCATATACACTGAACACTTAAGATGTAGTTTGGGATAGTATATTTATTGCATTTCACTGCACTTGAGAATTCATTTTTTTTTTTTTTTTTTTTTACATAACAACTCTTGAAGAGAAAACTTTGATTTTGGACTTCGTGGTTCTCGGTCACTACATACTTCAGCTGCGATATTTTTTGCCGCATTACAAACGGGCAAAAAGCAAAATTGAAGTCGTCAAACCCTTGCATGGTTTGAAATCCCCCTCCCAACGCAGCACACACGCCTCGACTGTTTTGGTTTGAGGGGTCCGTCTGTGGTTGCTCTATGTTTCGTTTTTCTAAAGAACTCCCCAGACACAGTGGTACAAGCAATTCAACTTGAACAATGAAAACCCTGTGGGAAAGCATTAATTTACAGGACCCACAAGGACCCGTGTGTCAGCCCACGTACAGATCCAAACCCGAACCTTTACCACTAAACCTGGTTCGGTTGTCTGAGCAAACAGACAACGATAGATGCACTCTGGTCTGTTTTGCTATTCATCTGAAGTAAGGGAGTCCTTATTTATCCGTTTTAGAATTAACCTTCAATTGAGGGCGTTTTATTTGTTCGCTTCGAACAGAAAAATTCAGAGGCATTATGCTACTTTCCATGGATGAAGATTAAGGTCCCGATATACATTTAGGTCATTTTTGTGCTACTGTATGTCGCAGGCAGCAGTAGATGGATGGCACATGATTTCAACAATGGGAAAAATCGCTATCTTTGATGGCCATGACTGCATATTTTCGAGCACACATCTGTGTGTTATGCGGAAGCACTGCAAGTGGCACGCGTGCGCTTCATAAACTCATTTCATGATTGGTTGGTATACAACTCAACCTGTGTTGAAACTTACAGAGCATGACGCGACCAAAATAGAAATTGTCATCAAAGATGGCGTCTATTGCAACCCATGGGAGGTTCGGGGATTAAATTTTAGGAGATTTCCCATTGTTTACGTAGTTCTTGGCATACGCACGTTTCAAGGAACAATTGATTTACCCGCTAGGTCTGCTGCCACCTAGAGTCCTGAAACTCATTATCTCGATCTTGTTAGCAAATCAATACGTCACACGCGCATGCATCGACTGCACGCAACAGCACGCACAATGTTTTGGCTACTTCAGGCTCCAAAGCTGGCGTACGTTTACTTTGTGTGTTATTTTACAAAAACAATCACTCGGTTAATCATTCATAGGCTTCCTTATGACAAACTGATGATTCCTACAACACCTTAAGACTGCAAAACATCAGTGAAAGACAAGTCCAAAAACTAATTTTTCCATTACATAAATTCTCAAAGAAACCTTTGCTCAATGCGTTTCCTATGGGCTTTTGGCAATCGTTGGAGCCGGTTTGTGTGTAGTGGGCGTGGCTCACATTGGAACTAAGTCACATTTACGAACAAGGCCCAGTTTTATAGAGTTGCCTAAAAGCAGGGGATATTTTTAGGGACCATGATAAACCTACTTGATAAGAGCAACAAAGAGTAGTTGATAGTATACAACATTGTGAGAAAATACTTCCTTTGAAGTAACGTAGTTTTTGAGAAAGATGTAAGTTCTCACTAAAGTATTTGAATCTGAGAAAAGCCTTTTTCACGTAATGACAAACATGCATTTTCAACATTTTTGGATCCTTCTGCGTAGAAATAACCGCTCCAGATTTTCGTCGATATCTCAAGAACAACTTTTGAAACCAAATTTTCAGAGGTTAGTTTAATGGTAACATATCTACAATTTTATAGGATTGAACGTACGTATCCAAATAACCAAGGTATACCCTGCCTTTAAGCACAACATTTTGCGTAACAATTTTCTGCTTAGCAAAAATGCGCTGGAAACCAGTCACAGATGGTACATGCGGAATGGTGTTTTGGCTGGTTCAGCCTTATTCCAGTAAGCAGAGATGTAATGTGCTCAGCTCCTTTTTTGTGCTCAAGCAACTTTCCATGAATTTGGGCCCAGGATAGGTGATTCTTACTCGACGAAAAGAGGAGCCCATAATGTTTTCGTCCCGTTCTCAAGATAGCCACACCTACGGCCACCGTCGTTTCATCACCGATGGGAAAAGCCTAAGTTCCCTTCAAGCGGCAAGAACATAAAATTCTTTTAATATTGTCCAAAATGACAAGTCTAATTAATGTTATGTATAGTTTTGGATGCGATTTCTTATCAGGTACTCTGGGCAATTACGCCTACAATAGTTTATTTTGATAGTGATGAAAAGAGTCGAAATTAAAATGAGATATGAAGGGGGGTGCGGGGGAGGGATTAGGACAAACCGCCCACGTTGGTTCACGCCTGATGGCAGGACAAACTGAAAGTCGGGACACAGTCGACGATGATAAACAATCGTTTTTAACAGTTCTACAACCTTTCCCAAAAGATTTGTTTTTCAGTCAGGGTTGTTGCACCTCAGACCACTAATAAATAGTGGCACCAAACCTTCTGTTGGTATTCATTTATCAAACAAGCACACAAGGCTGCGATGACCCTGTTTAATTGCGAAAGATCGATACCTCGCTTTGTAAATGGTTTTTGTATGCATAATTCTTTCATTCGTCTTTTTGAACCTCTTTTTGGGTGATTTGCAGTCGTCTCCTTTCGTGAAACCCATAGTAAGTGAACTGCTTCCTGTGTCTTTGTAGATGAACTTCTGTGCGGCCTTGTGAACTGTGTAGCACGAGAGCTATGTACATCCGAGACCTACGTGCAGTCCAGACCCAAATGTACCCTCAACCTTGTACCTAAACCTAGACTGTACCTAAATTGGGATACAAGGTTGGGGTACAAAGGTCCTGGATGCATTAGGGTTCCGGATTTGGTCTACACTTTGGTTGTACGCTACATTTAGGGGTTGCACAGGTGGTGTCTTTTGTACAAAGAGGCCACATATGCCTTTGGTTGTAACATCTAAACTTAATTCCTATAACGGCCCACTTGCCGATTTCTTCTTTCTCCCCCATCCATCTGCTTCAAGCTGACTCAACTTCAATCTGTTCAAAACACTGCAGCACGTCTCTTCTGGCACTAAAACATTCGACCATTTCACCCCATACTCTCTAAACTACACCGGCTTCCTATCAATCAGCTAATTCGACTCAGAATCATCCTAATGGAATTCAAGGCACTATACATTGTACAGCTTCACCCTAGATACAAAACCTGTTAATGCCTAGTACTACGAGACAGGTCTGAAATCCACTATAGTAATATTATGCCCAGTGTTCCCCGGTCTTGTTCGACCAGTTAAAGGAACAGGGTGTTTTCGAAAATAACACCAAGAATTTGGAATTCAAGTTTACCTCAAAACCTCAGACAAACTCACAGAACAACACTCTCGTCCAGCAGGAACTGAAATCACATTTTGTTAATGCTTGCATTTTTAAGTACTTTCTAAAAATACTGTATAATTATAATTATTTTACTTATAGTACATCTCAGTCGAAATAAGGTAAATAGATAGATAAAAACATATATAAATAAATAAACACATAAAAAAATAAACAAAAAAACAAATAAATAAATAAACAAAAATAAATAAGAATTTACATCAACAAAATTATAACAAAATGTTTATAATTATTTATAACGTGCCCATATATCCACAAACCGCTTAAGCCACATCAGAATTTCACAATGTATAAGACGCACACAATGATCCAAAAATAGATTTTTAAAAATATACAAAATCTGGTCGAATCCGTTCCTCAGAAGGACGCCTTGTAAGAAAGAGAAAGATGTATCCCCAATTAAGAACTAATCCACAATACAGGCATCTTTTAATGCAGGGAGTAGAATGACATGAACTTGACCTGTTTTCTTATTAAAGCAGATTATAATCAGCGTCTTATTGAGACAGAGGAGTGCATCCTCTCAAACAATTTCCTGTTTCCGAAGGCCAATCAACGTAGCGCTTGCTAAGCTCAGTTAGTACCTTAAAGGGGTGGTTTGCATCATTTGGTACCTTAAAGGAGTGGTATGCATCATTTAGTACCTTAAAGAGGTGGTATGCATCATTTAGTACCTTAAAGAGGTGGTATGCATCATTTAGTACCTTACATGGGTGGTGTACATCATTTGGTACCTTAAAGGGGTGGTATGCATCATTTAGTACCTTGAAGAGGTGGTACGCATCATTTAGTACCTTACATGGGTGGTGTACATCATTTGGTACCTTAAAGGGGTGGTATGCATCATTTAGTACCTTGAAGAGGTGGTACGCATCATTTAGTACCTTACATGGGTAGTGTGCATCATTTGGTACCTTAAAGGGGTGGTATGCATCATTTAGTATATACCTTTAAAGCGGCCGTCTGTTGGTAAAAGGGTGTATCTCCTAAGAACTTTTTGGAGACTTTTTGCTTTTAAGCAAATTTATAATTATTTTATTCATGGTTTATGATAAAAATTGCAAATCGCAGCCAAACGGCTGAATTGAATACAATTGCACTAAAGCAAAAATTTGAGGACGCTCTTTTCAGTTATTCAAGTTTTAAAAGACCGATTGCGCGACAATTTTGACATGCGGTCACGTGACCTACTGGGTATAACGCCATACAGCTGATTGCAAAATACATGTAAAGAGATATGCCGTGACACAGAATGATACGAACACAGTCAATTATTTTACTTTTGTTAAGTGATAAATTAGTTAATCAGCCCCTTATTTGAAGTAGTACGTTTTGGCATTAATTTAAATCACATCTCTGTTTCATAATTTAACAACATTCTACTAAAAAGAGGGTTTTTTTAGCCATGTACTACCAGCGTCGGACGACTATTATGTATTATGTAACTACCCGCCTGTTATTTTGTTTGTAATGAAGGCCTAAATCACTGTAAAAAAAAATACAAAGGGATAAACAACGTTGGAAAAGTGAGCATTAATACCTAGCCTTGCAGAATTTCAAATAGGCAAAGGAATCACACAGTTTTGGAAAGCAATTTCTTTGGATGATTTTAACTTCAAAACTTTGAAATGTTTGTGTTGAAAAGTGTGTGGTGATCACGGTCGTCTGGCCTAACGTTCCGTCGTGCACTGTACACATCGTGCACATTTATACGGTACTTTTGCAATTTTCAAGACTTGCTGGAACTGCCCTTACTGGCTTTACTCAGCCACTCAAAGGTCTCTGATACAAACTCTGGAATATTTTCCACAGATTTCGAGCAAAAAATCGATCGACTAAACTAAATGCAATCATCATTGCGTACCGTACCGCACTTTCCTATGGAGGACGTCGTGTGTGTTTACATGTTATACCCGGAAGGGGTCACGTGACGCGGGTCGCGCAATCGGTCTATTCGAAACGAGTTATCGTTTATTTAGAAGATAACATGTGCTATCTTTGGTAATGCTATCAAAATAATCGACTAGTTTGTCTGGCACAATGGCGTGCATCCTAGATACACCCTTTTTTAAGTAAATAAGTCTTTCTATTATTTACAAATGTTTGCCAAGAAATTAGCACTGGTCTTTTCTTTGGTTGATTTATCGAAAAAGTGTATTGTCCCGATAAACCGTTTTGCCAATAGAATTGTTCAAATAAAAAAAACGTTCAGAAGAGCTATCTATCATTTTGCATTCATAAAATACCAGGAAGTAACTTAGCCCGATACCCTACACTGCAAAAACGAGGGTGTTAAATTGATTCTTTTGGTATCTATAATGTGACAACACCGACATGGTGTTAAATATCCCCATTGCTTTATCGTTGGTAAAATTAACACCATGTCGGTGTTGTCACATATAAATACCAAGAGAATCAATTTAACACCCCAGTTTTTGCAGTGTAGTGTTAATTTGCAGAAATGGTGCAACTGCAAAATACACCATTTTGCTAGAAAAACACCGCTGTGTTAAAACATGTTAAATCAATGTTAACGCACGTCACTGTAGAGATCTATCTAAAATTAAACCTTGTTCTCTCACAACAAATCCATTCATCAAATATTTGGTGTGTCTGGTATGTCTAAGTTACCTATACTGCCAAAAAATTATTTTGACATACACACTTCTGCAAGAAAAAATACAAACAGAAATACAACGCAAATAAGTGTACTTCAAATTGCTTAATTATTTTCACCATTTGTTGGATAACATAAAACATTGACCAACTATTGTTTACAACACTTCCCCAACACTTGGCCAAGTAAACTTCCCCAATTTCCCAACTTTTACATCAAAACTTATTACCCACTAATTGGTTAGAAAAAGATCACCAACAAAGTTGATTAAGATTTTGCCTGACAGTGTAGCAATTTTATTAGACCTATAAGTTGGTCAAAATATTTACCCAACTTTGTTGGGTACAATTTTGACCAACAGATGGACCAGTTCGTATTAGACCTAACGTTGGTCAAGATGTTGGTCAAAAAGTAACCAATATTTTTTGCAGTGTAGTTTCAGAGATGCATAGCGGAATAGATTAACTGCAAATGTTTACCCTGACATTCGGTGTATGGAAAATCCATGGTCGAACTCCACTTGTTGTAGAAAGTAAAATCACCACAGCACTGGGCGCCATTGACTGTGTACTGTTGCAATACAACTTGTATGCTGGTTGATGTCAGTACATAAAGTGCCAGAAAAATCACTTTTCAACATTTACAGACTGAAAATAATGTCACCAAAATACTCCACAGATGATTAAAATGGCAATAGACTGATGATATAAAAATGGTGACAAAACTAGACGGAGGATTTAAAGGATTAAAAACAACTAAGGCTGCACAAAAAAGTTTAAGGTGGCAGCCATCTTACACAGCGCCATAAAAAAAATTAAAAAAAATAAAAAACAAAACACGCAGTTGATCAAGTCGAAATTTACGAATGGCTTCCAGCCTGCTTCACTAGCTGTTTCCCAATCACTTTAAATCAAAATGCACTTCAAACGTATCACCAGAGTATAGGGCTTTCGAATTCATTCAAGTTGCTCTACCACGATCGTAAACGATGACATTCCAGGCGAGACAACATTCCACTTTTTAATAATTTATTTACTGGTATTTTCTTTTGAAATATCAAATTGGTTGATACAAACATTTCTGGTTAAGATTGTTAGCGTCCCATCAGGAACTCGGACTTGTATGCCACGTTCGATGGATTTATTTGCTTGAAAGATATTTAATACATAATTGCAACTGATCTGGATAACGAACTATTTTAAAGATGCGAAAGGTCCGATTGAGAGTAAGATTTTATTCAGCTTTTTTTTATTAGATTCGAGAAAGTTACAATAAGCTTTTATTTAAAGCCCATATTCACTTTTGGGAACACCGAAAAACAAAATGTTCACAGATTTGCACATAACTTATATGGTATAGAGACGATGATGGTAGAAAACTTCATGTAAACTATTTTTGTCTGATGTGTTATCGTTTTCGAATAATTAGTGAAATAAGATCCACAAATGATTTTTCGTCTCATTAGACGAAAACTCCAGCCGTTAGAATGAATACAAAAGCGCTGAATGACTTTGTATTGTTTTTTCGTAAAGGAAACAATGAAATGAGCTGAAACTTTCGCAGGTTGATTTTATTAAATAACTCTTGATGCTCATAAGGTATGGATGTATTTCCAGACACTTTACCAATAGTGTATAATGGCTTTAATTTAAGGTATTGCACGAACAAATCTGCCAATAAGAGGTAGTTCATTAAAAGCTACAAATAAGTTATTGTCGGGATACCGACATTATCTCACGTCCATCAGCCATGTCCAATCAATTATTTTACACGATAAATATATTTTGTACATTGTCTGTGGCGTATACGAAAGATTTGTCTGTTTTTCTTTTTGAAACAGCACCATAATGTCAAAATTCGTTTAGTACATAGCAATCTTTCAGCGAAAATTGGACCACGTAAACCGTTTTCTTTTAACGAACCTCCTCTTAGAAAATGTCACAATGAAATCACACAGTGAACCAACATTGTGATCACATCGTATTTTATAGTAAAATATGCTCCTCGTGTGTAAACACAACAAATCTGAAACTAGATCACAGCGTCCTCTTCATTTGTGTCCACAGTGGGCCAAGTCACGGTGGTAAAGCCCCAGCTCAACATTGGTATAAGAAGAAAAAATGTTCACAGATTTACATATACCTTACATGGTATAAAGATAATAATGGTAGACAACTTTCCTTTGAATATTTCCGCCTGAAGTGTTATTTTTCAAACATGAAATAAGATTCAAAAATAGTTTTCGTCTCCTATAGGAATGTGTACAAAAATGTTGAGTGCATTTTTATCGTTTTATTGCAAATGAAACAACGAAATGAGCTGACATTTCAAGGTTGGTTTTATTACAAATATCTTGATTTGTGCAAAGAATGAAAGCATTTACTGTCAGTTTACCAATGTTAAGCTGGTCTTTAATGCTTCTATACACCGTGATAATGATGCGTGTACACGGTGAGGATGTGGTCACAGTATGGCCACCCAAATGAGCACACTAAGGTAACAAAGTGACATTTTTTCAAGAGCCCTTGTGCGAATTGGCAGCTGTGGCTGTGGCTACGGTTTGATGGTCGCTTGAATAAGCGTAGAATGTCCATAGCAACACCATTAGCAACAACCGCAGCCATAGCCACAGCCGCGAGACAATATCTGTCTGAAAATCGTCTCTCAAGAGCATCTTTTTTGTTTTTTCAGGCTCAAGCTAAATAAAGCAAACATGAAAGGGCACAGAATTGTTGACAAAACATGGACAGTGTTTGCGGTGGGGTTTTTTTTCCTCGAGGTCCTGACCAATTATTGTCACTGGTTGGTTGCAACTGTATTTATTGTGTTGAAAACCCGAGGATGTGAATGATCTTACTCTTCCAAAATCAATGACGTTTCATACCATTCCAGACAAAATATAGAATTGGTCATTGTCAAAACACAAATTGATTAGTTTCAATCGGAAAGCTCGGTGGTTATAAAGTTTATACCAGTACCAATCCTCCAGAGAACTATCTCCATCAGAAATACTGTCAAAGGCGAGCATTTGAGGATACCGAATAATCACCACCATTGCATAAAAAAATACCTGCACCATTTCAGGCAAAAGTGTTCCATTTTTTTCACGTAAGCAGTGCGCAAATCTATGAATATTTATACTCTCAATCTTACCAATGTTTATTAAAAGATTATGCGTATCCTGCAAGGATGTGAAGTTATTCAATCTAAAAACGTATAACACAATTAATTGTAGTTTCTCTTCAAGAGATGTGGATGTACGCTACTGAACCACCTTTGATAATATTTTCATTTTCAAAGGATGATTTAGCCTATGTTTTTGTTTTCGAAATCTAAATGGGTGGATTTGGTCTTCCCAAATGATGTATCAAACCAAAATTCCTCAGCAATTGGATATATCATCATCATATAAGACCCAAAGGAGATTTTTCCAAACATAACATGATGAATACTAGTCACAGTTTCACTTCACACTTGAGTTTCCCGTATCGGTATATTGCATTTATTCATAAGACTTTGGTTCTGACATATAGATTTTTCCCCTTTGCTTTGTCAGGTGGAATTTACACATTTTCAGAGAGTCCAAAAAAATTCAACACGGTAAAATTCTTCATCAGATTTCCTAAAATTAAAGCACCACGCGGCTGGAAATCGTGAAAAGATGAATTCTAAGAAGTATACAGTTACACAAAAAGTATTATGTGTACTGCCTGTGTTGCCATATGGTGCGGTATTTTAGGATGCATTTTTTCAGGGTTTTTTTTTTTTTTTTCATTTCTTTTTCAATTAATATTATTATTTACAAGATTCGTTTGGCTACAAAGTGATCTTCAAAACTTGGTCCATTCGTGATGGGGAGAAATAAACTTCAATCTTTATTTCAAACGCCATGCTTAGAGGGATATTTTCAAAACAGAACGGCTTTAGAAGATTTTTGATCCAGCGTGGATTGCGGATGTTATTGCCATTGACTATCAAAAAGACCGACCAATAACGAGGGATTTGACAGTCTTTTAAAGTCCGCAAAGCGAGACGTACAATTACACTGTACGGGATACCTGGAGGGAATAATGATAAAATGCTATATTTATATTAATATATTTTATGCTTCTTGGTCCCTTGGGAGTTTTTCTTTTTACATTCTTTCTCTATTAAATTCTGCTTTGGTTATTGAGGAGAATTGTTAAACAATGTTTTTTTCCCTTTCCCCTTTTCTTTTTTTGATAAGGAGAAAATTTCCAATCTTCAAAATTAAGTCAAGAAACGAGAGATTTAAGTCTGTCAGTCTGACAAACCAAACTCCTCTTACAATATGTTTAACTAGGGCTTGGGGTATTTTACGTTGTCGGTGAGTTCCGTATAGTATACCGACTGAGTAATCCAAAATGAATGAGGTGGTTTTATATTAATTTCGGACGTTTTTGACTAAACTGAAAGAAAAGAAGACATAGGACAAAAGAACAAAATGTGGATGAGTATATAGTGGAAAATAAAACCGATTTACGGTGTGTTTGTTTGTGTGTCTTTTTTCCTAATAAAGGAACGCATAATAATGTGTTTATTGAAAAAACTTCATGTAGGTCGAGTGTGGTTTCTCGTGGAGTAGTTGCTGCAAGAAGCTTGCGTCGATGCATCCATGGCGGACAAACGGCCACATCGTTTACCACAGATATGGTGGACACAATACTATGACACTATTAGGTTTGGGTAATTTTGTCTTTATACACCCAAACCAAACAGTGTACTCCTATAGTGTCCAACATACCGCAAAAAGCTAACTCGGTCAAAAGAGCCTACAGCTATATAAAAAAAATAACAATAATAACAATAATAAAAATCCTATGTGAGATAGGTTGGAAAATGTATAATGTCTCGGTATTTAAAGGTAACGACAATAATAAACTGTCAAACTATTTAAAAAGAAAGTCGCTGACTAAGAGTTGCTGGAACCAGACATTTCCACTGGAAAGGGGACGTTGCAAATAAGAAAACCAACCAATTTGTCCAGTCAATCAGTGTGGAAACGTCTGGGCGGTAACTTGTACACAAAATAAGGTCAAAGAATTAGTTGATGCAGTCGTATAGCTGTCCCTTACCGGAGACGATGTCAGACTTCAATGAAGTGATCTTACCACCCTACTACATAAATCATGGAACTTTGATGAAAGTTCTGCCTTTTTTATTTATATTTTTTACTTTATTTTATTTTTTGAGGGGGAGAATTAAACTTTTTAATCAATTAAGAGATTGCTGGAGTCGTTAATTAAGATGTCAAAAACACTGAACCTCTGAAACTACAAATCTAATTAGTAAAGGGCGTAAATCTGTCGCCACGTGAAGAATTCATCAATAATTACCTGCAATGAAAAGAAGTAAAGAAGTTAGTAAATTACTAATTAGACTTAATGATGGAGTAGTCTATTCGGGGAACATTTGGGGTCCATATTTTGTTTTTTGTTATTATTAATTTAATACTTATTATACAAGTTTGTTAACGCCTTTTTAAGATCTGAGCATTCTCGTGTATTTTCGTACGTAAATTACAGTAGGTTCATCATGAACCATTTCTCCTGACGTCACCACCCACGATACAATCTTTGTTGCGCCATATTAGGAGTAGGATTTCCCGTGTGTGAGCCGTGTCCGAACTGACGGCTTCGGCAGCAGTGGCTACGGCCGGACCGCTGAAAAGTCCTATTATTGGCTTTTGAAGCCAACGGCAACAACCGTAGTAGCTTGATTCAGACGCGTGTATGCCATGCCTCCATTTAAGCCAGTGCGCGCACGTGTATTATTATTACTCGCTGACCATAATCTCTAAGGGTGCTACCCAGTAAATAAAATTCCTATTCAACCAACGTTAAATGATAAATATTCAAAAATTGTACGAACAATATTTAGACGTCCCTCAGTCTTTTGAACAAAAACACAAAAGTGCACTGGCATCTTAACTTTAGTTTTCTTTTCAATTTTATGGGTTTAGTCCAAGGTGCTCCGAGCTTCGACCGTCACCAAAAACAAAAAAAACGCTATAGGAGTCTGTGTTTATTTCCGAACAGAAAAGCGGCCATCTTGGGGTAGGGGTCCTACGGTGGTGAGCAAAGCAGGAACAATTTGTTCAGGGCCTAGCTTACCAAACCACTCAAAACCACTCAAAAGTGTAGGGGTCCTACGGTGGTGAGCAAAGCAGGAACAATTTGTTCAGGGCCTAGCTTACCAAACCACTCAAAACCACTCAAAAGTGCATGAGAGCCAATAACCCCAAGATATTGGACTGTTCAACAATCCCTGAAATTTGTGACCCTCAAATTTTTCATTTACATAATTTTTTGAGGGCCTATTTACAAATTATTCATGAGGCTCGGCGCATTGATTCAGTCACTGTTTACTGGTGTACACCCACATGTAATTTTGACAACCAAAAAATAATGGCAGACCGTGGGTAGTCAGTACAGTACAGTAGCCACCAACCGCTGGTAGCCACGTATATGTGACGTCAGTTTTCTTAGTCCGTTTTGACATGTGTTTTACAACGTTTGTTTTTCCAATGTTGGATTCAGGTCAGATGGAGGCGTGCTTTTCGCTTTAGTAAAATAAACCAGCAAATCATACCCGAATTTGATACCTATTTTTTATATTTTAAATAAATGATGTCAAATTTAACGAGGTTTAATCCCTAGAAACCTGATTGAACCAAATACAGCAGCAATTAATTCCTCTCCCTGAATAAATTCCTGGCTGATGGAGGTTTTTAGTATTATGAAACGATGAAAATGTTGTGCTAATAAATTTCCAGTCTTATTATTAAATGATGGTGGTGCAAGAAGAATTATTTGTCAAGTCCAATCGAACGCGTTAGGTATTAATTTTGAAGAGGAAAGATTACCATTCAACGAGAAAAATTACCCCACAACGTGTGATTTGATTAACGCGGGTTTCCACGGGTTTTGACGAGGACTATAAATAATGAAGGAGGCGCTCTGTCCACGGCTGTCACTGATATACAAAGTATGGTGGTACATTTATAAACAATTTATGGCCTATTGCTCTGAACTTATGAAATTATCTTATTCAACATGTTTTGGGGGTTGTTTTTTTTCCGGGGTTCTGGTAGAAAGAAAAATATGGAGTGTTCTTTATAGCTATCATCTCATCGACGTAGCAATCCCGTGTTTTCAGTCTTAAGCAAGACTTAACCAAAGAACTGACCCAAAGAACATGCACCGTCTCTGTAATTTCGCTATAGAAATGTCTTAATACTAGATAAAATAGATATAGAATACATTAAAATAACCAAGCCATACCTCGTCGGTTAGGAATAATATACAACTATTAGATGCATTAATTATGAATGCATTGTCGCGCAGAATATAATCACGAGGTGAAATCTGGACTATCCGATACATTTCGCGAGGTGATGGAAAAGCTAGATTTCACCAAGTGGTTATATTCTGTGAAAGCGCAGACGAACGAAATGCACTCAATTGTTGTTTTACATATAGCTCATACATTATTCTTGTCAGTTTATTTTATTCTGTTTTTCATTTAAACACAAAATAGACGTGGTTCCTTGTCTACCCCACGCTCTGCAACGATTTCGCGTTTATAATGGCGATACAGTCGTCTCAAAACGTGTTGGTCGTAAATTAGTATGCCCTAGGCTAAATGAAAACAGGTTTTTTTTTATACCTACTTTTTGTACCAACACTTTAGTTATTTTCATTTTTTTTAAGAGCAAACGACAAATCCAAGACCAACACGGAATAATCATTACGGCATTTCGCAAAATGTTCAACACAGGGCAACTTGAGCGAATAGTTCGTCGCGAATTCGGGACTGAAGGCCTCCCGATACTGTACTTTGTATAAGGAATTTTAAAGAGATTGCTTAGTGATGACTTTGTTAGTAAACCTATTTCGGTCCGCTGCTGAGTTGATTTGGTGCTGACTTTTTGGGTGTTAAATGTTTGCAGAATATGCAAGATGCAGATCCGGTTCGTCAGTGCCGAAGTATGGTGTCCAGGTAGCTTATTTTATGCAGTCCAAAATTGCCACTGTCATAATGATTTTCAATGGGAAATTGTTTTTCTTTTGAATCGATTCCAAAAAGGGAATCCGTAAAAAAAATAGATTTTTTTTTTTCAAGGATGGCAATTCAGGACTGCAGAAAAAAATGTCCAGGTAGGCTATCGCTATTCATGTTGGCGCCTTTTATTCCGCAAGATTGAGCTCATCCCCCCCCCCCCCCCCCCCGCCCCCAGAGCGGGTTGCCATTCTGTCAAGACCCTCAAATCTGCGCTGTTTTTCTTTTATTTTCTAACATTTGCTTGACGTTTGTTTTCTGCTGCTAGTGCAGAATTTTCTATACGGTTTCACTGAATTTTTTCTATTTCAACGCAGCAGATGCAGCTAGTGGTCAAGGTACATGTACTCTCACGCGAGCAGTACAAAATTTCTGTTTAACAGACAGCGCCCTCTATGTATTTTCACTTGCGAACTTTTCTTGACATTGACGGGTACCCTTGTCAAAATGATATCTGAGGGTGATGAATGACGGGCACCAGTTCAAGGAGATTAACAGCCGATTGAGTGCGCACTTTCCGGGACAGTCACAACAAACGGTGAGGGGTTTGGTGATTATTTTTCAAGATTTTTACAATCCTGCTTAGTTTTGATGTTTGTTAGATTCCCTTTATATACTCCAAGAAGATTAAATTTGCGATGACGTGGTTCTTTAGTTCGCTTGTAGCTGAAGTTAAAATAAAATTACGGTAAAATTAAGTCGTTCAAGCCAATTGAGTTGATTTGTTCAACTCTTGTTGTGGATTGTGTAGATTGGTCAACTCGACCTAGTTGAATGGTGATCAATCTTACTACCAATACCATTATTTATAAATTTACTGCTGGTTACATTGCCAAATTGGTTTATGGTAAAAGGAAATTCATCCCTAAATTCTAGTTTTCAATAAACAAACATCAAATGTGTCAAACCTTTGAAAATTTCATCAAGTTGATTGTGCACAGTTTGTTTTTGTTGAGCAAGCAGAACAAGTTCAGAGATGATGAGTGCAAACTACGTAGTTGCAGGCCTAACAATTTAATAAAAGTAAACTGGTTAAGGTTATGTTTTGAAACTAATCTTTAAAAATGCGTCAGTATTAGCCCTGAGATTTTTCATAAAATTCCACCAAAAGGAGTCGTCGCATCACAAATCATCATCCAGACTCTCATGCAATAACCAACCGATCATCGAGGGGAAAATTTAGGCAAAAAAAATGTCTATCTAATGTGGTTATCTTTGTTTGTGTGCCATGTGGTGTGGTAGGGCCAAGATATGGAGAGATGCCAGCGTATGGGCACAATTTATGGGGCTACGATAATTGTATCTCTTCTTTGGTCACATACCTTTTGGCCTTAGACAGTGAGACTAAGGTCCCTAAACTAAGATTAAAGCTTTGTATGACCATCGGGAGGATCGAAGGGAACATTTATCACAACTGTATTGAATTAAAAATATGATTGTTGCAGATGGAAAAAAACAAGAATGATTTGTGGGTCTCCAGAAGCTGGATAATCGGAGATACTTTGCGATAATCATAAACCTTGATCCACAAGATCCTGAACCAGAACTAAGAGCTAAGGACGGTTATCCCAGCTACAATAACCGTAGCTCTTGTTCATGTCCCTTTTATAGACCTAATAAGATGAGAGCTTCGACGGACAGTGTGTTAAAAATTTTAACCTGTGTTTTGTAAAACTGCTTGATAGATTTGATCATTATTTTGTGTACACAAAGTTCTGTGTTTCGTGTCTCTCGTTTAGCTGCTATCACGCAAACATCATTTGGTCCGAGTTCTTGTATTCACATGGGGCACTGAATTGTTAGTATAACATTCGTGACAAGGGATCAGACCAGGTCTGGTTCCATATGATATCAAGAAAAAATGCAGGTGCAGTGGATGATGCTGGCATTGCTGGGTTACAGGTGACCACACTAGGTCGGGTCCTTTATCACAAAAAGGATATTACTTCAGCTTAATCAATTAGGCCCTTATTATTTTTGTATTCCTTCATTTAGTTTTATTGCAAGTTCCTCTTTCATGTACTCTGTATTTAATTTGTATCTAATCAAAAATAATGATGATAAACAGAAGGTTAAAGGCAAGAAATAGTAAAAAGCTAAAAACTTGAAAACAATATCTCAAAAGCAAAAAATTAACAATGATTTATAAACAAACTACTTAAAGATGCAGGCTCGTCATCATCACACGGCGGCTATTTCTGTGGAACAAAACGATCATGTACCCGTACCTGGTTCATGTAAAAACCTGTGCGCTGGTCGAAGGTGATAAAATAAAATACTTTCATCCATTAGCGGGTTTAGGCTCGATGAACTAATAACTTGTTTGAAATATACAGTCAGTAGGAGCTAAATCATGATTATAAAGTAAATGTGTTTCCGTATTTTTCTTATTTGGTAAACTTTTACTTCAAGATGAACCACATGCGTGGCAAGTGTTGGTCAAGTGACAAGACGGCATTTTTCAACATAGAGTGTTAATTCTGCATTTAAGACCACTTTTTTGTAAAGTTGTTCCAAACAAATTGTGCGTTAGGTAGATAGATGGATGGAAGGATAAATGGCTTATTTATTTCGAACTTAAAAAAGACATCAAGATCAACAGATTGAATTGCGTGTACATTTACAGTCGATTAAAAGTTTGTAAGAAAATTCCATAATTACATGTAAAATACAGGTCGACTCATATGCCAGAATTACAACACATGTACCATGGCTTGAAATACCCACTGGACTAATTAACTGAAGCAGTGGGCCAGTATTCCCTCGACCAAACAACTCCTGCAGTCAAGTGTTTTTCAAACACTTTAAAACTGACTACACATTCATAGGCTTTTCAAATCCGAACTTAAAAATTCAGCAAATACATTTGTTTAAAAGACAAAAGATACCTGATGAAGTTGTCTTTACATTATTGCTTTTTTTCTCATCCTGGCTGCTTTGTATAAAAGATTTCTTGCCAAATAAAAGTTCTAAACTAAAAGTTTTGAAATTTGAATCCTACTGTACATTATTTAAAGTATTTAGCATATTCCACCATGGTTAAAGTATCCTTTTGAAACAGTAGCCTGTTGGCATAGCATACAAATATTGGCTGTTTCGAGTGGTGTAGTAAAACGAGTCACTCGAGGTGGCATCTCGGGATGATAGGCGGCTCACCGAGAGTGACTAGTTTTACTACACCACAAGATAAAGCTGTCAATAATTGTTTTAAATCACATCGTCGGTTGATTCGGTCTGTATACTTGTCTTTAATCCAATTAATTTTCAAAACATTATTCATCGAAACTTCAACACTGCGTGATTTATCGACGTATGTCATGGATTATTAGTTTTGACAAAATAAGAGGGGTACCAGACTACTATTATTGCCTTCGTTCCCATACCAATTTAAATTGCACACATTATTTCATTCCACCGGGTTCGAGGTTGTTACACAGCTCATCCAAATCAATGCTTGAAGTCATTGCAGTCAGGGTACCAGGGTATCCAATCAATAGTACATTGGTTGCTAGGCTGTGATTGAATAGTTCGTTTGGTCGATGTACAATTTTACAAAAGTAAATAATTATGCACAACACCACGTGACGGGCTCTCAGCCAGTCAATGGATAGAATGAACGGAAGAGGTGTTATAATATCAATAAAAGTTTTTTAAAATAAATAAAAATAATAATTTTGCTTTTTCTTTCTCCAGTGAGGATGTTTCCGGAATGCTGACAACGAAAAATGTTTTCTTAAAAAGATATCTTTCAAGACTCACTATGACATGAAATGCTAATCACCACTCAGTGTTTGAAACATCAAGCACCTTGAATGGAGGCTAACCATGGAGGAGTCAGAGGTCATTGACATTGATGACCTCCTTGGATCTGCTGTTCCTCTGGTAAGTTTGAGTTCCACTCCTAATTCCCGTTTAGACGGGAATGTGTTGATAAGAGTCAGCAGAAAAAAATTAAATTATCAGATCCAGTTTGTACATTTTGTAATGGTTCACTTTAGTATTATTATATCTTTCTGGTAATGAAACCAAGGGACCCTCAAAAGCACCTAGCACTGTCAGACTGTGAGCCACGTGTCTGAAGATACCTGTGAAGAAATGACGATGAAATTTTAATTTGGAAATGTGGGAGGAAAACCCAAAATAGAAAAAAAAAACATGCAATCAGTTAGGGACTGAAGACCCAATTCACATGCCAGTTTGAGATTTGAACAGGGGTCACAGACGTGAAAGGCAGGGAACATCAAACTACAAAGCCAAGCTGAATGCCTTTCTTTTATTTCAATATTTTTTCTTTAATTTATTCAGAATTCAATTTATTGTCGTAATGTCTATATGCCATATCCGGAGAGTCTAGTTTGTGGTTGTATTGTAAGTTGAAATCTGTCCTTTTTTTTACTTTATCCTCTAAATTGTGGAGTACTTTGACTTGAGGAATTAGCCAGAGGAATACAGTCGGGAAGATTTGTTTTCATAAACAAATCCCACTCTCGGTGCAAGTAATGGTTTCAGAGGAAAAATGTTTCAGAGCCTTGAAATTTAACTCCGTCTGGAGACGTCTAAGAAACCCTTGGTAAAGTCAGTGTGACACGTCAGTATTTCACAGCCGAACAAACCCTGAGGTTTAAGTTGTAAAAATTATGTATACATGCATGCTTTATGTACTCGAAACAAACATACAAGTGTTGTATTTTTGACAATATGTACATTGAGAATGCAGACTCCTTGGCGTTAGCAGATTTGCATTAACATGCATGAATTCTTCCTCAACAGCATTGCTTTCTATTCGAACACGAATCACTTTACTTTTTAGAATCATCCAAAAAGTGTTACAATTTTGCCTTGAAACCCTATGTTCCCCCCTCCCCCTTCCCCATCAGTAAGCACTAAGTAAACTCTAGAGCTCTTGAAGCAGCATCGTATTGTGCAGGTCAAAAATTGATATGGTCTCTGAATACAATTTTGCTAAACCATGGGTTATTGTGGAAAAGTGAGGGGGAAAAGTACATAAAACCAAGTCAATGAGAGGTCTTGAGTCAATGCAGGTCTTGGGTAAACCTTCAAAGGAGAATTACAATTTTTGTTTTCTTCTTTTTTATACCCAGGGACAGCAAGAGGCAGAGGAGTATGACTTTGAGAACTTCCCCAATGATGGAGATCCGACGCCCACCCCTGACACACCCAGAAAGGAGACACTTGCTCACAACCCTCCGAGCACCCTTTCCATACAGCAAGGTTCGTACCACAGAATAAAAGGGACTGTGTGTTAAGATTGTTTTTGGTTTCTGTCTGGATCAAATCAGTGTATTCTTGTTCTTGTTCTTGTGCTGTGTCAGTCTATCCATCAGGCATATCGCCACAAGCCTCATCTTCGAGATGTCTCCATATCTATTTTTGCCTCTAGTATACTTCATGAAAGTTTCCCTCTAGATGCCGAATGACCTGCTTTTACACAAATATTGTCCAAGCCAGCAAACGAAGGTCATGTAAACATGCCATTTTGTAAAATCGGAATACCGGAACAAAAGTCACCTGGACATTTGTTTTCGGAGCATGCACAGAGTATGCACTCACTGTGCATCGATTCGTTTCACCCACACAAACAGGACAGATGAAAATTTCACAAATTTTCACCCATATGCCGGGGGTTATTGTGTAAATCTGGATTCCAGACCTTTGTCCTTTTGTTCCAAGAATAGGTTTACAAGATGTCGAGAAGCTTTCACCATTGTTTATTCGTTGTGTTTTGGCTCAATGGAAGTAAGTCAGAATGAACCGACCATCCATCCTTTGTTCTAGATTGAGGAACAATCGTCGGCGAGGTTTTGCAACTCACGGTGCCTGAACTTGACATTTTCTCGATAAAAACAAAAACAAAAATCCCAGTGCTTCAAAGATAATCTTTGTTCTCTTAGCTTTATCAAGTCAAGGTTTCTTTGCGGTACTCTCAAAGAAAAATGATTCCGGCAATTCCAACAAAATAATCTTGTCAGGTTGGAAAGAAAAAATGAAAGATTCCCGGTGTCAACTGGTTAATACCCTTTTATTTGATATGTAAATAAATGTGAATTTGAATTGTAAAGTGTACACCCAAAACTTTTCATTTGTCGGCTGTCTTGATGTAAAAAAAAATGTTAAGCAACAATTGCTGTAAGAATGGTTTCATTTTTAACTGCTCACTTGGAAATGTTTCATGTACATTGTACATATGCTAAAAGCATACCATAAAACACCAGGATATTACAGGTAGAATATTCTCCCTACTTTAGTCTGATTTTCAAATTTGTTTGCATTCAGAAAATCAGTTAAATTTTTGCTAATTAGCCTGAAAAAGTTTATAAAATCATAAAGCATTTATAGGCCATCCCTTGTGCTCAATAAAACTTCCTAGTTTTTTTTTAAGGGCCCAACTTTTTTGCGTGATATTATTGCAATTTTTTCTCAAAGCAGTTGTCTTTTTTCAGTGACATTGTTATAATTCAAATAACGTTCGTCAATATATCGATAATAGTCAAATACTCTATACTATTTTGATATTGATATCACTGGTATAACTTTTTTAATCATTTAAAAAAAATGTTGATGTTGATAAATGATATCGAAAATAAAAAAAAGATGTCAGATTATCAAGAAAAATTAAGCTCTGTTTTTTTTTCTTCTTTTTATTAATTTGTCCTTGTAACTTGTTATGATGTGCACAACGCAGAAACTCACATCTGAGCATGCCGACAAACACACACAGTCCCATCGTTTCCAATAAATGGGCTATTATAGCCCTTGTTATCTCGCTAGTTTGCATGCAACAATATAGGGAATTACCATGGAATACTAGTGGGTCCTTTCACAACAACACGTAGAATAAGAGCATAGGCCCTCTGGTGGCTCCATAACATATGAAAGCCTTTGTAAACGACTTGTTGTGAAAGACTAGTTGTCACTGGTGTTCCTGTTGTCACATGCCGTACGACAATGCCAGCACGGTCGGCATCGCACAGTTCCTCGGACACATTTGTCTTTAGCTTGTTTACCAGTACTAAACATCAATGATAGTAGAGCGCCCTAGCACGTTTAGCATTTAGGATCATTCTGTGTAAATGTCAGACTTTTTTCTTTGTTAGTTCGTTTGTTTTTGTCTTCTCTTTCCTACGGGGTGATTGCGCAAAGTCAAAATGCACTGCTGTGATGAAGCTGCAATGCTTTCATACAGGGAAAGGTGTCATGTAAATGACCTTGTTTTTAAACTTGCGCAGTCATACATGGACTTGACATATCGAGTATACTCGATGTTGAGTTTCCGATATATCAGTATCAAAATAAATCTGACATCGACTGACGTTAAGTTTAGTTAAGGTTTGTTTTATATGCAGGAATTTTTGAGGACGGGTTTGTGTAGTTTGATGTTCTACCGTCCTTTTATCACATTGGTCTGATATTTTTATAGATCTAAAACAGGGGCAAATTCCTTCAAGAAGCCCACTCTGATATTTAGTCCAAATACTAGAAGGAATAATTGTACCATGCACATGTATTTTCAGTTACTTTTGCAAGTTTGTTGTTTTTTATGTTGCAGGTGGTTTGACACAGAACAACCACCCCATCAGAAATGCACAGTCAAAAACATCCCTGGAGGAGGAGTTGAAGAAGTTGTTTCTTACCTCTAAGTCATCAAAGAGGAAAGTAGAGGTCCAAGGTCAGAGCCTTGTGGTCAACAACAATGAAGCTGAACGAGATGAACAGAATGGGAGTTATTCAGACAGCAAAGCATCTCAAAATGAGGCACTTGTTGATGTGCTCGTCCAGGGAGAGTTGGCAGATGGGGTTCTGTCAGATGAGGAGCTCTCCATCGACGTGAACTCTGAAGAACTCCGGCAGTTCATTCTGGAGTTTGAAGCCAGCAACGAGGAGAGTCCAACTAAGAGCCCCTCTCCTGAGGGTCAAAGACAAAAGCAAAGGATCAGCATCAACTACAGACATTCGCAAAGTGACGATCAGGATAGTCTGAACTCCTCTATCAGCACCACAGAGTCCCGGGATGGCAGCCTTACTTCTAGTCTGGCTTCCAGCGACATCCACCTATCCCCCGTCCGGACCAAGCAGAAGATCCCAAGAGGGAAAAGTGTGCGGTTCCTCATGTCAAACCTCCTTAGAAACAACAAAGCCCCACATCATCATCATCATTCCGGTCGCACCTCAGGGTCGGACGATGACTCTCGGGACTCGAAAACCCGTCCAAAGGAGAGAAACAAAAAGAAAGACAAAGAGGAACGAGATAGAGACCGTATCGCCAACAAACATTCCAAACACATTAAATCTCAGCAAGTGTCGTCATCCTCCGGGAAATTTGTGACCCCATCAGTAGCCAATGGTCAGCCCAGAAGACCTGGAAACTTGCTCCAGGAGGATAAAACACAATCAAGGAGTCAGTTGTCGACAGCTACCGTAGCAACTCCTGTAACACCCGGAGCTAGAGACAATACCCTTCCCAAGCAGCTTATACAAGCTGCCACCAGAGGGGACTTACAGGTTCTGGTGAGTTTACTCTTAGATTGCAAATCGTGATTATTAGCTGTCCTTTTATTTTACTTTAAAGAATAACAGTGCCTGCTTCGGTTTGATTGGTCGTGGGACCCATGGCTTTTTGTTCCATTTGCTTAAATCTAACTGTGTATTTTTTTAAGTGACAATTTATATTACACAACATATTAAATGTAGACTCATGCTAGTTGTAAATAAGATATCACTCTTTCTTAGAAAAAAAAGAGAAACAAAAATGACAATTGAAGACATATTTTTGACACGGTACCTTTTCCAAGTTTCTGGTAAAATTTGCATTGTCGTTAATCATGTTAATCAGAGCAAAACATTTCACAGAATGTTTTCTTGGATGTATTTATGCATGTGATTCAAAGTGACCAGATAAACTCAGGCCTGATGCTTCACGGAGGCAGTGGAGGCAACTGCCCTCATTGTCCCAGGTCATTGCCTTGGTGCCCTTGAGATGTTCCAATAGAAATTTACAATGAGGTGCCCTTTACAAGAAGAAAACGCCTTGGTGCCCTTGCCCTTTCAAGAATGAAGCAATCAGGCCTTGATTAAAAAAGTTGTTATGGAGCAACATGTACGCATGCAATCAATGGCATAACATAATTCATAATATCTACATTAATGATCAAGAGGAATGCCCTATACTTCTACACACCGGGTCATCTGAGCTACCCTGAAAATATTTCCGTTTGGATTGATTTTTTTTTTTAGCCACCAAATGACTTCTCTTACGAAGTACAGTATTTGTGTACATGTTTGGGCCTGATTCTTTGTTCTTGTAAGGGCAATGCAGTTTCCCCGTAATAGTAAAAGGCACCTCTACTGGACTATTTCAAGGGGCACCAAGGCAATGACCAGGGTAGGCTAGGGGCATAGAGGCCACTTGCCAGCTTTGCCTGTGTGAATTATTAGTTAGGCCTGTATGTTACGGGATCCATGTACCAGTCCTGGAATTTCATCTTGAAGAGGGCAAGGCCGTTTTCATTTTGCAAAGGGCACTTCCATAGACTGTGCAAGTCTCTCGCGTATTCGAACATTTTTGGGACCATTGTGGTCCCACACACATTGCTGTAACCGTGTGAAGGAAACAAAATCACGCGCTTTAACGAACCATAATGTTCGAATACGCGCGAGACTTACACAGTCTATTGGAAAGTCTTATTGTCTATGGGAAACTTTTGAAGGGGCAACAAGGCCAGGACCAGGGGCAACAGAGACCATGGGCTCCGTGTAATTCTAGGCCTACTGTACACACACTTGCATTAAAGTAAAGAGTTTGGACACCATTTATTTAAATTAATATCTGCCTCCAGAACAAAACTCAACGCTCTGCTCAGTGATGATAAATAATCGGTCACATTGGGTGGTCTGAATTTTTGTAATAATGTACAGCAGATATTTTAGGGGAAAAAAGGAAAAAAAACACTCCCGAAATGAAGTGTTCTGTGGAAGGGTATCAAAAATGCAATTCCCTCAAAAGAAATTGAGTTGGGAGCCACTGAGCAGATGTACAATTTATCTAATTCTTTGAGGCATTCATAGTCGCTTTGTCTAGGTAGTGTACTGCAATCATTTTTGCTTTTTAAAGTCTACATGTATTTGTATATGTAGGTAGTGATCATGGGTAGACGTTAGTTGTATAGGACGAATTAGAGTAATGGCCTAGCCCATGGACGAATGCCCCAATTTAACACACATTTCATGGAACCCCGTATGCATAATTCAGGCAGAAAAACACTTCAGGCAACTGTTGGGTTATTAAAAAAATCTATCCGGGGGCCGTCCCACATCAAACTTTGCTTTCATTATCCGTACGTTTGTACAGGAGTTTCTGCTCGCGGCCAACGAGGGGTTGTCACAGGTGCGTGACAACCGGGGCAATACGCTGTTACATGCCGTGGCCAGACGGGGCCATGTTGACTGTCTGACTTGGCTGGCCTCGGGGGCCTGTGCGGGGTTGCTGGCCGTGGAGAATGACGACTGTTTTACAGCTGCTGCCTTGGCTGTGAAAGTGAGTAAAAGCAATGAATAATTTAAAACATACATTTGTTTGTTCTTGGGAGTCACAATGTATAGTTCCCTTAGATATTCTAAATTTGACATTCTGATGTGTGCATATTTAACACTAACATAGATGATTCATGTATGTACATGTATGTTGCAAAGGAAATTCTTTAAACAGTCCCAAATCCTTCTAAACCCTATTGCCAATGTGAAGGAATTTAAAGAAATTGGGGCCTCAGGTCCAAACAACCAGTGCTTATCAAAGGATCAGGCATTCCAAGAATGTCTTAAGTCCAAGAAACTTGGTGTGGTGTGACATAGGAGAAGAGGATATTGGAGGAACTGGGCCACATGCTAGTCAAACTGCCTAGTTAAAGGTGTTAATGTTTTGCATGTAATCCATCAGTCTGTACTACCTTGTTTTACAAAGCTTGCATCATTTGCAAGCTAGAAGGGACCTGACTGTAGGAATGATGAGAAATGTCAATTTTTTTCTAATTTAAAACAAAACAACCATGTGTAAACCTTTTTTTTTTATAAAAAGTTTTATTTGATACTTTTTCTTCTGGTTGAAAATGGCAAGTTTGGCAAACCACCACCAAGTAAAATCACCACCGTATGTGTCAAACTAAGAGAACTAAGAGTGTCATAGGTCAGTCAGTCAACATTTGTGTGGGGTCTGCTATGCCTCCCATTGCCATCAATCGAAGCATTTTCATATTTTTTGTGCTGATCCGATTTTTCATGTTCTGGATGTTCTCAGAATTATTTATTTATTTATTTTATTTATTATTATTTTTTTTTAGCATGGCCAATTAGCATGTTTAACATGGATGATACAACATTCTGAGGCGAAATCTGAGCTCCACGCCCAGGACAACCGCTGGTCCCTCCTTCACCTCGCTGCAAGATTTGGTCAGGAACCCTGCCTCCGTAGGCTGCTTGAGCATATGCAGATGGAGGACATCTCCCTGGACCAGACTGACCACAGCAACAATAGCCCAGCCCATCTGGCTGCCAAATATGGGCATCTTCCTTGTCTTCAGGTATGTATGACATCTCAATCAAGGTCAACACACTTGTCTTATCAGTAGAACTAGCGCCTTCAGTTGCGTCACCCGTCCACATGTATGTAAAAGCTCATGTGGTGTTCAAATTGTAAACAAAAATCAATGAAGTAGGATTAAGGGGCGTCTCAAAAGTCAGCACGTTGTAGGCGCAAACAAAAAGCGTTTCCGTAGGCTAACGCCTGCAATCCAGTAGACCGCCGGATTGTTCTGCTGGACCGCGACATTGTGCCGAACTTCGGAACAATCCAACATGAGTGAGTATGTGCGTAAAGCATTTGAACATTCTGATGGGACTTTCCAATGGAACGTTCAGAAGGTCCAAGGGACAGGTCTAGTACACACGCTGGAATACTTCACCGATCCCATGAGAATGTTCCCTTCATATTTGAGACGCTCCATTACATCCAAGCTCAGTTTGTGTTGGTGGTACATTTTGCAGCCTTGCTAAGTGTCATATGTTGGATTTTTATATACAAAAACTCGAGTGGTGTTCTGGGGTTTGTTTTTTCTTAAGCATGTTCACTAGCTAATTATATCAACATCTGTAGACAGATCTCACTCACCCATCCAACTAAGAACCTGCATCAACATACATCGACCCTCACTTACCTACTTTCGTTCACTCACTCACTCACTGACTCCCCATTACACTTACACATTCACTAACACTAACACTAACACACTCTCTCGCTCACTTGCTCATTGACTCCCATTACAAATCTGTACCAACATCCACAGACCCTCACTTACACACCTGCTCTCTCGCTCACTTGCTCATTGACTCCCATTACAAATCTGTACCAACATCCACAAACCCTCACTTACTCACCTACTCTCTCGCTCACTTGCTCATTGACTCCCATTACAAATCTGTACCAACATCCGCAGACCCTCACTTACTCACCTACTCTCTCGCTCACTTGCTCATTGACTCCCATTACAAATCTGTACCAACATCCACAGACCCTGGTGGAGTATAATTCCGACGTGACTCTACTTAACAAAAAGAAGCAGACGCCGTTTACCCTAGCAACCAGATACCACCACGTCACATGCGCTCAGTTCCTGGTCGTCGTGGAAACCTGTATCAAGCTGTCCAATGAGCTGACAGTGACGCAGAGGCAGCTCAGAGAGTAAGTGTGACAAGCTTATCAGCATTTCTTTTCTTTTTTTCACTTTCTATTAATTTTTTCTTCCTAGAATCAGACGTTATTTTGAGAGATGACTCTCATCTTGAGCTTACTTTCTGATGTTTGTTAATGGCTTTTAACCAATATTTTAACATTCTTCCATTTTGCCATCCCCCTGGCGTGATTATTTTGATGGAATTGCCGGAATCCTTTTTCTTTGAGAGTACCGCTGGCACAAAGAAACCCTGACTTAACAAAGCCAAGAGAACAAAGATTCTCTTCATTGCAATGTGAGGTTTGTTTTCTCTGCTGAGAAAATGTCAAATTTATGCACCCTGAATTGTAAAACCTCAGCAGTAACCTACAGCATTGGATTGATACTAAACCCAGAACCATGGCTAGATTCCTAGTTCACTCTGACTTCCATTGAGCCAAAATACAATGAATGAACAATGGTGGAAGCCTCTTGATGTTTCTTATTCCTCATCCTGGAACAAAAGGATAAAGGTCTTGAATCGGGGATTACACAGAAACGACCACACAATAGCCAGAAAACGGCGAAATATTCAAGACCATGTTTTCTCTGTGTGTGGCTGAATTGAAGTGTTAGATGGCATGTTCGTGCTCTGTGCATGCTCAGCAGTGGAATGTCTCGGCGACCTTTGTTCCGTTATTCCGACTTTACACAATGGCATGTTTGAACGTCGCTTCCATTGATACACGATATCCGGCACCAACTAGTTAAATTATCAATACTCATTATTAACCCAACAGAAACAGAAATTTGTTCCTGTTTACAATGGTTGTCATGGTTGTGTTAAAGTGAGTTTACTTAACCCTTCTACTATCAGCGTGTTTCTGGAGACAACCAACCCATGCCTCACTTTGCCACAACAGTGGCATTTTGAGGCACACACATGCTTAATGTAGAAAGTAGAGCCATTGCCCAAAGTACTTTAGTGAGAGTGGTAAACTGGAGAAGTCACCACTATTGGTAAAGATAAGGTTCTCATTTCTGCAGTGGCAAGCAATCTGTGCAACTGATTGATCACACACAAATGTAGAAAGTAGAGCCATTACCCTAGGTGCTTCAGTGAGAGTGGTAAACAGGAGAAGTCACCAGCTGTGCACAATTGCAATGGAATTTGGGCCACGGTTGGGAGAGATAAGGTTTTCAACCTTGGTCAATTTTTGCAGTGGCAATCTGTGGCACTGATCGATCACACATAAATACACTGATGGGAAAGTGTATCAGGGGTTACTTCACCATTATGTGCTTATGGGAGATTCTGAGGCATCTTGGAGTTACAGACCTATAGAAGTGTTTGTAAGGATAGACTTATGAACGGAAAGGTGAAAAGTTTCTTTCACTTTCGAAATTTCAAGCATGTGATTTCTCAAGATTTTTCCTGATTTCAGGATTCTCTCAAAATCTTCTTGGACCTTCAAACTTTTTTGAAGGAAATAAAGCAGTCACCAAAGGGAGAAAGAAATAATCCACATTGTGTCTAAACCCTTAGTTTTGTTTTTCTAGTGATGCACAGAATCAGTAAACCTTCTGGGTCTAGAATAAAGGGGAAGGGGGTACCCAGGCCCGCAAGCCATTTTCAGGAATGTTCACATTCGGCAAATCTCATCCTTGTTATTTATTGAATAATTTATGTGACTGTATGAAGCTCTTGTTATAATGACCAAGAAGGTTTACATCGTATTAACCAGATGCTACATCTCCTTCGATCCAAGCACATTCTTTGACGTCAACTGATATCATTTCTTTCTTTTTTCTCCTTGATCCTGTGCAGGAGCCAGCAAGAGAAAGAGGGCCTCAGCAAGAAACTAAGAGAGGTAAACTTACTGTCATGTTCAAGTTGTTTTTGCAACCATGTTAACTTCTCTCCGTGAAAGACCCAAAGGCAAATTTTGTAAAGGAAAAAAAAAACAAGATGTAATTATAGATCATGTGACCTGTGACATCACATGTTTACAAAATAGCCACAGAGCCTGAACTTTCTGCAAGCATGATTTGTACACAGCCCAATGGAAGAAAACATCAAATCTTACATTTCATGGCGATTGCACCATACAAGTTTTATCAACTTTTGATATGAAGGAAGAGGCACATCTTAAAACTTGTACAGCTGTTATTTTTTCATAACTCTTGAATTTATGTGGAAATTATGACACAATGTAAAATTTCCCATATGACCAGTGTAGTATCTTGCCTGCCAGAAAGGCCCTGGAATGTTACATGGTCTATTACTAGTAAACGTACAGGTATAAGCATGTGAAAATCTCTTCATGGAAGGAGTGTTGACTCTGAGGAGAGCCGTGGGTTTGATCTTGACGCTTCCAACAATGCAATCTGCTCATCTTCAGGAGAATGAACAGAGTACACTTCCCAATGTTCAGCTGGGGCTTTAATATTACCCACACCATGCAAAGCTTTGGACATCGCTTAAAAAGACAAGGCAAAACTTGAACAAATTCTGCAAGTGAGTTTCTGCATCCAATATTGAGGTTTCATATTTTTGTATGCGACCCTCATTGAAAACTTGAAGACATGGAGGACACTCTTCCAAAGTAGAGGATGTTATATATAACAGGTAAGAATAGTACCCGGATCTTCCACCATTTGTGACCCTCCTGAAGACGAGTGAAACGTCGAGACCACACCGGCTCTTTTCAGAGGCACCACTCCTCCCAAAAGAGATTTTTATATGGTTGTACCTGCAAGTTTACTAGTTTACCAATTAAAGTCACTTACCCTTCACACCGTGCAAAGCTTCAAACACCACTTCTTTGTGATCCTCAATGTATTTTGAGTCGGAATATAAAAAAGAATAGAAGACTTATCTTTTCTTGTAGTGATGATGCAGTTTATTCTGAAAGTTTGCAAGTATAGAAGACAAAGGAAGTATTTTGTTTCAAGTGTGTTTGGCCACTAGCTCTATTTTTTATGCAATTACAAAGTTGAGAACACCAAATTACCTTTTTAGTTTTGTCGAGGGATTTTGTGCATATCCTAACTTCCTACTGTGCTCATTTGGCAAATGAACTAAGAACTTGTGTGCTAAAAAAATTGTAGGAAAATGTTCTTGTCCTTGTTGCTGATATAAAAGAGAGCTAGAAACAGTAGAAATATCACCAATACATTTTTTTGTAAACATTAATCAATAATTTACCTTCCCTCATCTTTTATATATCATCTCTCGCCTTCCCATAGGCCCTGTCTTGCACAGATGCCCTTGTCCACATGCAGAAGACTGACCTATCCCAGCGTATTGAACAAGTGCGAGGTGAATACGTTGACCTTACCAATCTACTGGTCCACCAGTTAGACCAGATACACAGAGAGCAGACTCAGACTCATTGTGGCACTCAGCTTTCTGCATCCTCATCAAGGTTTGTCCTGAACCCCCCCCCCCTCCCCATTTTGAATCATGCTTTTGCAGTTAGTACTTGGTCTGTTAAGTGACGTAACTAAGGGGGGGGGCACGTGCCCCCCCCCCCATTTGAAATCTGGACTTTTGAGATTAAAAATTACCAGAATAAAATGTTACATTTTATGAGCATTTACGTAGTAATTTTGATCATTTTTAAACTATTTTTATTTGTTTACACACATAATGTATTTTGTTTTACGCCAATACGTCAGAAAACACTGAAAAGAGGCTTGTTTGTGAAAAATACAAACGGAAACTACATTTTTAATCGGCCAAAAGTGCCCCCCTAGGAAAAATTGTGCACCCCCTTGTGCCCCCATAAAATTGTACCCTAGTTCGGGCGCTGGGTCTGTTTGACGGGAAAGTTATCATTGTTATAAACTTTTGTTTTTGTGTCTGAAGAACAACTGCTAAAGTTTGGTGTGCGATGCATTTTCTTCTTTTTGCAAATGCAAGTTATAAGTTTGGCCTAACATTACACAATTAAATTTGATTTTGTTTTGTTTTTATGTATAAAAAGAGCATTCATTGTAACTACTTGTGAGAAGTCAAATTTGCAAAAGGTTCCTTTGGTGCTCCGGAAGACCCATTCGACTTCCTGCGATCCTGACACCGTTTTCTCAGGAGGCTGACATGAACAAGATGTCCACTTCCTGAGATAAACTACCTTGGACATTGACATCCTACTCTGAAGATGTCACCTCAAATGAATATGTCAGAAGAAGTGGATACATTTGCCTATAACTATGGCATTTATACTCCAAAAAATAATTGTCTCAGGATCTGCCAGTAAGGCAGAATGTGCCATTTTTAACTTCTTGAAGCTTTTGTTAATTTTGATAATTCTTGCTGTTGTTTTTCTTTGTACTTTTTAATTGTAACATCCATGTAATTTGGCTATTTGGCCACCAGATGTATGAATAAAATAATCAATTAATGAAAAACAAATCAGTTGAGATCTCAACAAGATGGATGACTTTTCCAGAGCTCCCTAGGTTCCAGATGCAGGGACTTACAGGCTACTTTTATTTTGCTTTCTAGTAAGGAGGATGTTCTGGTCTACAAGCAGAAGGCCAGTCAACTGGAGCAAGCTTGTTCAGACTTACAGGACCGAGAGCAGAGACTGGAGGAGCACAGCAACAAGGATCAGCTACAGGAGATTGAGAGGCGACTGAGCCGCCTCCAACCTCTGCCGACCAGTCCAATATGGCCGGCACCGGCCACCGTCCACAACCCTGGCTTAGCTCTCGACTCCATGAGGTACATGATTTTTTTTTGTCATTTTCTTGAATGGTTCATTGTCGCTTTGAAGGAGAAACTGAGTGGTGTTTTAGATGCGTAATGTGCTTGAAGTCTTTGTAGATGGGTCATGTATCTACTTCACTATTGTTTGAATGTTACTAATAGACCGATCCATTAAGCCCCGCCCCCATACATGTTGACCAATCACAGCCTTGGCTATGCCACCGATTGTCCGACAAAAGTCCGACATAATAAAATCCTATTAGAAAATGTAAACATGTGTGCACGTTCTTATAGCGCGCATTCATGTAGTGCAGTGTGGCATTGAAGAGACGCACATTGTGCTGCCCATGTGCACAGTGGTGATGTAGCCAATGCTGTGATTGGTCAATATCTTTAGGGGGCGGGGCTTAACGGATCAGTCTATTGACACCCACTCTGGCAAAACCCAAAACTTCTGTGTATTTACTGTAGTGTGTAACAACAGTCGTGAAAAGGTCAAAAATTGACCCGGGGACTAGTTTGAGATTTCCCTGTAGTCTTATTGATCCATTGCACCGACGTCACTTGCTATTACCGTCTGCCACGCTCGCCATTTTGGGAATCAAATTACACGTACAAATTGTGGTGAGCTTGTAAACGCCGAATCGCCTAAAATATGCACAACACTGTATAACACACGGGCACATTGACTTCCAAAATTGCGCAGCCAAGATTGTGATCCATCAGGTGAATCGGGTCTAGGAAGCATTTTCTCTAGATTGTGATGGCAAAAGACTGAATTCTGAATCATTGTTGGGACATTGTGAATTTTTACGATAAATACCAAAATTTCACTTTGGTCAAAAGATTGGGTCAAAGTTGTAGGGGTTTGCCAGAGGCATTAAAATTTTTGTTATTTAGGTGCAAATCTTACAAGAAAAACTTCTGGTTTTCTTGTGTATGTAGATGATATGTAGATGATGAACATCTACTCAATTTTAACTTTTTTATCTTGCCTTTGTGCTTTAGTTTTTCATTATTTTATTGCCCTCTGTACTTTATTTTCAAATTCTTTTGTGAAGCTCATTGGTCTTTTTGGAAATGTGCTATATAAATCTTTTTAATAATAATAATAATAACTTGAATTATGGAAAAATACTGGCCAGCAGGTAATTTTACCCAAGCTTTTTTATTTGTTGGTATAATGACAGTCTGTGTTAAAATTATAATTCTCCTGTTCTGATAATGAATAGAAACGTCAAGTAAACCCTGGTTCTTTCCGAACCTCACATACTCGCAAAAGAGACTATGGTGTTATCGCAAACACTTGACCTCCAGTCAACCTCCATGCAAACCTCCAAACCAGTCTTGAAACTGTTTAAATTCTCCCACAACAGGAGGTGGACATCTTTTAAGATCAATTGCATACTGAGGTATTTAGGTGTGAAGTCCTGATGAAAGTCCGTTGTAGAAATGGTGTCATATTACGGTGCTCTTTTTTAATATTGTTATGCTTGTTTATGTTTTACCTGTACACCAATGTGTGTTGAGCACTGTGTAGTCAGTACTTTCCAGAGTCCTGTGGGAAAAAAAACTCCAAAGTACTGAGTGTAATCTGAGCAGCTCGTTCACGATGGTTTACACCACCACAGCTATGGCTGCCACATGCACCAATCAGCATGGAGGATACATAGTGCATGTGCGTCGACACGCAGTATGCAGCGGTCATAGCTGCGGTGGTGTAAACGCCCATGAAGGAGCGGCTGGGATTAGTGTCTACAGTGCTTGACACACATCGGTGAATGGATAAAACGGTAACAATATTCTGTATACCTGATGCAAATTTAGTATTCTTTGTACCTTTAGCATCTATTGAAATATTGTTCTGTTCATTTTGTATTTTTTAGCAAAAGGTGTTTTCTATTTCATGTTTTGTTATTTTCATGATTTTTTTTTTTTTTTTTTTTTTTTTGGATAATATTACTAGTGATTTACCATTTTCAGGTGGTTTGGGGGTTTGTTTTTTCACTTCTATCTATATTAAAAATGTTGGAAGTTAAACAGTTATTTATTTTTTGTTTATTTGTTTTCCAGGACTCGTCTTAGTGAGGTGAATCATCAGATATCCACTCTCCACCATGTGAGCCCAAGCCTTGCATCTGACAACCTAGATACTCTCAGCCTGAGCAGCAGCTATGCCTCCTCCCTTAGTTCATCGTCATCATCATCCCTAATGGCTGGAATGGTACAGTCCTCCCCAGGGCTCTCAGCCAAGAAACGAAGGGTGTCATGGAACGAGGAACTCTCCCAAAAGGGGCCTGTGGAACATGAAGAAATGATTCCCAAGGCAGGCATTGCAATCAGTAAAACAACTCTGTTAAATAATGTTAAAGGCTATGAATCAAACCCACCTGTTTTGTCAAGAAGTTCTGAAGATCACAAGTTGACTCATGTTTCAACGGCTGATCAAAAAAGCAAATTGTATTCTGAAGAAGTTGGACCTGGTCAGCAGTCTAAAACAAACATTCTCCATGTCCAGGCTGAGATAAACCTCCAGGAAACTGAGCTTGAGACTCTTGAAAGTCACAAAAGCAAAGGCTACGTCAAATCCTCTGTGGAAGATAGAGGCAGGAACTCAACCCCACCTCCATCATACCAGGAGTCTTGTTCCAGACATTTAAGAAGCTCAAACAGCTCAGAGTCTGCCATCAGTAGGGATGACACTTCCAAGAGGAAAATGGCAGACCCTCACAGAAGTGCAGATGAGAGGAAAATTTCCCTTGATCATGTCGATGAGAAATCTTCTGTGACAAGAACTAACCCTTCTCCCGCAGAGAAACTTGAAATGCCAACAATGCCTGAAGCTTATTTTCTTCCAACGTTTGATAAGCTACCGAAAGGTTTAGAGTCCACTCAGCAGCACTTTGCACCTCAGAAGCACAGGGAGAATCATGCCATGCCAGACTTCATGAGGAAGGTGCAACGGACTAACCAGTTTGGAGAGCCTGAAGCAGGGCAAGTCATTGTCAAGATCAGCAATGGAGAGGAGTTGGTGCTGGTGCCGCCTGGCAGCACAGGAAGCGTGCGTGATCTCTCAACATCTCACCACCGCCTCAATTCCAACTCCAGCCTGAGTAGCATATCCTCTGACCTGCCTTGGTCTGAGAGCGAGACAGATGAGTCTCCTCGTCCAAACAGACAACCAGTGAGGGGCGGAATTCTCTGCAGGAAAACTGCCGATGGTTCAAAGAAAACCCAAGAGAAACATATCAAGTTTGCTTTGGACGATGTTGAGGATAAACCGACCACGCCTGCGGCAAACCCTGTTGCTGGGAAACCTCATCCCTCTCAGAGGCGAGATCTGTCTCCGATCTACGAGGCACCAGATTTACTGAAATCCACCTCTGAGGATTCAAAGAGTCAGAAGAAAGACACCGACGTCAAAAGTGGTGACAAAAACTATGCAAACACACATAAGAATCGATCAGAGAAAAAAACGCAGGAAATAAAAACTGACAACGATTGTCAAAACTTGAAAATTCCCCCGTCTAAGAAACTTTGTGAGCCAACTGATCGAGACGATAAGCCCACCTTGCATCGGAGAAATTTCCGTCTGTTCAGCTACAGTAGTGATGAGGGAGATCATGAGGGGGAGAGCAGCAAAATGGGGCAAATGGTGCCACAGCCTGAGCATGAAAACCTGAAATATCCCGATGGCCTGGTAAGAATATCATTGGGCACTTTCTCTTTTCATAATAACTCATCAAATTAGTTGCAGAATTGACAGTTCTGTACAGATGAAGAAGTTAGCTTTATTTTGGTATTAATAAAATGGGGGAAAAATAGTAAGTCTCCGAAACAGCAGTTTGAAAAATAGTTCAGCTTCAACTGCAACTTTCTCCAAACACAGAATTTTGGCTGTTGAGCATCATACTTGGGTTCGTCAAAGGAGTCTTGCGCAAACACAAAATGTTTGCATCAGTTTTGGGGCTACAAAAGCCAACAAATAATGAAGATACACTTCCACAGATTATCGGTTGCAGAGATGGTTGCTCATACAGTTTGAATTTGCTTGAAATCTGGCTTCTACCGGTTTCATAAATAAGTTCGCGTCGCATTTTTTCTACCGGTGTGTAACATATGCTTGTGATCAGTATGCAAGTTAGGTCTCTGATTTTTATCAAGCATTGTGTGTGTAAAGGGTCTATAAAATTTTAACAAATTCACGATGATTATTCCGTCAAGTAATTGTACGTTGATAATTTGTTTCCAGACTGACGTTCTCAGCCAGGAGTTTAACGGGAACAAAGAGAGTCATGTAAATGGCGACATAGACGCATTGCAGTACAAATTATGGTAAGAAAATCAAACACAGTAATGCCCTCGATTCTAATCTAGTAAGGTTTGTGGCAACACAACGCTTACAGAGTTGTTATATAAAGCAGTTCCTGATAAACATCGGCTTTGTAAATATTTGTTCTCTTTTTTTCTCTATTCTTGTATGTCGGTTCTCAACTTGGTGTACGTTACGAAACTTGATGGGAATATTTACCTTTGCGTATTTATTTTCAGGTATGAGATGTCAGAGGATGATGAGGACCAAGATGACAATCAGCTCCTTCAGCTTTCATCATCAGGGGGCTTTGAGCGACATATCTGCTACCTATGATACCTGTAGTACCCACTAGTGGGTTCATTCTGCTCCCTCGTCAATCTCTCAATAAGTGTGAGAACTGAGAAGGGGTTGCGGGGGCTTTGAACGACACATCTCCTACCTGTGATGCCCCTACGGTAATACCCACTATTCCATTACCCCCAATGGGTTCATTCTGCACCCCAATCAATCTCTCAATAGGTGTGAGAACTGAGAAGGCGTTGCAGGGGCTTTGAACGACACATCTCCTACCTGTGATGCCCCTACGGTAATACCCACTATTCCATTACCCCCAATGGGTTCATTCTGCACCCCCATCAATCTCTCAGTAGGTGTGGGAACTGAGAAGGCGTTGCAGGGGCTTTGAACGACACATCTCCTACCTATGATGCCCCTACGGTAATACCCACTATTCCATTACCCTCAGTGGGTTCATTCTGCACCCCCATCAATCTCTCAATAAGTGTGAGAACTGAGAAGGCGTTGCAGGGGCTTTGAACGACACATCTCCTACCTATGATGCCCCTACGGTAATACCCACTATTCCATTACCCCAGTGGGTTCATTCTGCATCCCCATCAATCTCTCAATAAGTGTGAGAACTGAGAAGGGGTTGCGGGGGCTTTGAACGACACATCTCCTACCTATGATGCCCCTACGGTAATACCCACTATTCCATTACCCTCAGTGGGTTCATTCTGCACCCCCATCAATCTCTCAATAAGTGTGAGAACTGAGAAGGCGTTGCAGGGGCTTTGAACGACACATCTCCTACCAGTGAAACCCCTATTGTAATACCCACTATTCCATTACCCCCAATGGGTTCATTCGTCTCCCTCGTCAATCTCTCAATAGGTGTGAGAAGGGGGCATTGAAGGGCACATATGATACCCATGGTAATACCCAGTACTCCAGCACCCTCATTGGGTTCACCCTGCACCCCTTTCATTCTCTCATACTTGTTGATTTGAGGGGGGGGGGGGCTTTGAACGGCCCATCTGCAGTCCGGAGGGCTCATTTTGCACCTGGATGATTCTCACTTGGATTTACACATCCCCTACCTATGATACCCATGGTATTATTTCCTTACTGGGTTCAACCACCGTTCTCTCATACTTGTAGTTGTGAATGAGGGGGAGGAGGAGGGTGCGGGGTTGCTTTGATCCACATATCTGCTACTGTGCCCACAGTAGTACCAACTAACCGACCAACATACTGTACTATCCTTCAAATGGGTTTCAACAAAGGTCACAGGTTTACCTTTATTGAGGCAGTAATAATCATCATTTTGCTCGCAAATTCTGCTGAATACGGATGACATAGTCACTGTCATATTTAAGCTGGTGTTAAGATGCTCTTAAGTTGTTTGTTAGAGCTATAGATATTTATGTTTAGTCATATCAAAAATCGAAGGGAAGGTGAAAAGTTGAAGTATTTTCCTTGAAATCCTCTAGGTTTAAATATTGCATAAACATTTAGTTAAGTGTCTGCTTGACAAACGTATAATAATACGCAGTTCTTATGTAGCGCTTGATCACACCTGAGGGTGTATCAATGCACTCAGTATGTTTATTTCTTGAAGTTATGTTGAGCTATGTTCGAAATATAAGACCAATTTATTTACATACCACCATGTAATGGTTTAGAAGTTGATGTGGCGCAATCTGCAGCTGATTAGACCAGGGACAAACCCCTTCTCTTTGCGACATGTGCACTGGGTGCTTTTACGTGCATTACACAACTTACGGCTTTACGTCCCCATTCGAAGGACGAAGCAATAATGGTTAAATGTCTTGCTTAAGGACGAGAGTGTCACGACAGGGACTCGAACCCACAGTCCCACACTCTGCTGGTAAGAGATGCCAGAGCTTGAGTCCAGTGCGCTCGATCGCTCGGCCACGATACGCCATGTACACCGGCTCTGTAAACAGATATCATTAATCCTGGCCTAGAATTACCCGGAGGCCCTGGCCTCTATTGCCCCTTCAGTGCCCCTTCATGAGTTTCCCACAGACCTTAAGTTTTCCCAACAGAAACGCCCAATGCTAAGTGAAAATGGCATCGCCCTATCAAAGATAGAATTCCAGACCTTGCTATCCCTATAAGGAATACAAATGTAACATCATTGGTATTGGAAAAGGAAATTCATTAAACACGCAATACAGTCAACAAATTAATGGGTAATCCCCGTTTTGTGAAAACGATTAAAGCTCTTTTCACATTACAGGGCAAATTTCAAGGATGTAATAAAACCACAGGAAGTTTCTGTGGAGTTTTTAACCCCATCTTTATTTGACACTTGATGTAATTTTCTTGGGAAGAATTCACACTCGGCATGTCACCCCGGGGTTATCTCGCTTAACCCTACTCCTAAGCAGTGGTAGCTGTTTCCCGTTAAATGGCTATTTTTTGGCTAAGTTTGCCAGGGTCAGCAATAGACCGATCCATTAAGCCCCGCCTGTCTTAGCAACTGCCTAGCAACAGCACATGGTGTGACTTTCTTGCGACGGTCGCAGTGGAGGTTCGGTTGCGGCCACACACACGTATCGGATACACACACGTATATAGTTTTCGTGAATGGTTTGGATTTACTTTGGTGGCCTTTTGAGCAGTGCCTTCAGTCCAAAGAACAATGCAGACAGGAACATTGTTAAACCATTTTTACACGACTGTACAGGGTCCACTGCTGTTGGATTTGCACCGCCACAAATATGAAAAAGATTAAAACAAAAGTTGGTACAGTTGTGTGTGCTGTTGTGTGTCAGAACAATGGCGGCGGTTTGTTCACTTTTCTATAATGGGATTTTAACGTGTCAGACTTTTGTCGGACTTTCAATGGGGTTGTCAAGGCTGTGATTGGTCAATACAGTTGTAGGCAGGGCTTAATGGATCGGTCTATTCAGGTGTGAAAAGGTCAATTATCTTTTCCTGGAAATTTCATGGGAAATTCGTCCAGTTTGAAAGGAACGTAGAAATGTTTTTTGTTTAGTCAGAGCTGTGTGCATTTTCATAGTGGGTTTATCGCAGTTGTGGAGATCAAAATGAGCAACAACAATTTTGGCCGTCCTCAAATGCTGCATTCTCGGCTTTGACAGTATTTCAGACGGAAGTATATCTGGAGGATCGGTGCTGGGTTGAACTTTTTAATCATCCAGCTTTCTGTTTGAAACCTTATACAACTATTCATTCGACAATTACCAGTTCAGCATCTGCTTGGTAATGAGGGCAAGTTCTGTACAATTGACCTCTGTTGTTACAGTCCTTTAAATGTGATATCCTACGGTCATTTCCTGCGACAGGAAGCCTCTGCAATGGTAGCGTTCACCTTATATCCCTATAACCATGGAGCTATCTATGGCCAGAGACACGGCAGCAGCTTTTCACTGCACATACTGGTATCCATGTTGTATTCAACACGGAAATTACTGTCCAGAAAAAGGTGTCGTTTGTTTTTTTTCAAGGGGCGATATACGTATATCGCATAAGTAAAAAATTGAGAGATGTGGGGATTGTAAAATGGAAATGCGGGATTGAGTTATTTTGTTGTTGAAAAAAAAGTATTGAAAAAAGAGGGGGGAATGTTCTTTTTTATTTGTCACATCGTCTTCATTTGTTGGGATGGAATATTTGACTGGTTTGGAGGGTTTTGGTTTAAGACAAAGAAAACCTCAAAACCTCATCGCTATGCATGGTACATGTATGATACACTATAGGTAAAAACAATGGGGTGTGGAGGGGGACTCGTGAAATTATTTCAGAAAGGTCTGTTGCAGGAAAATTATCCACTAACACTCGAATTGTTTTATTATTTTTATTTATTTATTTATTTATTTTTTTACTGCCCAAACCAAAATAAACACGATTAAATGTGCATTTAGAATCCGTGATAAAAACATAAATCATTCTTGATTTATATTTCCTCGAAAATAGGACAAACCTAATTTGATGAAATCTTCACAGGCTAGTGGATGATGTGTTTATTGAAAATATACAGGATGGGAATGAGTTAAAACGTGAATGATTTAGTTTTTTTTCTCTTGGTCTTTTCAAGTTTATCCAAACCTTACTTGTTGCCAACAGCGACGACATTTTTCCACCGGGAAAGTTTCTCGGGATGATCTTCGCCGACCCATTGAATAATTACATTTAAAATAACTTGGAGGCCTCCATAGTACAACCAACTCGGTTAATGTGTTTTTCTTTCACTAGCGAAAGTACATTCACTCTTGCTGTACCATTAACTTTGCAAAAAAACAAATAGCAACAACAACAGCAGACAAGAGCCAGAAATAATACTGAAAAAGCCCCCCCCCCCAAAAAAAAAAAAAAAAAAAAAAAAAATAATTAATTAAATAATTAATTAATTGTATTTCAAAGGGTTTGGAATGACTAGTATTTGCGGAAGGCCCCTTAGATCTTACAACATTCCTTTAAAAGTGTTCCTTTAATACTATGCTTTGATTGTGTTTCTTGTTTTTGAACAATCATTGTTTCACTTTTGCTTTTATTTTAAATCGTAGTCGCTGCTGTTTAAAAAGGAATCGATTCCTTTTGTTCAGATAATCCGAAAGCTTCCAGCCGATTTGTATTTTTAGTATAATCAAGATTGCCTTTGACTTTTTACCGTCATAGCTCGATTTATACGGTCTATTGTGTGTACCTTTATTCCAGTGGATTTGTGTTTTTTATGTATTCAGTAATATAATATGAAGTCCTTGAACTGTTTTAAAATCATGAAACCACCAGATTGTGTAGTATCCTAAGATGTGGGATACTTTTTTATGCAGATAATGTATTCATCCAATTTTTTCATTGAAAAGAATTTAAAAAGTAATTTATTTGGTAAATTTGACACATTTTTAAAAGTGAAGAGGAACTGCGAGTATACAGTTTTGTTATTGTTTATATATATGCGAGGTTTATTTGCCTAAATAATTCCGAGTCTGTTTTATAGAAATATATGGAACATATTTTTCCTCTTGATAATTTATGGAGCTAAAACGAAAATGAAATTTAAAGAGAAATATGATGTGTGGCCCAATTTTACTGCATGACAATCAGTGCTTATAATGTTAATACGGATACTGGGAACTAGACATAAAACATGGCGGTTCCATCCAGAGAGGCAAGATAGCCATGGTCTCGTCAAACGTGAAAAAAAAGCGGCCGTCCACATTTCACCTGTAACTCCCACCCAGCCCATCTTTGATAGATCCGAAGGTCCTGTGGGTTCTTCTTAATATTGGTAAACTAATTCAAATTGGTCCGAGTTGGACAATTTTGTCGCATTAATTTGGCCTGCAGCCGTCCTGCTGAACGGCCGGTCGGCCGTCAACAAAAATCCCTCCCAAAAGGACGTCCAATTGACAGTTTAAGGGCTGGTTAGATCAGACAACGGTCTATGGCAAATGATGACTCGCGGGGTTGAGGGGTCAAAGTGTGGGCGATCATGTGGAAATGGTTAAGTTAACATTCAGATGTCAGTTCTTCCAACCACATGCATTAGTTCGGCTTTCGTATAGACACAACGAATTAGGAGAAGGCCCATATTTAAGTTGCCTTCTGATGTCCTCCGTGCCATCTGTCAACATTCTGATTGAAGTTACCGTGACCATACAAGACAATATTAATTGATTTTTCCCAACGACACCATTCACAAAAGCTGCAACAATTCATTTTACAATCCTATTCAATGCCAGTTTGGTTTTTTATTTTAATTGTAAAATCCACCTGTCCATTCAAAGTATAAATAATGTAAATCAGCTGGTATTTTATTATATAACAAAAAAACAAAAACTGTTTACACAAAAGTATATATTTTATAAATGAGTGATTATTGTTCACATATAAGACTTAAAAATGTATAGGCTTTCAGAAATATATTTTGTGTATAAAACGTTTGTGTTATTGCAAGTGTGGGAATGTTTAGTTAAAGAAGAAGTCTTGAAAATGAAAGGCATCAGTGTTAATAAACGGGACAGAGTAACTGGACTCCTTCATAAATTGTTCCATGTTCTTCTTTCATTTTGTGTCATAATTTACAATTTTCTGGAAACTAAAATATAGCATGCCTTTTTCCTGTATAACATAATTAATTATGAAAATTACTTCTTTTTTAAATGTTGATGTTTAAACAAGAAAATAACTTTGGACTTCTTGCATCGCTTTTTTCTTCTTCAAGTTATGTTATGAATTTCCCCCGCATTTCCCGTTCCGTGGAGTGCTCTTCCCCTGTCCTTCCTCGCAAAGAAGGTCCGATTTCGATTTTGGGAAACTGTGGGACATTCTTCCGGCATCCTCAGTCCCTGTTGTGGATCTTTATTGGGTAGTACATGTATACAAGACACACCCCCACCCCTACACCCACACCCTGACCTGACCATATCGTGGTTTTGAATTCTGGGAACACGTTTCACGGAGTCGGTGGTGACGACATCAACGTTTTCATTAATGGCTTTCGCGGGCACAACAGACGACCCTGAAATTCTAAGTGTTTTCGGGCATCAAGACTTCTTCGAACAATGTGTTGTATTGTAATGTATATAATGCCCCTTACAAAGATTCTGCCTTTTGATTGGTTAAAAGCGCGTCACATGATATGTCTTATTTTTACCTGATGTATTTTTAGACATGTCTTATTTTTGTCGCAAACGCGACACGCTTAACCTATGTACTATCCCATAGCAACCAATGTACTAATCCCATAGCAACAGCAGTTTCTTGGTACCTATATACGTCTAGGCACAATATGTGTATGGGGTGTTATAAAACAAATATTGACTATTTTTACTCATGCAATGGTTAGAACTACACCTCCTTCGACGGTCCCCGGAGCGTTCTAGAATGAAACGCGCCCGGGATCACCTTATTTACCATAGCACTCAAATCAGTCAATATTTGTATAAGTGATGATTAACCTCACTTATTTGGCTGTCTGGGGATAAAATATCATTTTCAGAAGCCGTTCTACAAGATCCTTTAAGATTGTGATAGTCGCATAAAAGACAAAGCACAATCGTGTATAACACGAGCAGGATTTTCTACTTCAAGAAGCCCCAAACCACCCACCTGTCATGTCTCTTGCTCTCTAGTTGTTTGTTTTTTATCTGGCCCTATTTTTATTTTCCAATCTTGTATCCTGTGTCAACTTGACACTTTTTCAAATCATTTTGTTGCCCTCGCCTGATGAACCCGGGAGTTATTATAATAATGTGCCACAGAACTCTATAAATCCAATGATAATTTTTCCCCGTGAATGGAGGACTGCTGTTTTACGAAATAAACTTAATATTCAAATTACTTTCTGTAATATACATACACACACAGACCTTTATGTCAAATGTATAATTATTTACAGCTAAATCTTAAACAAAGCTACACTAAACAAAACGAGCCAGAGTTTTGTTTTGGTTTTTATTTTTGCAAAATTAATATTCATCGCAGTATTTACGAAAGGTGATAGAATAAATACAATTAAATACATTTCACTGGTACGGGCTTTCACTAGTTTTTAACCAGGCAAACTGCTTGCCATAGTGTATTATTGCATACCGGTATAATTCCAAAATGTGTTTTTTCCCCCAACCTTACGGTCATCATGTTTTCGTTAAGGGTTTCGTATAGTACACATAATGGTTTGTAGCACACTTGCAATATTGCCAGGACCATTTTTACCGCGTTCTCAACCCGCAATATTCTCAAACACAGCCCAAACGAACAACCAACCGTTTCCAAGTATCCCCCGTGGAATCGATGTAGAAGCTTCCAAACACAAGCTACTACGCGACTTCGAATAATTATCTCTTGTATAGGGTAAGGAATCGTCGTTGATGTTGTTGCTGTTGTTTTCCTAGCATCTTAAATGGAAAAGATATAAACTCTTAACTTTTGTGGAAATTGCACCGTACAATTTCTCTGTTCAGTGTATAATATCCTGGAATGTATAGCTCACTTCTTTTGTACATAAAACAAGGTGATGTGCTGGATTATACATTTAGAATTACATTACTTAAACAAATTTAAGGCCAAAGGCCACTCGAGGTGTGGGCTACTTTTTGAAGGGACAGAAACCTGCCCCAATGCGCAGAAACAAGACATGGAGAGATATACTTTACTCCCTGTTCTTAGCACAGCTAAGAACAGGGAGGGGTAAATGAGAGACATTGCGAGACAAACATCATTGAAGCAACTATAGTTAAGTGTCTTGCTCAAGGACACAAGTGTCGTGACCGGGACTCGAACCCACATCCTAATTAGACTTAGCCACCACAACTTCAGTCCGATGCACTAAACCGCTCGGCCACGACAACAGAAAGGGTGTCGAAAAACAAGTAGTTACAAAACTCAGCACAAAGAATCGGCAAAGACTATAGCGAAAATAATTCACAAAACTCGCGTATACAACCACTGAGTTTTTAAGGAAAAAAGAAAACAGTTCGAGTGAAAATAATTTGCCTCAGAGAAGGTCATAGGGTGGCGCGTGCTCGTTTCCTCTCCAAAGTATAGTTTCCCGACTTGCCTGATGGTGTATAGTTCCGGTATTGCGCAAACCTTCATGGAAAAACTGTGACACAGCAAAGTGTACGTTCTTCGTTGCACAAGCAACCAAACTATCTTTGTTTGTTTTTTTAGTACAAACTCTGAGAAAGATGCGGTGGAGCATTAGGTGTCTGAGATGGGCAAATATAAAATGCTTTCTATGCACGATCGTGAAGTCATTTTGGGTAACAATAACAAAACGGCATAATAAAATGATAACAAATTAACACAAAAATATGCCTGTTGTGAGAGCAAATGGGGTTGTTACATTTACTCTTACGAAACAAAATTAATTAGCCAAGTGAAAATTCAGTTTAATAAACCTTTCTTTGGCAACGTCGCAGCCCGAGTTTTTGCCAACTAAGGTTGGGGAAACTACGGGAAGCCACCAATGCAAAGCAAGAACAGATAATCACAGTGCGTAAAATTTTCAAAATTGGTGTTGAATTTGTTTGAAACAAACCAACCAATAATGGGATGTATTTTCTTCGCATAGAAAGTTTGCAAAAGTTGAATTTGGTCACAAAGTACTCCGTCAACAAGATTGAATGTTTTGCTTTAACATTTAGGCCGTCCATGCCAACCAGCGCGGTTAGTTTATCAACAAAAGAAAGGTCTATTGTCCCCCCTTGTGATCAGATACAATAATTAGCATTAAGTGTTTCGCTATAATTAGACAAACTTGGCGAGTCTAATCATAATATAGTGATGATAAACAGGTTGAAAAATTCGACAGAAAGAGACAAAGCATAAACAACATATCAATTACTTAATTATTTTGGTCAATGACAACTTCACGATTCTATGAAATCAGCATTCCATCATAATTCATGCCTCTTCAATATTTACATTTCATTTACATAATAGAAGCTGAAAGTGATGTAGTTAGTTTAAAGTCCAATTAAGACAAAATAATTGTACACAATAATTAATATCAAATAATGGAACATTGGGTTCAAAAATGTATAGACGATAATGGGAAGAACTTGCAACATCTTCACCGCGATTTGTGTTATGGTCTACCGTTTACTGTTATAATGTTACGAAGCAGGGAAGTATAAAACTTCATTATTTAAAACGTGATATCAACAAGTAATACAAACACATCTACTTTATACCATGACTCGGCCACACAGTTTCTATCTAATGATAGCTTGCGTCATCACCTTTGGTATTGACTTTAGCTTTGTGAAACAGATACTGACGTCATGATATAGACCAGTAGAACCAAAATCCATTATTTCGAACGTGACTGTACTATTAAGTATTACTCTGAATAATTTACAGATTGTGGTTGCTTAAAGTGCCAATCGTCGATCATTCCTGTCCCATGTAACAATCACAGTCAACGTAGAGCCCCAGCTCAACATTGGTAAACTGTTTGTAAATGCTTCCATTCTTTGCACATATAAAGATACTTGTAAAAAAAACAACCTGTGAAAAACTTCAGCTCATTTCGCTGTTTCATTTGCGAGAAAACGGTAAAAATGCATTCAGCATTTTCGTACGGATTTTTACAGGCAGAGTTTTCGTCTCACAGAGACGAACACTAATTTTGGATCTTATTTCATTTATTTAAAAACGATAACACTTCAGGCAGAAATACTTCAAGGAAAGTTTTCTGCCATCATTATCTTTATACCATGTAAAGTATATGTAAATCTATGAACATTTATGTTTTTCTTCTTACCAATGTTGAGCTGGGGCTTTTAAGGAGAAATTTGGATATGAAACCATTCAGTAAACGCCCAACAATAGTTAGGTTTTGGCATTGGCTTTGCATTGGTCAGCATCGCTTTTCTTTCACATAAAAATTGTGTTATGTTCCAACGGGAACGTGTTCAATAACAGTAAGAATCTCAAAGTTTCCTTGTTTGGTTTGGCAAATGAGTGACCTTTTGGTTAATTGGATTAGTTAATCCCTCCAATTAAAGGAAGGCAGTAATGTTTACGATGTGATCTCGGCCGAGTCCAACTCCTCAGTGGACGATTTCTTGGTCAGCTGTTTCTTCCCCTTCAGACTAAACCTAAACTTTTTCCGAGGTTCTGTGACGAGTGGTGACTTGGTGCCTCTTAGATGAGGCAGTGCTCGGTGGCCTGACTCTGCGGGTACCCACTCTCCAGCTATGCACTCTGTTGATCGGGTTCCCTGGTTGCCCTTCACCATGGCCGAGCGACTCCGTTGCGGGACCCTTCCCTGCAAATCGTCAGAGCCCGGAGTACGGACGGCGTTCCTTGCCGAGTAGCTGCGCTCAAGCCTCCCGTAGGGACTCTCGTCTTGTCGACGCTGCAGCGAGCCACGATGGTCGCCACGTTGGGATGGGTTCCTGTTGAGTTTGGAGTAGATGCCGTGATCGTCAACGGGGAGAGGCGGTGGACGCGGGCCGCATGACTCGTAGACATTACTCGATAGCGGACGCTGCGGTAAACGCGGTCTTGTCTTCTCGGTTTTATCATCCAAAACGTCGTACATTTCAGTATCACAGGGACTTGTACCGTAGGAAGACGACAGCGTTGGGGAGTTAGCACCGAGGGAAGTTCTGGACGAGCCCCGAGAAGAGGTACTCGAACGCTCGCTCAGGGTGCCAGTGTTAGCTGCAGCTAGAACGGCCCCACTCGGAGAGCTAATGGGCGATTGTGGATCTACCTCGTCATAATCGTCCTCTGGACCCACGATACCCGCAGGTGATCCGGCAGGGCTACTCTGCTGCTCCAGTGTGAAGTAAAACGGATCTGTAACGGGACTTTCACTTCTTTGGGTCGACACAGCTGCAGAATAAGGACGCTCTTTCACAGTCGCAGGGGAGATACTTCGAAAACTGTTCATGTTGTAATCGCTGTGCCTGTGTTTGACAGTCATGGGAGAACCGCTTCTGTCTTGAAAGTCCATTGGCGAACAGCTCCTTTCAGTGGTTACAGGGGAATCCCTTCGTTGCACGGTCACGGGGGAATTGCAGCGCTTTGCAATCATTGGAGAGCTGGAGCCCCCATGTCTAAGAGTTACGGGAGAGCCGTTCTGAGAGGTTCTTTGACTGTTGCCTTCACCGACAGTTGCAAAATATCCGGAAGATCGATTTGACACGTCTAAACTTGGTAAGATCGTATCGAAAGGATCGGCATAATCATCCTCCACAAATATAGCGTTGTAACCATTCACTGGGTCGGTCAGGGACAGGTCTGTTAGACTGGAGTGCGACCTGCTCTTGGCTCTGTTCTCCTGCATGAGACGCTCTGGCCGGTTGTACGGGCGCCACTCGGCCATGAGACTTCGTCGTGAGGTGCCACCCGGTACCGGCGGCGGACTGCCGTAGTTGCACACCAGGGCCGCCACGCTGGCCGGCAACGGGGCGTCCATCGAAGCCATCGGGGAATGCACTGAGATCGGTCTGTGGTGGAAGCTTCGTAGGCTCGATCTTGCGGGACCTCCTCGCTGAAACATGTCTGGTAGTGGGGGTGGTGCCAATTTAGCTTCTGCACACAAAAGGGATTATAGAAAAAAGCGATAAATGTCACAGAAAGGAGAGTTTGTAATTAAGTTTCATAATCATCCACATAAAAAGACGTTGATTTGCATTGGATACTGAAAACAACACTACATTATCATGAGGGTGTTTTCTATTACACAATAGGTTTCTAAACCCCTCCTACTTTTGATTACGTGGCAGTGAGTTGACCAATCGTTTAAAATCATTCTACTGCCAGGTTTTTATGATGACACAACTGTGCCAAGAACTTTAAGTTCGTGTATAGATGCATTCACCACATGATATCATAAATGTTGCAGGCTGCATATTGTCCTTTATACTATAAAACCACAGTGGATGATAACGAATGATCAGATAGAAGGAAGTCTTTATACCCCCACACTGTGAACTTCGTATGCTGTGATGCAAGTAAATTCCCACACTGAAGGCTGTGAACAATAATATTGACCGAGTTATAAAAACTGCCAGGCTTCAGGACCACCCTCTTTCCGATATTCTGCTCGGGCCATATGGCAAAACTGTTTTGCAAAACAAAAAAGACAAGGCCGACACTTCCGCACCAATGTTTAACCTCAACATGTACAAGAAATAGCAATATTGTGTACAAGAAATATCAACGAAGAAACCCTGAAATACATACACGAAATACAAATAAAAAATATTAAATGTTGTTTGGCTTGAACTTCTGTAAACAATTTAGAAACATAGTTTTGGTAATAATTATCGTGGAATCTCAACCAACGCATTTTAATCCCATACGCGTCGTTCGAAAAAAATATATATTATTGAATATATAACTTCATTTACATTCAGTCTATAACATATTGAACCTTAAAGGGGCCATCTATGTTTCCACTCCGATTTGAGTGTATCTGGTTTCAATGACGAATTATTTCCGTCAGTCGTGGATACCAGAAACAGCAATGACGTCTTTTTCTGGGTACGTTCTGCGTATATTACGAGAACTCGTGGGGAAAAAAATGTGATTTAGGTCTTTGTGTGACGATTTAGCTCTGAATCATAAAAAAAATGCGGTTGGTCACTATGAGCTTCCGTATGATACCCTTAGTCATTTTTACATGTTCCCTTTAAAGCAAGTTCAATCTCTGCTTGGTCCATTTGCTGTGGGGTGAATAACTCGACACTTTCGATCCAATGTTTTTCTTTGAAACTGGTATCATTATAATGGGTTCACTCTGTTTACCGGGACGTCACAACCGTTGTATGTGAAAGTCATTACAGTAAGAAAATCAAACAGGTATTTTAAAGATTATTCAACCCTAAAGACATCTGTTCGGGGGCGTGGGTTCTAGTCCCGCCCAAGTAACCTATGACCCAGATTTTACCTCGTGATTACATTCTGTGACAGTGCATCAATACTTGTATAAGATCACACATCGGTGTATAAGGATAAAACCAAATGATATTCTTTTTATTATTACTTCAATTTTCTTCTCCTCTTTTATTTATTTATTTATTTATTTATTTATTTTTTTAGAATGACCTTTACTTGCACTATGAAGCAAATGTATAACATAGTTAATAAATTCATCAACCGAGTCGTGTTGAAGTTTCTGGTCAAGGGAAACGTTGTGTGTCCTTGGCGGTTGTCAGTTCAGTCGCGGTTACCCCCAGTTCAGCACTTTGGCTTCCGATGATTCTCGTCAGAAAAACCGATTTGTAATTGTTGATAATCGCATTCACCGACGTGATCATTAAAGATGAATGATCCGTGCTTAAGCCGCTTTTATTTGAATCCAAATGTTGAACTGCTGTTTTTGTATGACCAAAGTGTAATTTACTTTCAAATGAGATATCGAACAAAACAACCCATCAACGAATAATGACAGAGTAATTAATTTTTAAAAATGACTTTTTTGTGTGGAGTGCTGCCTGTGTAATTTCAGCCGGGCGCCTTGCGACATAGAGACAAAATACAGGCGAAATGACTGACTGAATATAGCTGACTTCTGGGTACCAGCAGCGGGCATGGCCGTCGTATTTTTACGTAGGGTGGTTGGCCAGGGTAATCGATTCAAAAGCAATATATTTTGTTTCGCCGTCTGCAAGGTCAAAACGCGATCTATTAATTTGATTCGGTATAAAGTAAAATGCTCTTTTTAAATTTCGTTCACTGGAATCAATTCATTTTCAAGGTAAAATCAGCCCGACTACAGATAATGATCTTTAAGGAATAATACTCAGAATTTGGGGAAAAGTTCACATTCGATTCGGTTGGTAGAACAGACGATTGCTCAATGATACACGAAGGAGTCACTATTATTATTCAAGTATTACAAAGCCATGGATGCACCTCGTGAGGATTGTGAGTCAAGTCACGTGTTTTATAAGATGTGAACAGAAATCAAACATGCTATGAGCTATGAACTTCAATTAGCAGGATTTGAAACTTTCCACCTTGGGGAAAACAATCTTAAAAAGAAAGGTTTGCGGTAACACCCGTTGTAAATAATCCCTCTTGAGTCGCTGTGGTCCTAAAAAAAGAATCGTTGGTGAATTGACAATTCGATCGCTATGCTCTGATCGTTTTTAGTTCCAGTTGTTAATATCAGTGACAGTTACATTTTGGTTTAAGATCCTCTTCTTTTATTTAGTTATTTATTTATACTATCATTTTTGATGAAGATATCGATTATAGGAACCGATACCAAAGCTCCTGTGAGCTCACAATTCTCGTTGACTACAGATCGAGGGACCGTTTGAGCACTTAGACTGGCGGTACAGGCATCCACAAAACTTGTTTCCCCCTAAAAGCGAGTTTGTTCACGAAAGGTGAGTACCTCTACTTCCAATCAATTAATCTCGGAAGCGTCTATTAAGAGTCGAACTCATGTTTCAAATCTCAACTTTAGATGTCATTATGTGAAGGGATATGTTTTTTTTAAACTGTGACTGACTTAACTATTCCAGAACGAGTTAAAACGTAATTTTGTCTTACCATCCTGGCAAAATATTTCCGCTCGGCATTCTTTTTTATTGTAGAGAAAATGCTGCTCGCTAAAGGCATCTAATTGTGAACTTCCCGCTCCTCAAACTTAAAATCCAGATAATTTTAACTAAATTTCCCCAGGAAAATATAATTAACTTAAGGACTTCATCAACGAGAGTGGTTTCCATGTGATGTTCAGATTGAGAATAAAGAGAAGCGTCATTTATTATTTATTGGCTGTGGTGTAAAACTGCAGGGTACAATTGTTGTATACTCTCTAAAAAAAAAAAAAGAGCTTTAAAAAACGCTCGTTTTGTCCGCCATACCACTCTTGCAAAGAGCCATACGGCGAACAAGTCTTTTTAGAGTGGAGGACGGGTGTTTTCAACTTGAATCAGAGTGAAGTTTGCTCCAGTTTCACTCAAAAAGGGTGATGCACAGTGAGTTTCACTCTCAAAAGAGCCAAACTGACATCACTCGGGTAAGAGAGTGAAATTTTCACTCTTTTACATTTAGATAGTAACATTTGCTCATTATTGGGTAAAACGGTTATTAGAAGAAGCAATACACAAGAAAAAGCTACCCTACAGTACCCATAATTGGGTATAAAGAAATCTAACAGCATGCAACGAGGTTCGAATTTTGTTGTAGATTGCGCGTATCGGAGTTGCATGTCCCGATTTTTCCTCCGAACAACGAATTTTTTCTCTGAACCAACTTTGACAGACGATGCTGTTCCAAAACAAAAACAAAAACATTAAAAAAGTCTGTCGCATATGCCGCGGAAAATAAACACAATACACATAACATGTAAATACGTTTGTACATGGTTGATGGATGTATGTGATTTAATGTCGGGACCCCGACCAAATTCATTTTTAGTTTTTTGATTAACTACCTCTTATCAATTGTTCGTGCAATACCTTAAATGGTCTGTATACGTTTGGTAATGACTCTGAAAATTTATGGCAATAATAACTCACTTGGTAAGAAGTACAGCAGCTTTGGATAGTATAATGCATTTTCACTTCAAATACATCACTTGTTATCCCCCAAAAATTTCAATATGAGAAGCGTTAAGGCCGTAACGCTTCTCAGAATGTGTATTCCAAATGATGGATACTTCTTCTGCGTGAACACAACCGCTCTAGATTTTTGGTGATATCTTAAAAACGCTGCCACACTTTAAACTGAAATTTACACAGGTTAGTTTTATGGCATACATCTACAATTATATATCATTAAGGCAAATGTACGGTTCCAAAAACCAAAGGTATACTTTGCCTTTAAATGAAAGCCTATAACCTCGCATCTATACACATAAGGGAATAAAAGAGTGGTGACCGAGGTCTTAAACGGCCGTTTCAAACCGGCAGGGTCGTGGCCGTGTGATAAAGGACCGATGACCGATTGAGCTTCAACTTTCACAGGTTTGTTACGGTGGGTCATGTTGGGTTATTTGCATGTATATGTTGGGTCACCATAAAGTGCAGACTCTGGTCTTCGAAAGTTACCAATGTTGCCCACGTGTTTTAAAGAAGATGGCATTAATATATCTTTGGTAACAACTGCTACACGTACCAACTTTACATAAAAAGGGAAATGTACATCACTGCCTTTTGGGAAGAGCAAATTTATCCCCACCTCTTTAGTTTTCGATAAACGCACCCACCGTGCGATGAACCTGTAAAACACCAAGTTTCGAAAAATGTTTTGCGAGAGATTTTCTGCATGGTCATATCGGGGTTGTTTTGATATGGGCAACCTCCGCGGTAGACCAACTGTGATTCACAGACCGGGTCTTCAGAAGCCATTTCCTCAACTTCGTCAGACAGAAATCTTTCTCCTTAGGATTGGTACTGGTTTATGAAATTCACTACCATGTTTGCCCCCTACCCCCCCCCCCCACCCTACACCCCCCCCCACACCACCCACACTCAATGCTGCTCCATTCCTTGATGAATAAATGCGTCCATCCAGACTGTTGACAAGTTTAAATTTATTTCAAAAACCAAATCTGGTTGTTGGCGATCGGAATAAGCAGTGGCAATTCGTTGGGTCTTCATTTTGCTAATTCCCCAAGTTTGACATATTTCAAATTGTTGAACATGTTCACTGTCTATAGAGGCAACATACTGAACAGGTTTTTTTTCTTTTCAATTTAAAACAAGTTAAAAGCCAACTACAGTCCAACCAACCTATCAACAAATATATGGACGGTCACATTTTCAAGAATAACACTCTATGTTTCATACATGTCTCGCGTTAACGTATGGGGTTATTTCTATTTGGCTGATCGAAAAAAAGAACTGAGGTGTTTGGACGCTACTTTGTTTCGGAGAACGTATATTTCAGTTGAGGTAGATATTTCTCAGGGGGGGGGGTTGAGTTGGTTTCGAGCTAGAGTAACAAATAAAGCATACTTTTTGAGAATTTCTAGTTGTTTTCATTCATTACAGATCGTCTACTCTCTTTATAAACAAACCTCTTTTTCTGTTTCCTTTTTACACAAACTTTGGATGACAGTGCACACAAATTTCCTTTCTGAGGAAAATGGTGTGGCGAATTCTTTCACGAAATGAACGACGCTCAACATTACACAGAATCGGCCTTGCAACACAACACACAATTAATAACCAATTCCCTACAGACTGTATTTCATTAACTTACCGGGTTCTGTCGTTCCTTTACTCAATTCCTCTACCGTTTCATACACATTTTCTTGTCTGCCAATTTTCGTGCGTCTACCAATAATGAAAGCAAAAGAATGAGTTTTGTAAATACGTTGGGCCGGGTTAAGTTGTATACAACCCAGGAAGTTAACGACTTGGTAGTCTAGCTGGTCGTTAATCGATTCTGAGGTTTCGCGGACTGATTTGGTATTCCCCGGTTGTCGGTTATTCGGAAGTTCCGGCGTTTCTTGACATAGGTCTACCCTTTTTTTATTCGATTGAGTTACAAAATAAAAAATATATTAGAATGCATTTCCTTCTCAATACCAGACGCTACCACGTCACATTAATGTGGGTGTCATTTCTCAAATTGTGGCTGTCTGGAATTTTCATGACTAAATTACCACCACAAAAGAGTAGGTAGAATTTTCACTCTGGCCATATAAGAGGACAGTAATCGTTTATTCTGAAATAAAAAATAACTTGTATTGATGAACTTTTTAAATTGAATGGAGAAGAGTGATTCCACTCCTTGGGGCCTTGGGGGTAATACCGATTCTCAACAAACAATATTACACAAACTTATTAAAAATGAACAAATACCAAGCTTGGATCTTTGCTTAACTTTAGAATCTAACCATCAATTAATTAAATCGTGTAACAGATGAGAAAATGACGTTCCCCCGGAAGGCTACTATTTTTAAAATTGCCCTGAAATTATCATGACATTGAAAAAATGGACTGTATATATTTATAAATATATTTGTTGTTAACAGTACCTTTGTTTCCTGGGTTAACTATAGGATACAACCCCGTTAAACTCATGAAAAAAAAACAGCCTTTCCTTGCAAATTTTGTCACGGTGATTGGTATCCCATTTCATATCCCCCGGTTTTAGTTTTGTATCAATATTTTTTCCCCAGTTTGTCTGTCTGATGGTCTGCTTAATTGATTTTGTTTAACACCATAAAGCCACCGCAACCAACCAGTAAAAAGATTCAGAAATAGTAAACTTTCAAATAGAACTTTTCATAAAAGAACCGGACTTGATCTTTCTTTCCCCTTTTTTTGAAAGTTACATCATTCTAGATAAACCGTGTGTTCTTTTAACAGTGTATAGTTTGATAAGAAGACAGGAAACAAGGTAATTGTAGGCCACCCACTTATCTACCGTCACGTCAGCAGTTTTTCCGATTGTGTCTTTTTTTTAAGTACCTGAAATCACCCAAAAGTGAGTGGACATGCATGCTTATATTTAGAAATAATTTGAGTTGATAAGAATTGCTAGTTTTTTTTATTACTCTCAAATTTCATTCAAAAATAGACGGAAAGCAAAGGTAAAACAAAAAACAACAACAAACGAATCAACTCATATTTTTTTCAGTTTAAGCCTGCATTTCCATTCACACGTTGAAACACTTTTGTTGGAAAAATTCGTGTTTCTTTCACAATTAGGCTAAAGTTGGTCAGGCATGCATAATTCACCATTGAGTGTTCAAGTTAGTGTGTAATGAATGACCTCCTTCGTGGACCCTCGATTGTTCAAATCTTTGTCCTGGCGACCCCACTGTCTTCCTTTGAGATAGCGATCATGAACCTATTGTTCCTTTTGTTATAAGGTCCTCTGTACAATCTCCCCCATGTCTGTCGACCCGGTAAACCGAGGACATCTCTTTGTTCTCACGCTGCTTGGAAACTTTCTTAGAAATCGTGTCCCCTTTAGTTTTGTATTCAGAAATCAAACCGAGACCGTCATCCGTCTGTTAAACCACCCGAAAAAATAATGGGCGTCAATACTGGATACTACTTAATTTTGTTTACCGTTTGGCCGTCTGCCAAAAACATGGCGGCTTTTATGGCGGCTTTTGACCTTTAAAAAATGAAAACATACACACATAATATTTGTTAAAACGGACGATTCTTACTGGGGAAAAAATGATACGGTTTTTTTTCTAATTGAGCAAAACCCGGGAAACATTTTCAACTCACTGTTTGATTTGTCAGTTTGGCGAGAGATTCAACTTTGAATGCATTTGAAACTCCTTTATCATTGTACCATGTGCTAATCTCGTTTGAGTAGTGTTGGCTCTAAAAAGGGGCCCGCTGGCTAATCGACGTTTCCACCACTGTGTGCTGTGGTAGTCTTCTGGATACTGATCACAGCATTAGTTACTATGACAGTATTCGATTACTTTCTTCTGTTGCTCTCGGTTTATGAAGTGTCGATACTCGTCACTGTCGCTGGTCGTTGAAATAACATTTCCTGGACTAGCATTTGTGTTGTTTTAGTTCCTTGTTTTTTCAAAGTGCATGTGGAAATTTCACAATTGAGAAGGAAAAATCCCTTTTTATTAGTAGGGATTTTGTTCCTTCTGTCACAAAAATCACCTCGCACCATGGTCATCTGCGAAAAGGAAATTCGAACTTCCCCCATCAATACATTTGGAAATATATTGTTGTTTAGCACCCGGCGCCCGCTTGGCTTTGGCACTGTGGTAAAAACCAGTGCAAGAGAGGTCTGCAATGTCATCATCTCATTATTCAGTTTTTATATCCTAATTATAAAATGTACTCATTATTTTTTATAAGTTTGCAAACCCCGCACCCTTCTCCAGGCGGGTTAAAAAGAGTGTTCCTAAGATGATTCGTTTAGCCCTGGGCCTCCCTCCACCTCTCTCTCTCTCTCTCTCCCTCTCTCTCTCTCTCTAGTGAGCTCTTTATCTGGTTTTTGTGGAATAATTGATTTTGTTGTAGGCACCAATGTTTTTTGTAGGCCCTTAAAATCCGACCCCGCCCTTCCCATAACACAAACACATGATTGATTGCATAAACATATTTCGTGTTGGGTAAAAACCCACCGGTCTTGGACTACCTACCGAGTGAGGGGTGACTTTGAAGACATCTGTCGACGCAGTATCAGGATCAACAGCACCACCACGATAAGCAGCAGAATGGCAATGGCACTAACCACACCCCAGAACGGAGCTGACGGGTAGAAGCCAATCCCTCCGCCCAGTGATTCGTCATTCCTCTGGGGCGACCCCTCAGCGGCGCCCGCTACGGAACCATCCACCGCGAGGTCGCCTTCTTTCGGGGCATCTGGACTTGTCGTTGTTTTCCGGGCCGTGTGGCGGGTAGATGTAGGCCTACTAGCGGTGAATGTCGAGGCTATCGCTCCGGTAGCTGTGGCGGCCGTGGTAGGTGTCGTTTCGGTTGTGGATGTTTCTTGGGTGTTTTTGTTTGGCTCTTTTTTGAAAAGAAAAGAAGAAGTTTCAATTGTCTAAATTAAACAACTTCGTGTTTGTAGTCTCAGTGATTCCCCTGGTGCGTGTCTTGAGGATAAGACTGCATGGATTCCTAAAGCTTTGTAGATGGATTGATCATTGATTGATTGACTGTCTGGTTGGTTGATTGGGTCTCATTGTACAGAGTACGCGGAAGAGATATCTTCCAGCATCCAAAACACAATTTCTCATCTGCATCGAGTAGGCCTACTAAAATGTGTCTACGTTTAGTTGCTGTATCATGCACTCAAGATTTTCCCATTGAATAAGATGGGAAAGTCGTATCAGTTGACAATATACCCTCATCCCAACATCTGAAATCACACAATCCTCCCCTCCCAATAAATGATTAAGTTCCGCATAGTTCAATGTACACTAACGCGTTGAAAACACTGGGACCTCTATTCGTTGAAAACGCTATAGGACTTATGCGTTTAACACTGGGACCCATAGTCGTTGAAAACTCTTGTCTCAATTTAATTTTTGGCTACAGGTGCAATGTTTCTAATGTATAATAAAAAAAAATGTTTTATATGAATAAAACTGTTGGACAATTTGATAGCACAATACCCACATATGGATCAGCATTGTGGGAGCTGATGGGGGAAAGGGACTAATAATAATACGAAGGAAAACCTTGAAGGTCAGATCAATCCCACTTCTTCAGACGGAACAAAAATGATCCGCCCATACAACATTAAAGTCGCAATCAAAAATCAACAATCTACCAAAATACACGGTCTATATTATTATAATACTGCACATTACTCGTCACATTAGTTATTGATAATAACAATAAGAAGGCAGTGCTAAGTTGTATATCTACAGATGTATTCCTTTGTGCAATCGAAGTTAGATAAGAATCCAGATTGTCTATAGACCTTGGGCGTCTGACGTCATCAGTCCCATAGAGATTTGACAACAGCGCCCTCAATGAGGTCAAAACGGCCGTAAGTTTACTGTAGGAAAACGGCTGTGCATACGTAGGTAACCTGTTAAGGAAGTATCATATCTCATTCGCGTGTTTGAAAACAAAAGTGAAAATAATTCAGTGCTTATTGTAGTCAATAAGCATTTTCTCCATCCATAGCTCCATTCCACATCTCGACGAAACTTGTATTGCGCTATGCGCCAAAATGAATTGCGAATAATAGTTGTCCCTAAAGCAGCTCATTGTAAGAGACTGCTATCGTTCTCCTACGACTGCTGCAGGAATCATTGTAAACAGTTGCTTTGATATAAAGTAATGAAATTAATCTTGTGGCTATTATAATTATTTAGTGTGACTCTAAAAAGTCAGAAATTGAATATTTTTTGTCATCACAAGATAGTGTTGAAAAATGTTGCCATGGGCACCCCAACACGCACACACACACACACTGAAAAGCAATGCCCCACCCGAGCCCCCAGTGAAGAAAATCCTTGCTGCGCCGCTGGTTACGTGGTCTATAGCAGATAACACGTAACATGGTGAATGATCGGTCTGGCTGGTCCTCGTGCTATATTTGTACTTAAGCAAGTATGTAAAATTCCTTTAGCCTTGTGTGGACGTTTTAGCAAGCACCATGCGCTTTAAGAGCTAAGATTTCGTTTAGTTCGTTTTGTTTTGTTTTTGTTTTGTTTTTTGAGATATTTTTGTTTGGATTTCAAGAAACATGCAGTGAGTCCAGACGTGTTGGTAAGAGCCCTGAGTTACGTAGGCATACTCTGCAGATTTAAAGATCAACATTATTCTCACGACATGTCATCATCAAAAACGTGTCAAGTGTTTGTTTTGCTTTCCTTCCAAAACTAACGGTAGGTCAAGTTGAATACAACGACCCTACTGTTTCCTTTCATAATCAACTTCGTTTAGAATCATAACATTAAAGGTAGGGTATAAGCAAAATGTAATCAACGTTCTTTACTTTTTTGTTTTACAGTGATTTACATTATTTACAAACAAAATCACAGGCGATTGGCTACATCGTCGTCCGACGCCGGTAGTGCATGACTCAAACCTCTTTTGTAGTAGAATACTGGTAGTTTATGAAACGTTTAGTTTATAAAATCAATGTCACAACATACAATTTTAATAAAAGGGCTTAGTAACCGTGTTATTGTTACCAAAAGCCGACTGTTGGTGTGACTCTGTCGGTCACAGCGTGTATTTGCACGTAGTTTGTCATCAGTTGAGATGACAAGTACCCACTACATGTCACGTGATGACATTTGTCGCCCAATCGGTCTATTGAATCGGCATTGCGTCGAACACAACCTTGTCACCAGGTTTGAACGATAACGCCGACTCAACGTGCCCGGCAGCATTTTGATGACAGAGTGTTCGGTGAGGATTGGGCAAACTCAATGAGTAGCGGTATTTATGTTAAAAACAGCAGGGAAACATAATAGTAGTATTCAAAAATTCTAGCCACTTTGAAAAAACTAACTTTTGTATACGATATTTTCCGCAACGCGTTAAAGAAAACAAGTATTGCGAAACTTTCATTGTTCTAAAATAAACTTTCAACGTGATCCATCTCAAATCGAAAGAGAGTGCTTTGTAATAATTATCTAGGTTAAATTGTTCATTGGTTATCTGTGGGCTTGCTAATATGTCGGATCACCATGTGGCCACAAACACTGCCTTGAAACGTTCGTTTGTCTGTCTGGATATTGAAATTATTTAATACCCAAGAACCGCCATGTTGCCACTCAGGGTTTGCAAATCCCAAAGATCCATAGTCTATGGCTTAACGTGGCTAGAATGAACCTACTCTATTTCTGACGAAATAATCTAATAATAAATCAACACAGCATATGAGTGGATTGCATTTGTCAAATAATTTGATTGAGTCCAATCGCCTGCAAATGTTGTACTGTTGGCATATAATCTGACCGAGCGCGCGCGTATCTACCAAAACAATCATAGATAAAACCCATGAAGCCCCGCCCCCTAAACATGTTGACCAATCACAGCATTGGCTACATTTCCACTGTACACGTGGGCAACACAATGTGGGTCTCTCCAACCAATGCGACACAGTGTGATGAACGCGCTTGCTATACGCGCACGCCTGTTTACATTTTCTGATAGGATTTTATAGTGTCACACTTTTGTCGGACTTCCGGTGGCGTACCCGAGGCCGTGATTGGTCAACACTTATGGGGGCGGGGCTTAATGGATCAGTCTATTAAACTGTTATGGTGAAAAGTTCAAGGACTGAAAGGGCTGGACATTTTTTTGCGTCTGTTTGAGCCCTAGATGTTAACGTAGATCGTCAGAATTGTGATTACCGACCAACAACTGGGCGATTCCACTGCTACAGCTGGCTTGACGAGCTGTCAAAAGGGGGCCTATCAAACATTCCGTTTGGCAGACAGGCTTGTGTGCATGTTATATTCAAACAGCTGGTTGTAAGAATGGACTGTCTGTATACAATAATAGGACCCCCGAGTCACCGAATGACCTTATCCCGACCTGTATGATCATTGCTGCGACCTTCTTCGTCTCGTTCCCTGCTTGTCAGTACTTCCAGAGTGCTGTACTTATATGCAATAGATTGAATAATATGGCCCATCTATTTTGCAGGTTGTCTGAGGGTCTAGCAAACATTCTCATGTTGTTTTATGTTATTACTGGGGTAAGGGGGCACCTTGGTAGTGCAGTGGGACGGCTGCCCACAAAATTTGCTGTGATGGTCGGGTTTAAATAATGACAACACATTGTGTACAAGGGGGTAATCCCTCCTCTGCCATGCTCACATGAGAACTACCACAATACTACGACAAAATGACAAGATAATTGGTTCATTGGTCTAGACTGCACCTGCTGCCATTGAAGAATTTCAAATTAGCGATAATATGACAAAGCCACATTTTGAGACGACACAGCTGTTTATTCGGGGCTCTGCTCAATCAGATTGGAATCGGGACAATGTCCTGAAAAGGCAGCTGCGTCAAAAGAATGACATTGCAATGTCATTTTGTGATCCTATTATATCCAACAGTCATGGGCCCTTGTACGTATAATGTGCTGGGTTTTTTTCAAGGGATTTGTAAACACCGAGAGTATAGTGCCCTCTGGTGGTAGGTTTGTCCCTATGAGCCCAGTGTTTGGGCCGTGAGTGTTTTGCGTGAATATCTACTCGAGTCCGGTGTGAGGCAAATGCGCGCAGCCATTTTTGGCTGTAAAGCTAAATTCAACTTGGCCTGATGACCCGTTTTACGCGCTGATGATCTCTATACTACGGACAGTCTATATATATCAGTGATTTCACGACCTGCAGCACACCTACACGTGCCTATCCGGTCCTCCATTTTAGGATTCCAAATGTCCGCAAAGGAATTGACTCAAAAATGGCGGAAGGTTCGTTCCGCGTAGTGCAAGGGGTCAATGGGAAACGCCGGAGCGCTTGGTGGCAGCAGATAAATCCATGACGTCACTGCCGTATTTATGCAAAAGTGAAAGTTCTCCGGGTTCTAATCTGCTATAATATAGCCAATACAATCGAGATCAGTTATCTGGGAATTTTATGATACATGTCAGCAAACATTCTGTCTAAGTGATTTGAAGTGGGTGGTTTGAAGTTCTTTGAGGCACTCCAAGTAAAAGCTGAGTAAACATTCATCACATCCTGCCCCCATCACCAACAAAAAAAATGATGTCATCTGATTATTTGCGTGACCTGACTCATCTCACGCACGATGATGTGGAGTGGGGGTTCAGTTTCAAAAACACAGTTTAGGGATAATCTACACATTGGCAAAATGTTACGGGTATAGCTATGAGGGTTGTTTTATAGTTGGTTTTGTTTTCCTGACAAACCTTCGGTTGATGGTCCGAACAAGATTTCTCGGCACTCGTTTTGGTCCGTGCACTGGCAGTCACCCGTCAGCTGGTTACATGTTAATCTTGACGGGCAGTTGCACTGGTAGGAGCAGCGTGGCCCGTACACCCCAGGAGGACATCTACCAGAACAGGAGTACCTTCCCCAAAAAATATGGATAATAGGAAGACGAAGGCTTAATTACCATGATTAAATAATCTAGTAAGGTTTGCGGAGTCACCAAGTACATAAAACCCTCAGTTTTGAGTTGTGGTGGTTCTGGAGTGACCTTTGGTTAGAACCACCGCAACACATAGAGAGAGAGTTTATGTACAATGTGTCTGGGCAAACCTTACTAGATTGTATCTCCACCATGCAAAGTTTCAAATCCTACTCATGTGCATTGTGTTACTGCAAACCTTACTAGATTGTATTCTCCACCATGCTAATGTAGAAATTCTTGTTTTTGAAAGTAATTTTTTGTAAGTTTTGTTAGTACTGTAGTCTTTGCCTTTTCATGTCATCTTCAAGTACAAAGGGATGACTTGGAGTTCCCTTCAAATTTAAAGTGCATCATTAATACATATAGGTTTGTTGTGTTTTTAATGTACAGTTTAATCCTAAAATGAGAAGTTAATTTCATAAAGTGAAAGTTGAGTTCTGAAAAATAATTATTTTCAAATGATTCCGCCCAATGCTATAATTTCAAGCAAACTTTGAAAAGTTACACTGAAGTGCAAGCAATATTGGCTAGGATTACGTCTTGTGCCAAATAACATTATGGGCCCGGGATGGATGTCTAGACTAACTGTAAGACTTGACTCAAAGACCTGTTTTGGGGGTTACTAATTCTGTTTTCTTATTTCCCCAAAGAACACTTTCAAAACGCCATCAATATTATTAATTTCACAAGAGGGCGCTGCGTACTTTTTCTGCAATTATTAGTTCGGTCATTTAAAGTGTCATTATTTAATTTCTGCCTTTCAGGGCGACTCGGAATGCATTAAATTTTGTTCTTATATAGTTTAAGTTCTAAGTTCATTCCTTTCAGCATGACGCTTAATAAAACGTCTTGGACCGCAGAGAGCAGACTGTGACGTAATGGAGTTGATCTTTCTTTTGTTATAATGACGGTAAATGACGGCTGTAGGCCTACATAAGCTAATATCTTTACAGCAAACTGTAGTCTAGGATTCTGATTTTGTTCTTCTGAGTTAGGGTTCTATTTCTATAGGCTGGGTTTAGACGTCTGGATAGACTGTACCCCTAAGGAACCACGGACTCACTTCTCAGAGTCAAACACGGAAGCAAGGTACAGACCTCCACACATCTGCAGAGGAAATCTGTGGAGTATGGGGTCGATTGATTTGGGAAACACGGAGCGTCGCTCACAGCTTTACAGCCGTTTTGTTGCAAATGTCAACTACAAATATAATCCACTGACAACAAAATGTTACTATTAACATTTGATCCTCGTTTGGATGATTACCGTAAAAACATAAAAATGACAAAGTAGTTGCAAACAGATGGATCGGTACTGATATCAATCATATTTGGAAATTTAGATTTCAAGCAAAAAGGTCATAATCTTAACCTTGTTATGGCAAAAATTCTAATGGATCATTTGGCAAACACCATGTATGCGTTTTTCATAATATTTCTACAATTACCAATGGTTTGGAAGTTATAACAATATCAATGAGTATCATGCTTAGACTCAATGACAGTAATTATTTGATTGTTCATTTATGATGAAAAACCACAATAAATGTAGTTCGGATGTCCGTGACACTACTCTTTTCTGAAAATGTTCGATTGAAATTAACTCTGTTAGATTGAAACTAAGGACAAGCTTTAAAAGATTTGTCCCTATAGCCTCAATCAAAAAGAGTGAGTAGAGTGATTTTCAATCTTAACTATTAATTTTAAGACAGTATTTCTATGTGCAACACTTTTCATAGAGGCACGTCAAATGTAAATAAGAATCGAGAGCCACTCTGTAGAATGTTATTCATTAGTCTTACTTGTTCCCACCAGCACAGCTACACAAACCAGTCATTGCGTTGCAAGTCGAGTTGTCTCCGCAACCACATGATAGCGCGCACTCCTCGCCGTAAAACCCCGACGAGCACGGAACTCCGCAGCGATCGCCTATCCAACCGGGCTGACACCGGCATGTGGGGCTGTTTGTCCGACACGACCCGCCGTTCAAACAATTGCAATTCTGGTGTGATTCGTCTACAATACATTTCATAAATAATGAAAAGATAAACTTCAATTAGTGTCAGCGAATCATCATTTAATTGTCCTCTATCATGGGTGGGGTGGGGTTACAAAATTAAACAGAGAATGAAAGTCACTTTATATTCAACATGTCTTGACCAAATTCAAAAGATGTCATTATTTCTTGTGAGACAACTCTGTTATATAAAATTTAGATTAAACCTGCTGGCGAAGTTTAAAGGTTAAATACAGGATTGGTAAAGCTGATAGTGCAATGTTCTTATGTTGTGTAATTCAATGTATACTTTAAAAAAAAACAGAACATTTTGGCTCAATCCGTCGCCCGAGTCAGGACAAAATAGTTTTAAAAAAACTGTGACTTTCCAGCATGTAAACAAAATAAGCTTAATTTCGATTGTTACAACCGAAATCAAAATCGGGGTCTTCAATTCTATTTTCTCGACTTTGACAGTTTTTCAAACCGAAATATGTCTATGAAAGAGTGCTATTGGTATCAACTTTATAATCAGTAAACTTTCAGACCGATACTAATAAAAAAAAATTTTGATGAATATCAATCTTTATTGGACCTTTAGATAATAAGCCAAGCATTTATAAATAGTATTAGTTACCTGTATTGTCACATGACCCTGTCATGTGATCACATGACCCTGCTTTACAACGGCATTTCCATCTACAATTTGGACCGTACCGATTCACTGGGCAGCGGGCAGTACAACTGTAATAAATAAACGCTAAAGTATTAGCCCACGCACTTGTCTTACTGCAACCAAAATCATCAACTAACATTGGCTTTAAAATATTTGCAACAAGAGGTGTGTGTTTCGTTCCACCGGAAAGAAAACCGCAAAATTTGTTGATTCTCTCAAATTCCACATTCTCGTATTTATTTATTTCGCCAATAATGACTTATAACGCATTGAGTACAGTCTTCTTATAAGACGATGGACACAACAAAATCGGCAAAATACACATTTTCTGAACCAAAAAGAGAAAAGACAAGCAGGAATTAGCACCTCCAATCAAATTTTACCAAAATAAAACGATGTATAGACTGTTTTGCAAACAACAATTTTCATTACTTGCTATCAGTAAAATGGAGTTGGCGTACAAAATCTGGGGGAAGTCGTTCCCATTGAAAGAGGATTAATTGAGCTTTGCGGCAAACTTATCTGTGCCTACACATGTGGGTTTTTTTATGTGGGATTGTCCGTGTAGGATTTGGGTCCGGAACGCTTTTACAAGATTAAAATGTTCTGTATTAAATTGAGGAATCCCCTCTTCCCTTTAAAGGAGAAGTGAAATAAGATACAATTTTCACTCCCAAAGCTACCTTGAAAAGAAGGATAACAAGCTTTTTCCTCTTTGAAAGAACTGACAGTCTAAGAATTTACAGAACGTTTCTTTATCGTTGTGGTCGAGGCCCGGCCATGACACTCAGTGTAAAAAAAGGGGGAACCCATGCTCTTTGCCCAGTACTCAGAAGACACACTTTTCAAGAATATCTTTTAATCCGAAACTAACCCATTATTTCGAAGGAAAAACATTCTTTGAACAATTCTTTTTCACATAAGTTCAAGAGGAGGACAATTTGTAAATCGAAACATTCGGGGATAACAAATCTGGTATTCAGTGCTTACAACTTGGTAAAACATAATAGAGAAGCCTGTCAAAACGCGAGCTGCCGTCAAGTCAGATTAATCCTGGTTTATTTTTAACTGAAAATTGAAGCCAAGTGTATTTATGTATGTATTTTGCTGTATGGAAATTCCATGCAGCTTTTGGATGGCATCGCCATAAAGCAACTTGTCATATGACAGTAGTGAAAACTCAAGACTGTTGATAATGGGAAGTTGAAGATGATCTACATTATCTTCCGGAAACCATCTTGTTCTATTTTAAGCAGACGTTGACTTTGACCGGTAACTCGGTGACCATTTAACCCCAGTGACTATACTAGCAAGCAAGAAATCATCATTCTGTGTAAAAGCAGACGCTCTATAACCAAATCCCAGACGAGTTTTATTTGTTGTCTTTCAGAATGTCGAGTTGTCTTGACATAAGACTGTACTGAAGTCATCTCTCATGAGCAAACGTTCACACTGTTTGACTTTTTAATGAATGAATACGCACTCACTTATTTACAATACGGACTTTGTTTATAGGCTCTTTTCGAAAACACCACTTCAACTTGGGCTCTGTCGGTTATTTTGAAAAGGTGTGCTTTTGGTACGGGTTTTCAATGAGTCTAAGAGTCTAAGCCAGAGCCTACAGTAGAAGCAGTGATTTCGAAAAGGGCCATAGTGTATGGCGTTTTTAGACAATTTCAGATACTTTCCCCATCACACAACTATACTTAGTAACAAACTTACTTGTGTGGATCAACGCATTCGCACAAGCCAGTCACTGGATCGCATGTGGCGTCCGGACCGCAGCGACACCTTCGCTTGCAGGCCTGGCCGTAAGTGCTGTTATTCTTCTCTCTGCATGACCTTTGACATCGTATTCCGACCCAGCCTGGCTTGCAGGCGCAGGTTCGGTTATCCTGGAAACACTCTGCGCCGTTTCGGCACGGGCAAGCTGATATGGACAAAACGTAATGACACAAAACGGTGGACCGTTAAAATTTAATAAAGTTCTTAATTGGCCTGCCTGAACGTTACTGACTGCAATTTCAGAAGTTGTTGTTTTTTTGTTTTGTTTTCCCTTAACCACAAAAAGAGGAATGCTCCGCCCTACCCCTTCCCCACTATGCATACGCCCACAAACCATGGACCGCCAGAATGTTCCGCTTGACCGCGGCACTACTGTGCCGAACTATACCGTAAGATTTCTAAGCAAAAGCATAACCATTGTGTGCTGGTTTTTTTAACGTTCCGGCGGGCCAACGGACCGGTCCATGTTCTCCGGCAAGAATTATTGACCGATCCAGTATAGAACGTTCCTACCGTTCTGACTTCAGCAGTGATGCGAGTGGATGAAAATGAAAAAACCAGGGGGTATAAACATTATTCATTATACTAACTGGACAATGACAATGCACTCACCTATGGGACATGTTTCGTTGGGATAGAGCTGGTCGCAACAAGAAACATATAAGTCCCAGTCCTGCGTTAGGTAAACCACCGCGTCGCTGGAAATAAAAAGGAAAACAATCTTCAAAATCTAAAATCCAACCCGGAGTATTAAGGCGAAACTAGAAAAGTTGTGTGTGCCATCCTCTGGGAATATACTACATCAGCCAACCAAAGATAAGAAAGTATTATAGCGACAATGTTGGCGGCATGTCAATGCATTGTTCAAAGATTTCATTGATTCTTTTTGTAATCATATGTTTACTTTAAATTTGTTTAAAATCTTTCTGGTAATAAAAGCAAAGGATTCCCAAAAGCGACTAAGCACTGATGTAAACCGTCAGGGCATGAAGATACCTTTGGGGAGAGAGCAAGGGGTGAAATGTTCTGTTTAAGATGTGGGAGGTAAACCACTAAGAGGGAAAATCCATCAGGTGCGGACTGAACCAACCCACATGGGCGCTCTCAGTGTGGGATTCGAACCCGGGATCCATAGAGGTGAAAGGCAGGGCAACCTGAGCCCAAATCAAGGCACTAGTAGCATTTGGTTTTGCCAGTAAAATCTGCTTCTGTCTTCGCGTTAACACAAGACAATCGTTAGCACGATACGGTTCTTTGTATTTGTTCATATCGCAGTGTGTTGGTACCAAAAGATTACAGAGCGCCGAAGGGGAACTCGCGGGAGCTCTATCTATTGTTGGAACGTGAAATACGCATGGGCGCCATTTCAGCAAGTGAGTGCTTTGTTTTCCATTGATAGAAATGGTCATTGTCTGCACTGATCTATTGTTTTATCAATAGAGTTACTGGCTGAAATGGCGTCCAGTGGTGTTTCACATTTCAGCCAGAGTTCCCCATCTTGCGCCTTCGGCGCTCTATACTCTTTGGTTGGTACCAATACGTTGGTCATATCGCTGGTACCAACACACTCATTACATTGATGTTTTACCTTTTGATTGTTGTTCTTTTTATAACACGGGTTTTTTTTTGCTTACACCACGTTTCAATAAGAGATGTTTCTTTAAAATAATGTATCTTTTTACACTGATGTACTTTTAGGGAAGTTTGTGACATTTCTAAGTACATTAAGTAAGATTAACATAGATTTGTAGGGTTGGGTATAAACAATGCTTTATCACTAAAGTGGGTCACCTTTTTAACGAGATCCCCGTTATGACGTCACTCGACCTTAAAAACAGGCCAGGTTCAACAGGAAACTTGGAAATTTAGGGATATTTACGTCATTTCCGGTGCTACCTTGTAGGGGCCGTCATGAAGTTTGACGTACTGAAAGCCATTGGAAACCAGCTGAGTGCCGTTTGACTCCACTGCAACTACCATGCTACATGTTATTATGTTATCAATTTATTTATATCTTTTCCTTTTGTTTATTTGTCAATGCATTTGTTTTTCTTTTATTTATTTATTGTCAACTTTTTTTTCGGTGGCGGTGGCAAACTTTATTCTTGACAACTTATTCGTACAGCAAACAAAAATGGTAAAGCACTGTTTTTGTGGGGGTTTTGTTTGTTTTTTTGTTTTGTTTTTTTGGTGTGTGGTTTTTTTTTTTTTTGGGGGGGGGGTTGGCTTGGTGTTCTGCTTTGGAAACAAGTTGAATGTTGTTAATCTGGGATAATGGGCACTAAAACTTGAGTTATTATTCATATGTGCTTATAACGCGTAGCCTACTGGAAGATTTTTGGCGACACTAGCTGGCGGCAGACCTATAATCTCGGAAATGTGCGCATGCTCAGAACAACTTAAGAATGGATGATTACCTGGTATGTCCGCTGGCACCTTAGCGTTCCAAACTTCCCATTGGAACACAGTTTCAAACAAAGTACACGCCCCCCCCCCCCGAAAAAATATATACAAAGTGCATATCTTTATATAGTTATATATTCGGATTAGTGACACAATTCACGCCCTGTGAGATTACATCTGGATTATACCGTTGTGTTTACATCAAATTATGACCCCCTTGGGACTTAGGTGATTATTGAGTATAAAGAGGAACTCCTCTCAGCCTTGACTTTTACCAAGTGTTTCCCAAGCCATGAAATGCTGCAGAGCAGGACCACGTGAGTCATGGAAACGGCTGTTCCTGTCTGTCAAACGTTTTCTCATTTTCAATTTACGGATATCTTATTAATTTGTTTTAATTGCTTGCAGGTTGCTGTAGACTGCATGTTATGTACTATTATGTCCGACATGGACCATTATGTCAAAAAAAACAGATTTAGACTGTTTTGTTCGACAAACAACGGGAGACTTTTGAGACGTTAGCGGGTGCCCAAAGCGGTCCTTTTGTATTGTTCTCATAATAGAAAAGCACTGCTTACTGGGGCGCCCGCTAACGTCTCAAAAGTCTCCCATTGTGTCAGCCCCATTGCCTAAGAAAGAGCATTGTAACCGACACATTGTTTACGACAAGCCATTGTGTCTGACCCGTTGTGTACGATAAGCCATTATGTCCATCCCATTGTGTCCGACAAACCATTTGTCCGACTCATTGTGTCTGACAAACCGTTGTGCCCCACCATTACGTCCGACCTAATTGTGTATGGGAAACTATTTTGAGTCCGACAAACTTTTCGGTCTGACCAATTGTGACCAACACAACATAATGTCCGACAAACCGTTCTGTCCGACCTATTGTGTCCGACAAACAATTCGTTTTTATTGCCCTCTATACAACCGTGCAGTACACACACACGAGTATTATTACACGGTTTTTAATAACTGTAACCAACAAAATTGCAGCCCTCGTTTACGTTCACCTCATGTTTGAAACTATTTCATTGGAACCTTACCTTATCTTCTGTGCCTGACATCCGGAATGAATAGATTTGTAACAGCTCAGGTATAACATTTAACTTTCGTTCTGGTACCTTGCAGTTACTACCATGTGTTTTTTTTAAACCAGGGTTTACGGAAAAGTCATGTATGTCGTTATTTTCTTTAGAATGGTATACAGTCATTTTATTCTGCTAAGAGTTGTCGTGGCCGAGCGGATAAGAACATCGGACTCAAGCTCTGGTGTTTCTGATCAGCAGAGTGTGGGTTCGAGTCCCGGTCGTGACACTTGTGTCCTTAAGCAAGACACTTAACCATTATTTCTTCGTCCTTCGGATGGGACGTAAAGCCGTTGGTCCCGTGTGTTGTGCAATGCACGTACAAGAACCCATTGACACTTATCGCAAAGAGAAGGGGTTCGCCCGGTGTTTCTGGTTTGATCGGCTGCAGATTGCACCTTGTAAACCGTTACATGGTGCTATGTAAAGGAACAGGTCTCATACTATAGTATGCACGTTATAAACAATGTAGTAATAAATGTATGTGCAGCAACCGAATAGAAACCTTTCTAAACTGTCTGGGCATACCCTGGATAAAGCAACGTTAACAAAACTTTTAAAAATACACAAATTTAAACGAGCGTCGAGACTTCAACTTGTCAGTTATAACTTTCCACGATGTAATCAGTTAACTGTATCTGTGCCTTATCTTTTTTAGTAACTTATGTTCAGTATAACCTAGCACGACGTGGTACCGCTTTCTTAAAAAAAATCCTCAGTAATTTGAGTTTAAAAGCAAAAATACAGAATTAATTTTCTAAGACTTATATGAGTTAGTTAGGCTAGTTAGGCTGCAATAATTAGCTTATCCTGTGAGTGACAGGCACGAGACCGATTAAGTGTTAATGGATGATAAAAACAAATTAACGATCCTTAACGGTTTTATATATGCACCATATAGTAATAAATCACAACCCCACTCAATAATTTTGCTCACTAGCACTACTGTTGGCAAAATAGGGAACATCACACGCCTTTTTGTATGGGACTGATGGTGGCGTGACGCATACGCGTTTGTGCGTCTGCCTTGTGCACAACTCTATCCTGTTGGTAAGTCTGACGTCATTACAGCCCACTTCACACGTGCCGGCTCCAAACATCATCAGAAGCCCCATTGCAAATGCATTGGCCAACATTTTCTACAACGAGTTACGCAAAAAAACTAACTAGGCAAGGTTGTTGTATTTAACACGTGTGTTGTCCAGACACAAAATCTTCTTAATAATGACCTCCTCTGTTTTAAGAAGTTTGTCTAACCGTTAAAAAACAAGCTTTTTAGGTTAATTTACACACAAACGAATTTGGAACCGTAAGTATGGCGTGTCGTGGCCGAGCGGATAAGAACACCGGACTCAAGCTCTGGTGTTTCTGATCAGCAGAGTGTGGGTTTGAGTCCCGGTCGTGACACTAGTGTCCTTGAGCAAGACACTTAACCATTATTGCTGCGTCCTTCGGATGGGACGTACAGCTGTAGGTCCCGTGTTGTGCAGATTGCGCCACAGCACTTTGTAAACCGTTACATGTAAAGGAATAGGTCTCATACTTCCAAAAGTAACTCCAGATACCTTGCTGGAAAATATTCTAATGCGCTGCGGTCTAAATGAAATGTCGCTATATAAAAGCCCAGTATGTATAAGTAAGCGTTTGACGCAATTATTTACCAACAGGATTGCGTTTGCCAACCAATAGTGTCTGCATGCATGCGTGAATGTAGTTTGCATATTGGGGAGGTCTAATAGACCGATTGCGCGGTCAATGTTTACATGTCACCACGTGACCTATTGTGGGTACTACGTCATCTGAGCTGATGGCAAACTACGTGCAAATACATGCCGTGACCGACAGAGTCACACCAAAAGTCGGCTTCTGGTAATAATAACACAGTTACTAAGCCATTTTATTAAAGTTGTATGTTGTAACAATGATATTAATCACATTACTGTTTCATAAACTATCAGTATTCTACTACAAAAGAGGTTTATTTTGAGTTATGCACTACCGGCGTCGGACGACTAAGTAGCCACCAGCCTGTAATTTTATTTGTAATGTAGGCCTAAATCACTGTAAAAAAAAATGTAAAGAACGTTGGGAAAGTGAGCATTTATACCTAACCTTGCGAAATTTCAAATAGGCAAAGGAATCACACAGTTTTGGAAAGCAATTTCTTTGGATGATTCAGCTTCAAAACTTTGAAGTTATTGTGTTGAAAAGTGTGTGATCACGGTCGTCTGGCCTAATTCTAAACGTTCCGTCGTGCACATTTATACGATATTTGTACAATTTCCAAGACTTGCTGTAACTGTCCTTACTGGCTTTATTCAGCCACTCGAAGGTCTCTGGAACAAACTCTGGAATATTTTCACAGATTTCGAGAAAGAAAAGCCTCAATCGAATAAACAAATGCAACAATCATCATGTACCGTACCGCACTTTCCTATGGAGGACGTCGTGTAGTAATACTAATACCCACAATAGGTCACGTGACGCGGTTTATTGTTAAAATGTATATTGATTTGAGGATAGTGACAATAAATGTGAATGGACTGAAATGACAAAATTAATAGATGGGCGCGGGGTACACGAAATTCCTCAAAGTTTCCATCTGATTTCATAAGTAAAGACTTTCTGCTGGGTTTCTTAAAGCTTAATTGTGAATTCAGTACTTGGTTGATTTCAATTTATACAGTACTAAATACGATTTGTTTTTAAATGTAAACTTTTATTATTTCGCGTACAGGTCTGGAACCCTATGTAGTTTAGGGTTTACAAAAACTGTGTTTGTCATAACAGGCTATCCGGGTGTAATTGTCATTTCTATGTATTTCCGTCAAATTTGATCATTTGTTTGAAATGTCCCTACCAACGAGTGAAATACTCCGATTGATGTTGTTGACAATTTTTTTTCCACATGTCTTTTCCCGTGTCTCTTTTTTTCAGACGTACGTTCAAAATACAAGGTTACTAGACCAATATCTGGCGGATATTGCCCATACATTAATTTGTCAAGTTTTTGGTGGAATCAGACCTTGAATTCAGACCTTCCACAATTCACGTCTGTCTGGCTTGGGTTTTTTTTTGTCTTTCTCTTTTTTTTTTTTTTTTTTTTTTTTTTTTTGAGTGTCTTTTATTATTGACGATTTATGAAGTCATTTTCCCCCGTTTAGTTCGACGTTGTAAACCGATTCCCCCAAACAAAGATACGGACAAAATAAGGACATGGGGTCTATAGCTCAGTTTGAAGAGCGCCGGCCATTCATTCGGAAGTCGCAGGTTCAAACCCCGTTCCAAGTTCTAAAGTCAATTTTCATTTGTTCACCACAAAATTTGACCCTTTTTATTTAATGTGACTTGAAATGCTATCAACTACGGGAGATATGCTTCATTCAAATTCCTTCTGCTTTGAAGCGAATAAGCAAATCAATTGCTGACGAGAATCGTTACAACTCGCTGTTTTTTTTATTGATAGTTTTCCGGAAATTGTTCACACACATTCTGAAAACTTTTGCAAATTAAAAGCAGGGTATACCTTTACTCCGCAAATTAATGACTATAAAAGCTTACACTAAATTCGCTGTTGATACAAAGCACTATGAGAAACGATTCCCTTTGAATTAATCTGATTTCAGAGAAAGAGATAAATGTTCTGCCCCCAAAAAATGAATTTATATAATATGAAAAAGATTCATGCATGAAACATTTCTCACGTTTCTCCAATATCTCAAAAACGCTACCATTTTTGAAACAGAATTTTCACTGGTTGGATTTTATCTACAACTATATAGGATTGAAAGACACGTCCAGTCCCAAATACCAAAAGAATCCTTGCCTTTTTTAAAAAAAAACTCACTTTCTTAATACCAAAGTTTTCATCTCTTTAAAGATACATGATTGGTAATAATCAGGGGGCAAATAATGTAATTACTTTCCATTGGAAAGATCACTGATTATAAAGGTAATGCCAGCAACAATCCTCTAGTATAAAAAATATGTCCGTCTGAAACACTGTCTAAGTTGAAGAACCCCTAAATAACCGACTGCAACAATCAAAATAAGTTTATAAGAAGAATGTGCACGGAATGAGTCCGACTTGAAGCTCCACATGGTGTGGGAAGATCTGCGTAGGTTTGTGGGAAACAATCATGATTGAAAATGTCTTTAAAATGTATACGAACAAAGATTTTGAAAAAAAAATAGGGAGACCGCCAACATCATTTGGCAGAGCGTCGGTACTTTCGGTGTCACAGGTCCAAATCCCGCTCCAGTCAAATTTTCTTTGTTTACCCCATAATTAAAATGCCTTTTGTGAGAGGTGCTGGTTCTGAGAAGAACTGGGGTCATTGAGTAAAGGCTCGACGTTTCCAACAGTGTGTTCTGCTCGCCTTCAGTTCAAAAACACATGCCTAAACTTGTTTGCTTTGGTTTTTTCTTTTTTTTTCCTGGACAATAATCTTGATGAAATGTTTACAGGTTGGTTGAATGGTGTGTTTATTGAAACCAAAAGGATTTGAAATTGTATACTCGTCCAGAAAACCATCGCGTGGTATACACTTTCACTTTAAAATTCATTTGTCCGGTAAGCCAGTATCTTTCTATATGCTGCAACCCTACGGCTGTTTCTTGGTGTAACGTAACCCCTTTGCTCTTCTTTTTGGAGGGAAATCCTCGTTTGAGCGGTAGGTGTGTAAACACGCAATATCCGCTGCAGACAATGGCAGATAACACCGGCGTTCTGGTAAGCACTCTTTGTTTGTGAAAGTCCACACTGATTTTGTTACAAATAGATACCGGTTTCACGTCGGGGGGCTTCCTGTCTTTCTACAAAACCTTGAAGGTTATAAAATTAAGATGGAGAAGTTCTTACCACCCAAGGGAAATGTTTTTCAATTTCAATTTCATTTTTGTGCTGTTGTCCAAATCATAAATACTATAATCGTCCTCATCCGTACAACGAACTTTCATGAAATATTGATTTTCCAGCACATTAACGGTGCGGGAAAAGATTAGAAAATATACATAAACAAAAATATTCATTAATTCCATTACTTTTCTCAAGATGATTACAGCTTGTCTTTACCTAGCTGGGAAAGTGTTTAACCACGGAGAACTATCTTGAATAACACTGGTTGTATGGGGATACAGTTTTGTTTGTGTGTGTGGTTTTTATTTTTGCAATATAGCTGACTTCTGGGTACCAGCAGCGGGCTTGGCCGTCGTACACAGTCGTTTTCACGTTGGGTGGTTGGCCAGGATAACCGTTTCAAAAACAAAATGGGTCAAAATGCGATTTATTGATTTTATTCGTTATAAAATAACATGTTCTTTTAAATTTCGTTCGCTGGAGTCAATACATTTTCGAGCACAAAATCACAGGAGCACGGATCATACATCTTTAAACTATTAATATCAGTCTTTGCTCTATGCTAAGAGTTACAAGGCTTATAAATGCAAACTTTTACTCTCCCATTTTACTCGCTAATTATCCATGATGTATGGACTCCTAATTCTTGTTAGGTTCCCAAGGCTCTTGAGTAAATCTTCATCCGGGACACCTGCAGGGCTAAACCCCATAATTGCCGTCGCGGCACGAATAACTGACAAGTGACTAAAACAAACTATGGGAGCACGCCCTTTATAGTAACTCCTTGTTAATTTCATCATTATTGTAGAAGGAGAAGGGGGTGTTAAATATGAGCTGAAGCTTAAAACTCCCAGCAAGATATCATCGTCTGGGTTAGGACTTCTTGAGCGGTCTCCGTCATGGATGATCCAAGGGGCTTGCATGGCCCCTCCTTATACAGCGGGCCTGGCAGCAACTATATATAGGGGGAGTCCCTCGCGACCTTCTAGCTTGACATGGGAACCCGGGCCTACGTCTGGAGCTTAGCGGAAATGAAAGGATCCGTCAAGGAGCCGTCTTGGGGGCATGTTGTTGAAAACTTGTTGGGATGTTTAAGGGCCTCTATGCGAGACTCAATAGTATGTGCGTGCCTTCTTCCCAATTCACATTTTAAAGTAGTCTTCAAACACATGCTTTTTCACAGTCATGTATGCTAGCCCCATTAGTTTGGGATTATTTATTACAACCCCTAACTTCAGTCAGCGAAATTGCCAGAATTACGATTATGTTTTTTTAAACCACTCGATATGATTTCTTCAGCTTCATTATACTTCACACGTGCTCATCCAAGATGGTTTGTGATTTTGATTTAGCATCCTTATGATGGGTTGACATTTTGTTTTTATGAATTTCTTGAAAACTAGAGATAATTGCAGTGAGCTTTATGCAGCAGCCATTTTGTTTTCTCCTTTTTTAAATGTAAACTAAGGTAAGGGTAAATATTGTATGTCCCCCATTGTGGCATTACGCATACAGAAAACATGGGAAGTGATGAGGATGTTAACATTTTGCGTCAAGTCCTAGTACTGCCGAGTAGTTTTTCATCTATTGAAAATAAACTGTACTGCAGTAGACAGTAGTGTCGTAACATGTGTCTCTGCAATGAAAGAGGTCCGTTTGAGTAAGCTGTCCAAAATATTTGTTTAAGTAAAGATGGCAGCGATAATATGACGGTTGTCGGTATACATATATTTCAAAAAAACAAAATTAAACTAAGACACGTGTTTCAGTTGCAACAACAACTCGTCTGCGGTTATAAGCTATAAACTATCTGAACTGTTTACGTAAGTACCGGGTTATGGTGATACTTATGCTCGATATCCAAGCGAAGTTGTGACCTCATTGTTTAAGATTTGTTATTCTTCTCTTACCTACATCCTCTTGGCTACTTTTAGAACATAACTATTATCCACTTTAATCACTCCCGTTTGCGTTCCTTATTGTTTTAACATCCCCTAAAAGTAACACAAGGAAGGGAATATTCCGCGGTGTATTATTAAAATGTTTCCTTGTAATAATACAATAATATCTAAAAGAATGAAAATTTTCACTCTCTCACCCAAGTGGTAATTGTGGCTCTTTTAAGAGTGAAAATCACCGTGCTTCCCACCATTTGAGTGAAATTGGAGCGAACTTCACTCTTATTCAAGTTGAAAATACCCGTCGTTCACTCTAAAAAGAGTTGTCCGCCATATGGCTCTTTGCAAGAGTGGTATGGCGGACAAAACGAGTGGTTTTTCAATCTTTTAGATTTAGAGAGTAGGTTTTCTCAGCTAATTTAAACAAAAGTTCAGTCAATTTAACACCTGACTGGTTCAATTTCGTTTGAAAACAGATGTTCCGTTGCATCTGCTGAAAAGTTTTTCAATTTCAACAGTATTTAGCATTCACTGGTCAAATAATACTCAAATTCATTATATCACAAAGATCATTCAATTTCGCAAAAGCCAGCAGCAAGAGGCTGGTCAACCATTCACTAGTAGAAATTCAACTGGATAATTTTGAAAATGTAGTCTTGAATGTCTTTAAATGAAAATAATAGAATGATTGAAACAAACCCGAATGAAAATAAGTAATAATGTGTGCACGAAATCTAAATTGAATGCAGTATTAAAAAAAGAAACCCTAGTAAACGTTGAATGAATTGGGAAACATGCGTTAAAGCCCCAGCTCAACATTGGTAAGAAGAAAAACATAAATGTTCACAGATTTACAAATACCTTACATGGTATAAAGAAAGATAATGATGGTAGAAAAAAAAGTTTATTTGAAATATTTCTGCATAAAAAAGTGTTATCGTTTTTAAATAATGAATGAAATAAGATCCAAAATTAGTTTTCGTCTGAGTGCGACGAAAACTCTGCCTATAGGATTGCATACAAATATGCCAAATGCATTTTTACCGTTTTCTCGCAAATGAAAGAACGAAATGAGCTGAAACTTTCATAGGTTAGTTTTATTACAAATATCGTGATTTGGGCAAAGAATGGAAGCATTTACAGTCAGTTTACCAATGTTGAGTTGGGGCTTTAAAATGAATGCGTGTCAGTAATGAAACTGAATTCATTTTTGCTGAAATCGACCGGGAAAACCTAGGCATATAGTAAGAATAGTAATACATTTACATTGTAAGTTTATTCCTTTTGGATTGTATAATTTGATTCCCATGCTTGTTGTTTTAAAGTTTGTTCGCTTTCAATTCTATTTTGAGGGAAAATTGTCAGCATATAAATGTTGTTTTTTTATTTTATTTTATTTTTACTTTCTACATAATGTAAATTATGTTAGTTTATTTTATTTTTATTTTTTTGGAGTGAAGAGAAACTTGTTTTTTGTTGCTGATATTACAAGTGGAATAAATTGTGCCGTATAGCTCCACACTCACAATAACCTAATAAAATAGCTTTAACAGTAAAATAGTAGAAACAATATTTAGTATTTGACACATTAAATAGTTAGAATAAACCACAAAATAAAATTAAAAAGTAAGACAGACGTACAAAACTTTAGAGAGCATTTCAAAAACTTAAAGCAAAAAGTTGTTCAAACAGAGCAGAGAGAGACGCAAGAAACGAGTTTATAAATGGAAATAATCCCAAAACACTGAAGTAAAATAATAATTTAAAAAAAGCAAAACCAGGGGCCGATTTCTTAAGGATGTAGAATTTATCTTAACTGTATCAAACTTTATAATGGCAACCAACTAACTGCAACAATCGTAATCATTTGTCACGTCCCTCGACCTAGAGCTACGACTCGGACCACGTTTTGTTTTTTCCCCATTTTTTTGTTTTTATGTACCAGTTGGGTATATTTAAAATGTTGAAAGAGATCAACAAAAGTTGCCCGAATGTTTACCAAATGATACGGTTTGTCGTACTCCTCAGGTCCACGACTGTCTGGAGGGTCGAGAGTTACGATTATCACAACTACCAATGGGGTACTCTGTTAGAGCTAGAGACCGCACCTGCAGTTTTGTACATTTCCCCCAATACCGTACCGTACCCTTTCTTTCACTTGACAAACATTTACAACAAACATACCTGCATCTCTGAGACGTGCGCCGTGAAGAAGATCCTGTTGATCTTACTCCATCTATAGTATACATCCAAGCAGACGAGAAAAACAGCAAAAGTATGAAGCCCCTTCCCGCCATTTGGCAATCCAACAAAGACTGTATAATAATAACAATCCACTCTGGTCTAGAAGAACATTTTCTCCCACCCGCAAAGTGTACTGAGAAAGCAACGTAAACTGAAATAAGTTTTCAAAACGTTTTTTTGTTTCTTTAAAAGAAGGTTTAGTTAATCTCTCCAATTGAACAAAAGTCAAAAATTTGCTGTGACTTTGACAAACCAGCATAAACCGTCCCTGACGTATTCAACTTAGACGATTATGTGTTTCTTCGTACAACACCATCCGTTCCACGCGTCCATAACCACTGCGATCTGTTCAAACCAACGGATGACATTGTAACATCACCCCCAGCATTTCACCTTCCGTTGTTTGTCATTTCCTCCCACAATCAGCATCTACAACATTTTTAAGAACGTACCGGGAAAACACAATCTATTTTGACGTACCATAAAAACCATAAAACCACATCCACTGCGGCTCTTTGGAGGTCGCTTTTTCAAGATTGTTTTGTCTTGTGTGTGCCTCGCGCGGAGTTAAACTTGCACTTGATAGACTATCGACTACCGTTTCTAGACACTGTGACTGTTTCATGTCTTAAGTATGAATATGCGTGCTGGAATAAGTCGAACGTCCTGTCGGTTTATTTTTGCGCGCAGCTAGTTGCCATGGACATTTACTTCTCAAAGGTTGAATATGATTCATAATGCGGTGATTTACGTCAGAATGGAAACCCCTTAGATGAACGACAGTTTGATAACAGTTCTGTATAGTTTCTTGGAGAATTTATCCCTAGGTTCCAGGCTTCTTTCTGGCACAGCTAACATGGGCTAACCTCCCGCCAGCCCAACGCCCCAATCTATCAACATGTCGTTTTTCAGTAATGTTTCATGACGACCAAATTATTACTTAACTCATATCATTGTATGGAAGTGTGGAAGATTATTGCCTTAAAGTTGAAAATGTTGAGGCAAAGCAGTTGCAAGTTTTGTGTAGCATGCATCTGAGGTAATTAGTTTTAATTGTGTTCCATACTTGAACCAGAAAAGTCAGTGTAATGTTTCTCTTGCATACTGGCTTCAATGACGCACTTTGAACAATTAGACAGTTTACGTTTTCATTGGTTTGTTTGTTTGTTCCATATATAGATTGTGTGGAATCATAACAAAATGACAACCGTCAGGGAACTGAAAAACTCGGACGTCATGGGACTTCGATTTAACGCACAACTAATAAAATGTTCGTGAAGTTATTCAAAAAGATTGTTTCCTTTTGTCGTTGGGCTTTGTCTGCCCTCGTTTGCTTACTTGCCAATGTCAATTTTATTTGTCTCTTCCTTTGTATTGTCCGCTATGATGGATTGATAATAATATCAAGTTGAGACGAGGCTGTTCGTTAATAGTGATCCATCCTGTCCAACCGAGGTGTCTGGTGTCAGTGCCTAGCGGGGAGTGATGCGCACGTCAGCCCGGCCGCTTGTAGGCGAGTGATATGGGTTATTAGATCGCAAGTCCATCCGCCCGCCCGGGTGGCGAGTGTTAGCCATTTCGAGGCGTCAATAACAACCACACAGAGGATGTACGTACCATCGTCAAGTTCAATGGACGTGTTGTCATTGTGCTTGTTACAAATGCATGATCTCGTTGAATGCATTCGTCAAATACGGTCGCACAGAAAGGAACAAACTCTTCGGTTTCAATCAATGTCATACGACCTTGTCAAATAAAAGTTGTGACAATAAATGCATTTAATGTCGACATCCTGGCATAACCTTCTTCACTGTAACTATTGATACGCAACACGTGGATAGTCTCGCTGTCGCTCACTGCCGTCCTTTAGCCTATTTGACTCGGCAGTTTTGGTCTCCGAGCGTTGGCTTTGAGTCCACAGCACTTATTAAAATTGTTTAAAGAATTTTTTTCTCTGAACGAATGTTGACAGATGTCGCTGTTTCAAATCAAAAAACATATAGCCTACAACACTTTCGCATATACCGCGGGCATTGCACAAAACACAAGTGTCACAAAATGTTTGTACGTGGCTGATGGACGTGGGGTACTGTCGGGATCCCGAATTTACTTTAATTTGTGTATGTATACCACTTTAGGATTGGCTCAATCATATAGAACAATCGACTCCACATCAGACAATGACCTTCATCCTAAATCAGGTAACTTCCATGTTATGTACCGATTATATTAATTTGAGTTATCAATACAGGAAACAGCCGTTGACACAACCGAAAAAGTGCACACACACACACACAACTAATATAAACGCACAGGGATGTCATGTCACCAGACGGCAGATTCTTAATGAATTTCCTGTGTTTTGTTTACAAGCTGGTTTTATGTACGCTGTATTTGTGTTTCCAACAGGAAGAGTCTATCACTATCAGTCCGAAAGCACTTCAGATCAGAGTGGCCATCCTCTTTCCTTCAACTGGCCTCATAGTTTCTTAATTATGTTGTTTCTTGTAAAATAAGACAATGAAAGATAAATAGTTTTACTTCAAATCCAACTTGAGTCAAGGATGCCAACCTTATTATATTTAGCTTTACAAAAAAAATAGGCTTAAATCTTAAAAATCGTCGCTTAAAATTATTCATTACAACTGCCGAGTGGAGGCAGCTTTCTCTGTACAAATGCCCCAAGACATTCATTGTATTGTTATTAAAAACCCAATTTGTTTCTCACTGTTTGCTATTTCAAGCGGTTTTTAATAGACCGATCCATTAATCCCCGCCTACCTTATCTACTGCCTAGCAACAGCACATGGTGTGACTTTCTTGCAACGATCACAGCGGTGGTTCGGTTGTGAACACATGCACGTATCGGATACACACACAGACATGGTTTTCGTAAACTGTGGATTTAGTTTCGAGCCTTTTGCTTTTTTTGAGAAGTGCCTTGAGTCCAAAGAACAATGCAGACAGGAACACTGTTGAACCACTTTTAGACGACTGTACAGATACCACTGCTGAGGGCACCACCACAAATACGCCTAGAAAAACTAAAACAAAACAAAAGTGTGTCAGAACAATGGCGGCGGTTTGTTTACTTTTCTAATGGGATTTTTAACGTGTCGGACTTTTGTCGGACTTTCAGTGGCGTTGTCAGGGCTGTGATTGGTTAATACGTTTGTAGGCGAGGCTTAATGGATCGGTCTATTGGTTTGGAACACTTTCCAAGAGTTTTTGACCAGATTTCCGACCAGCCTTTACTCCGACTGTTTTCCTCCCACCAGTTTTTCGATTGATTTCTGACCCAGTTTTGACCCCAGTTTGCGCGCAACTTTTCGAATGTTTTTTTGTTGACCAGTTATTTCTAAAGCAGATTCTTAATTGGCTTGTATCATCAATTGGGAACTAATAAACTTCGATGTTGAACAGTTTTTAGTGACCAATCTATTACAAATTTAGGTATGAAACCTTTTTATGCTGGCTTCAAAAACAGGAGTCAAAAGATACAGGCATACAAAGTGATAATTCCGATGCTAGTGTGTTAGAGATGCAGATTGTAAAATACTATAAAGACCATGTTACCTTTTTGTTTACAAAAAGAGCGACCTTGTACATTCCAGGGCCTTTCTGGCAGGCAAGATACTACATTGGTATATGGGACATTTTACGTTTGGTGTTATAACTTAAACACAAATTCATAAGTTATAAAAGTAAAAGCTGACCAAGTTTTGAGATGTGCCCCCTTCTTCATATCAAAAGTTTATAAAAAAAAAAACAGATAGTGCAATACCCACAATAAGATTTAATGTTTTCTTCCACTGAGCTGTGTACAAATCTTGTTTGCTGGAAGTCCGGGTTCTGTGGCTGTTTTGTAAACGCGACGTCACAGGTAACGTGGTCTCAAGCCCTGTACTACTGAACACGAAAAGCCAAGATGTCACTGTGGCTCAGTGTTGTTTCAAGCCTCACTGTAGACAACATACTTCGAAAATATGAAAGAGATGCATGCTGGTCTAGTTAGTGACAAATTTTTATTATTAACTAGGCCAGCAAGCACTACTTCATTCCACGGCTAACGCGCACGTAAAAAGTACTTGCAAAGTTGCCTATACTTGAGCATGACTCGCACCGGCGCCCCCAATCGGTGATGGGTTAGGAAAGTGGGGGAGCACAATGAGGGCGGTATTTTAGTTACGAGTGTTCTCGCCGGGTGCACCACACTAAAATTGATAGACTCCCATAGCAGCCAATGATAAATGCTAACTATTCAAAATTACTCAACAAATGTTTAAAAGTCTCTCAGCCTCTAGAAAACAAATAAAATATATTTTCTGACAACTGAACTTCATTTTTTCTTTTCAATTTCTAGTAGGTTAGACGTTGAGAATTTTTGGTAGGCTGATCCAAAATATAAGCACCCCTAAAAAAAAAGAGTAAACTGGCCAGACTCCATCTTGGAAAAAACACTTTCAGCAAAATAGGGCAATATTTAGAGGGCTAGTGTATACCCAAACGCTCCAGGTTGAAAGTCAACAGCCCCAGGGGCACAATGTTGGTCCATTTACAGAAACAGTTATGGGTTTACATATGAGGCTCCGTGCATGGATTTCTCCCTATTTAGTGTAGTGCGCCCGCTGTCGCATCGGTAGTTCTTGGATGCGAAGGAAACTCTGACTCTGTTTATTGGGGATGGGGAAGGAGGCGGCATGGCGAGGAGGCGATGAAGGGTGGGGTTAAAAATTAATACTAATAGGATACAAAATTAAAACACTGATTCAGAACGGCAGGTTTTGGCGTGCCCCACCTATTTCCAAGCTTTAAACGCTCCGAGATAACAATTTTCCCTTTATTATTCTAAAAAAAAAAAAATATATATAAAAAAACTCCCCCTAAAAAAAAAAAAGAAAGGGAAGAAATTCTCGCGGCAAGTTTGGCCTATATCGCACCTTGATGGCGCAGCGGGTACCGTACAGTGGCAGCCTTAAAAAAAGGGGCGGAGGGTGTATTAGGACGCTAAATACGGGCGTAAATCCGGGTGGGACTAATGGGGAACATCGCTGGCATATTACCATATATTTGCATTTGGATGGCAAGCCGGGGGGTAAAGACATACTTCGGGCGATTTCATTTATTGAACTAGGCCTACTCATTCTCTTAGGGTTTTGGGTTTGTTTTGTTTTTTGGTGGGGGGGGGGTTCAAGAGGGCGACAAGTGAGGGGCGATTCCAGCCGCTGCCCCCTCACGCCATTGGGATTGGGAACATTTCCCTCCAACTTTTTGAAGTGGGAGATGGCTTATTCACATATCTAGTGGTGAAGAAAACAATTTTTGGTCTAATGACCATTTCATCGAAGTAAGTAAGCAAATGAGAACAAAGGTAAAGAAGGAAACCCACAAACAGTTCAAGCTAATCAATCTCAAAAGATAGGGGTCTAAAAAAGACATTCACGACAACCATTAACCAACGTTGTCTTATTAGAAACGGCCCGCCCGGCCGGCAGTGGCGTATAATGGGGGGGGGGGGTATGTTCGTGACACCCCCCCCCCCTCCATTTCGAACAGAACATTTGTGGACCTCCCTGTGCTGCATGGGTTCTATTCAAGTACTCAGCAGCTGTTACGCGTTGAATTTGTGGTTGATATGTACACAAATCACTTAGGTTCTTCGCTCAGCATTATTGCATTGCTGCATGGTCTGCAGATCTTCTCCACTGACTCAGTGTGTGAACGAAGACGAAGGTGAGTGGGTTACGCTTTTCCCTTCCTCCATGCTCCTTGCAAATCTACCTAACTACAGCAGGGTCTAAGATCCCTACTTGAAAGCTAAGTACATGTTAGCCCCATACATTGTGCCAATACGCTGGACTCCCTCGAGTCCAGCGTATTGGCACAATGTATGGGGCTAAGTACATGTATGTGGTTTGGAAATCTGTGTACATTTGGGACTGTGGTGAAATTAAAATACTGCCAATCAACACGAATACGAATACAGTGTTGGCCAATTAACACAAATAAAGTGTCGTGTGACAGAAACAACGTAACAAGTCTTATGTAACGTAACGTCAGAGTTTAGACTCGGTAGTCAGTTAGTCGTACCTGGTCGGACGTAAGGTTGTAAATTATGATGGAGGCTTTCGTTCGGGTCCTACTAATTGCCGACCCCTGCCGACCCCTACCGACAACTCGAAAAAACCATGGAGGTAGTAAAAAAACCTACCGACAACTCATTCCATGCACTCTTTGTCACTGATTTAAGCTTTAAATGATAGATATTGTTACTTTGAGTCCTAAAAAGCCTTATTGTTACTTCTTTGATGTAAGACTAAGAGAATAAGTATTTTCAATCACGGAATTTGATTTTCCGCGAAGCAATAGTACTGTCCGCCATGATGTGCGATTGTGCATAGTGGACTAAACCATTTATCGATGGGTATAGTAAAAATTTGTAACAGAGGGCGCCCTTCTAAAATGGAGCGTTAATTGCAGAATATGGGAAGCGGAAAATCACATTCCGTGATTGAAAATAGTTATTTCTCTTATATCAGAGAAGTAAAAATAAGGCTTCTAGCATGTCTAGGATTCAAAGTAACATTATCTATCATTTAAAGCTTATATTACGTGATTGTTCTGTGCAAGGTCAAACAGGAAACTTTGCTTGTCTGATGCATGATGGGATCTAGATGTTGAGCACACTCTACGGCTTTGCACAATATGCAGATTGAGCTGCACATTCCAGTTGGATTTTTAGCCTCGCGCGCTTTCGGCATTCCCACAATGGGCGCTCAATCTGCGATTGTGCAAGTCCGTAGAAGGCGATCAAGATTTCCTCTCTGTTTTGTTTTAAAGAAAAAAATCTGTCTTTTCCACAGATATTTCTGACCACCATGACGGACATTGTAGCAGTGTGGGAAGTATCCCTTAGCGATGGAATACACAAGGTGGAGTTTGAACATGGAACCACTTCAGGAATGAGAGTCATCCGTATTGATAATAAGGTCAGTAACAGCCAATAAGATAATCATGAGAAATTACTTTTCTTTTCGTTATCGAACGACAGGTCGCGCTCCACTGAGCGCTCTCATTATGTAGCAATGTTGCATAATACAGCAAACATTCCAACAAAACACTCTCAGTAGAGCAACTTAACCTCACTAATCACTTTCTGTTTTTTCTGCACAAGTGCAAACGCTGTTCTGCAACATGAATACAGAAACTTCTATCCAAGATATTCTCTCGGCAATTCAAATGTTGTCCAATTCCCCTTGGTATTTGAGATGACAAATTGACGCGGTTGATTTGCGATAGAAGTGTTTAATGTACGCTGGTCTTTTCCGACCGACACTAAAAGAAGTGTTTTTGAAGAGTTTTTGTACTATTTGATTTGAATTATAACAGAAAATTTGATTTGAATTATAACAGAAAATTTGAATTATAAACAAAATTAATGAACATATGCCTGTTTGTCAACTCACAGGAAATTCTGAGACGAAACTGGATGTTCAAACTGGTAGGGAAGGAGCATTTCCAGATCGGCAAAGTGAAAGCATCGATCAATATCGACGCATCGGGAGGTTTCTCCTATGAATACAGTCTTGAAGTAAATGGCAAGGCACTGAAGAAGTTTAAAGAGCAAAGGAAAAAGTCTGCAAGAGTTTGGACACCAGTAGTTGACGGTCAGGAATTCAGAATCGTTTTAGGTAGGCTTGCGTCAATGTGTTTGTATTCCCTTCAAATCCGAAACCCCCTAAATCCTGCAAATTCTTCAATATCCTTCCTCTTGACTTTACTGAGTTATATTGATTCAGCTATAGACCATGTACAGGGTTCTCCCCAGGATTTTTCAAAACTGGGGGGCATTCTGGAGCCAAGTTTTGCAAGTGTGGCCGAAGCACGCTGAATTGAAACCAGGTCCTCAGAATGATTTTTATTTGATGTTTATGTTTGGTTTGAAAAGCTCTACTCTGCAACCTGGATCATTTGAAAGGGTTTTACGCCATGACTTCTTTGTAAATTTGATCTTTTGTTTTGAGCGTATCAGCTGTAGTTCCTGTGTATCGGCCCAAAATTCCCGTTTGTCGGCCTGATACGCTAGCTTGAACCTGGGGAAGAACCCTGAACCTGTGTCATGTTTACAAAAGAGCCACAGAGCCTGGACTTCCTGCAGGCACGATTTGTACAAAGCTCAATGGAAGAAAACATAAAGTCTTGCATTTTAAGTAAATTGCACCGTACAATTTTGATCATTTTTTGATATGAAGAAAGCGGGTACTGTATCTCAAAACATTTAAAATTGTTATGATTTTATGTGGTAATTATGATACAAAATGTAAAATTTCTCATATGACCAGTGTAGTAGAATCTTGCCTGCCTGGAAATGCCCTGGATTGTACAAGGTCATTCTTTTTGTCATTTTTTTTTGGACTGATTATTTTTATTCATACATCTGGTGGCCAAATAGCCAAATTACATGTACTGTACGTAACTGTACGTACTGTAAGTACAAAGAAAAACAACAGCGAGAGTTATAAAAATTAAAAGCTTTAACCAGTAAAAAATTGCCCAATAGACCTTATTTTTGACTGCAAGAGGGCGCCCTTTGCGGTAGATTGGGGGTCAAACCATAGAAATAGTGCAGTAAACCAGATCGCATTTAGACTTCTAATAAAGCAGTTGACATTTTAAGGTTTTTTTTATTGACAGTTTTACAATGTAATCAGTGTAAGATACTTACTTGGAAAATTTGTACTTTAATGTATTGAAATATTATTTTGTACTTTCAAAATGGAATTAGTATTGTGCCTTCTTGCTGTCAAAAATACGGCCTGTTGGTTACAACTGTTAAATACACAAATTTGCATAGCTGAGAAAATGATGTGTACACCATGCCTCACTTACTACTTGTACATTTATAGATCGATGTAGGTTTTTGAACATGGGTTGCACTGGCACTTCAAGTGCGTGAACATCATTGCCTGAAGATGCCTGTGTTTATTTTTTGTCCATATGATATGTTGAGTATCACATAAAGTGTACTCCAAACATCAGGGCTCAAAGTTTACACTGGACCACAGGCCCGAGGCCAGTGATTTAAGCCCTGGGCCAGTAAACTCAAGACTGGACAAGTTCGGTGGTCTTGTGTTTTTGAATTGAATAATAATACCTCACTGTGTAATAACTTTAACAAAAAGAATGTTCAAAATGTTGACTTTGATTGTGGCCATGTTTAAACGTGCGATAGAGACATGGCACAAAGCGTTTAAACATGGACTGTGGAAATTGAGTCAAAAGAGGGCGCTATCAGACAATTGCTTAGAGCTCGCAAATTGCACAGCCCGGTTTATATTGAATAGCCCCATGGAGGAAGATTGTAATGGGCAAATTTGGCTTGCGCAAGTTTGAATCTTGTTCTCGCAATTTTGAAACATACACAAAATTGTGCAAGACTCATATTTTCGACTTTTGGTAGCTAAAAGAAAAAATTGTTATCAAATGCACGCTCGTGGAATACAGGAAAATACAGCATGTCTGTGTCCTGTACTCCACTCGTGTGATAACTAATAATAACTCTCATAGTCAGAGTATGCTGGGCTGCGTATCGTCTTCGTATCGTGCAACAGGGTAGTATCTCTTAAAATAACATTTACATGAAACAAGAGTTTTAGAATGTCAAAAGGTCATATCTCCCTTAAAATTACCCGGATGTACACATGTAAAGTCAACGGATGCCAAGATTCAACATTATTGCACAGAGCCTGTTCGCGCGAGGTAGAAGTTTGTCACAGAATGGAGTTATGACCTTGTTACAGCAACAGGGCGATATACGTGTAAGAGTTGGTGGATGGGCGGGGTCTAAGCCTGAACTAGCCAGTTGATGGCATGTACATGTACGTAGCCCATTGTAACCTTGCTTACAAACAGAGTGACATTGTACATTCCTGGGCATTTCCCGGTAGGCAAGATAGTACACCTTGGTCATTATGGTCAATTTTACATTTTGTGTAATAATTTCCTCATAAATTGAAGAGTTATAAAAGTAACAGCTGCACCAGTTTTGAGAGGTGCACCCTTTCTTCATAGCAAAAGTTGATAAAGATCATACGGTGCGATCTCCATGAAATGTAAGATTTGATGTTCTCATTCACTGAGCTGTGTACAATGGGAGACTTTTGAGACGTTAGGGGGCGCCCCAGTAACCGGTCATTTTCTTTTTTTTAGAGCAATAGAAAAGGACCGGTTACTGGGGCGCCCGCTAATGTCTCAAAAGTCTCCCATTCATGCCTGCAGAAAGTCCAGGGCTCGATTTCACAAAGGGCTAAGATTGATCGTAACTGCGAATCACTCTTAATTGCTAAGCAAAGTGTGATGTCACAATGCAAATTACTATGGTAATACTGACAACTCAATTTGATGATGAATCTTTGTACTTTGTGAAATCGACCCCAGGCTCTGTGGCTCTTTTGTACTGGTAAACATGGGATGTCACAGATTACACGGTCTACACAATGCAGTCTGTCACATACCCATGTATGACTGATTAATACAAATTGTGCGTAAAACAAATTCAATGGATGCAGTCGTGTCTGCCACATGAGCTGCTTACTGCCATGATGCTTTAACAGGCCGTAAGCCCAAGACACCCTATCCTGAAGATTCCTAATTAGGCCGTAATCGTACAGTGCAATATACATAAATTAAAAGATTTGATGTTTTCTTATAAAGACTTGTCATTAATTCTGTCTGTCTTTCTCTTCACAGAAAAAGATTCCATGGACGTGTGGTGTAACGGCCAGATTGTAGAAACTGCGGTGAGTCCCGAGTTTTATGCACTTTTATTTCATTTTTAATTCAAGAAATGTAATTAATTGCATTTAGGATAAATTAACCTTTACACTGATGAGTGATAAGCTCTATGTGCTCAGCTAAAGAAAAACATTTTTTTAATCATTTTTTTCTCTGAACAAATTGATGAAGCTGCTTCAAAATGCAAAACATACAAAAACTTTTGCATATTATGCCATGAACAATGCACAAAATACATACACAATCTAACATGCAAAATTGTTTGTACGTAGCCGATGGACTTGAGATAAAAAAACGGGATCTCGGCATTAATTCATTTTTAGTTTTTAATTAACTGCCCAATTAATTAATTAATTTGTTTTTTCTTCATGCAATACCTTAAATGTAAGCTGACATCTTTCTCAAATCTTTAGAAAAAAAAGAGCAATTTAAAATTTAAATCTTAATTTTCGAGTCAAATCGTCCCAGAATCAGACTGAGCATCTTTCAGTGGTATAATAAACTATTCATGTTTTTTGTGTATTAAAAAAAAAATGACTAGACTTATGGGATATAATTCTGCAAATCAATCAGTCAATTATAAAACATACATGTACATCAGATGTAATACATATTTTACATGGTGTATATCTTAATAACGGCTACTGATGTATACATGTATTTTGTAATGGGGGTTTGAAATAGTTTGACAACAGACGCCGATGTCATCTGTCAAGGCATTACTGGTTTAATGGATCAGGAAAAGCTAGTTAAATCCTCCTACTGTCGGAACATTCACCAATGTCTACACATGATTTTAAATAATAGATGGAATGCACTATGCCAGCCGGCATTAAACAGGGGCCTCAAGGTCAAAATTCCATTTTGTGATGCACTCAATTTCCAATAGATAAAGTCCTCATAAAAGTCGAACAAATCTTACAAGTCTCTAACCTCATGTTAAAACGGTGTAAAATGCCATCGTATTTTATACCCTAGCAGTGCAAAATTTGTTAACATCCAAAAACATCCAGTAGCGTCACTTTTCAAATAAATGAGTTTGTATATTTTTGTATGGGAATTTTGTGTTCTTTCCTGAACTTCGCTGATATTCAATAAACACAGCGTTAAGTTTGACCTTTTGACTAATGAAAAATCCTTGCGTGGAATGTACAGACCCATTTACAAATGTATTGTTGACATCCAATAACGTCATTTTTTGTTGACATCCAATGACACCATTTTCTGTTGACATCCAATGATGTCATTTTTTGTTGACATCCAATGACGTCATTTTCTGTTGACATCCAATGATGTCATTTTCTGTTGACATCCAATGATGTCATTTTCTGTTGACATCCAATGATGTCATTTTCTGTTGACATCCAATGATGTCATTTTTTGTTGACATCCAATGATGTCATTTTCTGTTGACATCCAATGATGTCATTTTCTGTTGACATCCAATGGTGTCATTTTCTGTTGACATCCAATGACGTCATTTTCTGTTGACATCCAATGATGTCATTTTCTGTTGACATCCAATGATGTCATTTTCTGTTGACATCCAATGATGTCATTTTCTGTTGACATCCAATGACGTCATTTTCTGTTGACATCCAATGATGTCATTTTCTGTTGACATCCAATGGTGTCATTTTCTGTTGACATCCAATGATGTCATTTTCTGTTGACATCCAATGATGTCATTTTCTGTTGACATCCAATGATGTCATTTTTTGTTGACATCCAATGATGTCATTTTTTGTTGACATCCAATGATGTCATTTTCTGTTGACATCCAATGATGTCATTTTCTGTTGACATCCAAGGACATCATTTTCTGTTGACATCCAATGATGTCATTTTCTGTTGACATCCAATGTCATTTTCTGTTGACATCCAGTGATGTCATTTTCTGTTGACATCCAATGATGTCATTTTCTGTTGACATCCAATGACGTCATTTTCTGTTGACATCCAACGACGTCATTTTCTGTTGACATCCAATGTCATTTTCTGTTGACATCCAATGATGTCATTTTCTGTTGACATCCAATGATGTAATTTTTGTGTTGACATGCAATGACGTCATTTTCCAAATTTTGCTCTGAATAGTTTTTTTTTTTTTTAATGGCATTTTGCATGTTTTGACGTAAGAGACTTGTAATTTTCTCTGCCAGCTCTATAGATACAACCTGGGAACATGGGGAAGCGGCAGCACGGAGACCACCATAAGACTGATGTGACTTTTTCTTTAAATATCAAGCAATAAAGGTCCTATGAATTAATTTTTTTTATTGGTTCAAAAAGGAAGTATGCCTATCATAGTTTATTATTATTTTTTTTTAATTTTTTACATGCCTATCTACCGTAGAAATAACAATTTCTAAAATTAGGGAATTGCCACGCTCCACACACCCTTCCTCATTAGCATAAAATCTGTGACGTGGACAGTGGACCGGCTGACCAGGGCCATGTGTGTGACAATAACACACAATACATTGTTGACCACTCGGCACCAGGGCTGTTTTTGAAACAGTTGACCACAGTCTACGTCACGAATCATTGCGCAATCAAATGACACACATTTTCAGGGCTAATTATTAATGCATAACAAACACATCAAAATAGTCAATGTTATGTTTTGTTAACTTCAAACCATATATTAAGCCACAAAAATGTAATGTGACAAAATACCTCTTCATGGGCCCTTAAACCACAAGGGAGACTGACTGGGTAAAATTTGGAATCAGTTTTGGGGTTCAGCCCCAAAAATTGATTTTCAAATTTACCTAGTCAGTTCCCCATTGTAGTTTATTGCTTGATATTATTATTATTATTATTGTATTCTTTTTCGTGTCTTGAATCTAACAGGGAGTGTTTGTTGATGACGGCTCCGAGACCCACTTCACCCTCCCGTCTGGTGTTGCTTGTTACATCAAGAATGTAAGTAGCGGCAAAAAGAAGGAAGGAATCATTCATTCACTGGTCATCAATGATAATGAAATTCCCGAGGCCGTGGAGTAACCCTGTCAAATCTGTGACCAAAGTCATTTCTTCATTATTATTTTTTTACCTTTTACATGTGTCTTGGGGATATTCAGTTTGGTACACAACCCTTTGAAGTTAAAAAAGATTGATGTGATTGACTCTAGCTAGATTTAGGGTGAAGAGGTTTAGACCTTAAACATAAATATACATTTTCCTTCCGAATGGAAATGTGACGCCCCATGCCAGGATTAGGCAGTTCTTGGAAAAAGTGAAATGTCGTTAAAAGTAAAGACAACTAAAATAACAGCCATGACATCATTGTGATAGGATATCTAGATTATTAGTTATCACACAAGCGCAAGTGGTATACGGGAAAATAGTGCTTATGCGTCCCATATCCAACAAGGCTGCAGACTGAGTTGGATATGGGAGGCAATATTTTCCTGTATTCCATGAGCAGGCGTGGGAGTTAGAACAGCATGTAAAAACAGTGTGTTAGAGAACAGGGTGTGATATGGGACGTGCAATGCGACTATATCACACTCTTGTTGCTATGGATCGACCGATCAGAATTGAGAATTTAAGTTTGCTTAAAGATAGATATTCCTTATGTTGAGAAGTTCACACTTTCGAGGCCTGTTCCTAGGGTGTTTTCTGAAAGTTCTTCTCATCTATTTGATGAGCTAATAGACCTAGTTTTGAGTTTTAGCAGGGAGTGTCTGGCTTTGGCATGGAGCGTCACAATAAAATATCAATGGTTTCATATCAAATTAAAGCTTGAGATGATGTTGGTTTTGTTTTGTTTTTAAGTTGGAAATTGTTATTCAAATCATGTGAGGTACTGCAGAAATAATCACAACTGTTTCTCGAAAAGGATGCTCAGAAATTTACCGTCAGAGAATTTCAGGTATCAACAACTGACATTCCAAGCTTTAGTTTGGTGAAAACAATCTTGAATTGTTGTTTATGTTTTTTTAAGGTATGATACATGATTGGAAATGAAAAATAACATTTTTTACTAAAAGTTTTTTTACCTGAGAAGTTTTGTTCATGAGAAATACTAAAATGTATATGAAAGTTGTAAACAGTCACTAAATTTTTCTCTTGGGGCACCAAGGCAATGACCGGGGGCATGGAGGCAATGACCAGGGGCATGGAGGCAATGACCAGGGATAGAAGTGCCCTTTACCCAGGAAAACCGCAAGAGGCATGGAGTGAGTTCCTTGTAATTCAGGGAAAGTAGTCGTGCCCTGGCGGTATCATGTCTCGAAAGTGTGACCTGATATGATGAAATTTCTACAGGTTGGTTTTATGAAGGGTGTTTTGGTTTTTTTTTTTTATTAAACGATAGGGAAAAATGTAATCTTTCAAAAACCAATGATGTATCGTAGCTTTGTTTTGTTTTGCACAAATCACTTCATAAGTGCCTTATGCACTGGTCAGATTTTTGTTCTTATTTTGTCTCGTTGGGATTAACAGTGAGCAATGCTCGTGCACTGAACACTGTAATACTACAAATGTACATACACATGTACAATTCTCTTGTAATACATCTGTAGGCGAAATACTTTGTTCTTGTAGAGGCAAGGGCATCTCTATGGGGGGAATTTAAAATGTCTACTTGTCTAGGGGCACTGAGACAGTGACCAGCTGAGCACTCACCTCCATTGCCTCCGAGAAGTCTACTTGTCAAGGGGCACTGAGACAGTGACCAGCTGGGCACTCACCTCCATTGCCTCCGAGAAGTATCAGGCCTGCCTTTTCTAACGTACAGCCAATGTGTTTTGGTTCGGAGGATTGATCCAATCAGATTACTGGACTGCTTTGTGTACATGTAGAATCTGGACCCAGTTTCATAGAGCTGCTTAAGCAGAAACTATTGCTGGGGATAAAAGCTCGTTCATATTAGAGAACACCCACAGGTTATTTTTGGTACAAGGATACCAAGCTTTGATCATGGCCCAGTTTCATTGGGCTGCTTAAAGGTAGGGGAAACTTTTGGTAATTACTCCAAAACTAAATGACCATGAGAGCTGTTGATAGTATAAAAACATTTTGAGAAACAATTCCCTTTGAAGTAACGTAGTTTTTGAGATAGAGGCAATTTCTCGCTAAAATATCTGAATCTGAGAAAGGCTTCAGACATGAAGCCTTTTTCATGTAATGAAAAACATGCCATTTCAGTATTTTCGGATCCTTCCGTGTGGAAATAACCCTCCAGATTTTCACCAAAATCTCAAGAACGCTAACATCTTATGAAACAAAATAATCAGAGGTTAGTTTTAGGGTATATATCTACAATTATGAAGGATTGAAACAAACGTACGCTTCCAAATACCAAAGGTATACCCTGCCTTTAAGTAGAAACTACTGCTTAGCCAATTTCTGCCGAGCCAAAGTTAGCAGGAAACCAGTCACAAATGGTACATGACATGGTTGTACATCGACTGGTAACCTTTTTCTGGTTAGCACAATTCATTTGGGCTGTGGTTCATGGCTCTGTTTTGATGGTTGAAGCTTCGTACAAAATGCTCACTGCTCAGAAACTGATTAAGGGCCCAAGCAGGAGCCAGAAACCAAACCTTGGTGATGACGGCCCCTTGGTCTGGACACACAGTTTGGAATTTGTTTGTACATCTTAACTGATTTTCACTTGTCATGTTCAAGCTTTGTACATTTAAATGAGCAAATGTGAACACCAAGTTGTTCTGAAAATTGGGAAATCCTTTTTAGAAACTCTGGATAAACCTTAGGGGAAAAATTTAAACTGTCTGTTGTAAAATTGACACTTCTTGGAAACAGTACACAAGAGACTTACAGGTAAAGTTACTTCATATGGTGATTAGAAACGAGTTTTCACTCACATTGCAAAGACAGTCAATCAGTCACAATGAATTGAATGACAATCTTTACGTGATTTAAATTGTACAAAACCAAAGTATTTTTTATATGTTGTGTACAGTAGAGAATATGTTTTTACGGTACAGTATATTTTTTCGAAATTCTGTCCTTAAGTAAACCTGTTTAAGATTGCCCAGTAAAAAAGTTCTAGTCACCAAATGCTAGACTTGTGTTCCTATTAAGGGGAAACAGGTCGATTACATTTTGTAAACTCCCAAATTATCGGAACAAACAATGTACATATTAAGTGTCTTTAATGGCCCACTTTTTACTAGAGAAGTATTTTTATTTGTAGTTAGTGGTAGAATGTTTTACGCTTTGGCACAAACATTTTGTGTTCATGAATGAATGTCATTCATATCTACAATACATGTTTCTCAAGCCCAGATGTCCATCAACACATATACTACAAGGTTCAGTCTTTCTTCATTTGCATTGTGTATGGTTGTATTTTATTATAATGTCACACCACAAAGGACCTGACATTAGGCCGTATTGTTTCCCCATGGCTAATGAACTGATCATGATGAGTGAAGCAAATTGACGGTCTGCTTCTTGGCACTAATGCAGCACACACAATGTGCCTTGATTCAATCTACACATCCAGATTATGAGTTCTTGAAACACAGGGCTTAAAGAAGAAGGTCACATCTGACACAAAATGAACATTTTTCGATTAGTATTATGTATAGCAAGTCTCCACAGCAAGGTGTTGATTTGGCAAGAAATGAAGGAGGTGGTCACAAACGTATGAAGGAGGTGTGCCGCCTCACATTTGACCGGGCAAGGGAAACAGTGGTAGGCCTCATAGGTTTTTATTTGTGTAGCAGGCCCTATAGGAAATTTAAGTCCTCCCACTTTTCCTAAACAATTTGATCAAATTCATATCTTTGACCCACTTGGAACTGTTATCATAAATAATGAGCTTATTTAACTCATTTTTGCTCTTTTTTTTTGCTGCCTTTGTGACCTTGGAATTTTGAGTCACAATTCGGTTCTGAAGAGAATTCCAATTCTGCCAGAGCGATCATGATGAGATAAATGTAGAAATGTTTTAAGCTTGCATTATACAGGATACCAGCCAAAGCGTATTCATTTTGCAGTTAGGAACAGAATGCAGAACCAGTCAAAGCGTATTGATTTTGCAGTGACAAAACAAAAGGCAGACCAGCCAAAGTGTGTTTTATGTTGTAATAAATACACCAGCTAACAGAATACCAGCCAAAGTCTATCCCAGGGACAAAAATGCTGACCACACTTTTTCACTAATTTTGCACCAAAATAATATCTTACCCAGATATGATGATGTTTTTGGTCATAACAAGTATTATTTAAAATGGATTTTGTTGTAAATTTTTTTAAACAGCCAAATGTTTAGTTTGTAGAACAAAACAGTAGCCTACATGTAGGGTAACAGCAAAAGGCTATTAATATTTTAGTAAAAAGCATAGTACCAGCCAAACTTGATCATTAATTAATTGACAAGACTTAAAGGTAAAAAATGGGATTGGTAAAGCTGATAGTGCAGTGTTCTTACTTTGTGTGATTCAATATATACATGAAAAACAAACCTGTGAAAATCTGGGTTCAACCCGTCGTCCGAGTCAGAAAAATAGTGAAAAAACGTGCAGACTTTTCAGCATGTAAACACATTGTCCTTAATTTTGATTGTTACAATTGAAATTAAAATCGGGGTCTTCAAATTCTAGTTTCTTGACTTTGACAGTAATTCAGACAAAAATATTTCTATGGAAGATTGGTACTGGTAAGAACTTCATAACCAGTAAGCTTTCAGACTGATACTAATAAACACAAATTGGATGAATACCAATCCTGTATTCTACCTTTAATGCTTTTAATGCAAGTGTATATACACCATGTAACCTTTGTTTACAAAAAAGGCCTTGTATATTCCAGGGCTTTTCTGGCAGGCAGGATACTACACTGGTCATATGAGAAATTTTACATTGTGTCATAATTTGCACATAAATTTGAGAGTTACCAAAATGACAGCTGTACAAGTTTTGAGATGTGCCCACTGTTGACGTATCAAAAGTTGATAAAATTACATTGCATCGTCAATAAAATATAAGAGTGAATGTTTTCTTCCATTGGGTACAAATTGTGCCTGCAGGAAGTCCAGGCTCTGTGGCTCTTTTGTAAACATGTGATGTCACAGGTTGCATGGTCTATACTTCATTTCTCTCCTTAGTTAGTTTTTAAAAGGACTTCATTGCCATACCAATGATGCTTTGAACAGACCTTGCGTCTGACATCATGAGTTCCATAGAGATATGTACAACAGCGCCCTGAATGAGATCAAAACGGCCGTAAGTTTACTGTAGGAAAACGGCTGTTTATGCCCTCTATGAGGCCTTACATGACACATGGTCAACAGCTATAATCTATAATTACTGTATGGGGTCTGCTAGTGGAATATGATGGACTTGGCACAACATTGCCAAACAAATACTGCTTGACCTCAGGCTTGCTACTTGTGCAGTACCAATTCCACCAAAGCCCTTGAGTTTTGTACATAAATTATTGTTTGCTTTTGGAATTTGATGAATTCAGTACTTAGGCAATAGCAGTGTGAGGACTCGGTCTTTACTGCATGGTAATGACCAGGTTGTTAATGGACCGAGCCGAAGGCGAGGTCCATTAACAGCAGCCACCAACCATTAATAAATACCTTTATTGCCATTGAAACCTTTATTGCCATTAATAAATACCTATAAAAAAAAACCTGTAAAAAATCTTCAGAATTTGTGATTTTTCTTTGGCCGATATTTCCTGTTCATGTTCAAGGCCCATTCTTTAAGCTGTTCAATTTTTGCGTGGCACCTAGTCTCTTAAACATAGTTAACTATTATGCATATTTTCAAGAACCAGACTACGAGCTCTGAAAATTAACAGCACCATAAATGGAAACACTGTGGTTGGTGTTCGGCTTTATGCTTTGGAAAAAAAATCCTGAAAATTCACAAGCCCGGTATATTCCACCCACCATACCTGTCATTCAAAGGTTAAGGAATTCTATGGGACTTTACATCCATACAATATTACAATTCTTTTTAATAATACACATTAATCTCTGTATTAACTAAGAACAAAAGCGTATAGGCACTATTTTGAAAAATGTAGCTTTATGAACAAATTTGTTTGTATTATTATGAGTGTTCTGCATTTCTTGGAGTTGTGGTGTTGGTTTTACTTGGAATTTAAAAAAAAAAAGAATTCTGTGTAAGGAAATGTTTGTTTCTAGTAACAGATTTGTGAACATCATAGAAATAGAACCTGTAGAATGCTGAGCAGGACTGCACTCTGTGTTCTGCTGTGGTTGTGGTGTATCAATACCATGCTGCACGTGTGTATGCGAAATGATACGCGTCACACATGTTCTGCAAAATCGCGACGTGCATTGAGCATTCTTAATTAGTTGATTTAAGTGATGTAATATTTGTATGGCAAATATTGCGATTATATACTAATAAAAAAACATATGGCACAATTAAAATGGCCGCGCCATCCATAAAATTGTCCCCCCAACCAGTTCATGCAGGCTGATTGCTAACTATGGGTTCTATTATTCTATGGTTTACAAACATCTACAATGTGATTATGCAATGAGAGACTTTCTAGGATGCCAGATGGCAGAGGACTTACCAGGTAAATCCATTGTTCTTGGATATATGAGCATGCTCAAAACTATAACAATAATAATAACACTGGAGTCTTATATAGCGTATGTATCTACCAACATAGGTACTTACTATATTTTGTAAGGCAGGTTTTTGAGTTTGCGTTTTTTTTTTATAAAATGTAATGGTTTACAAGGTGCTGCGGCGCCAAACCCCTTCTCTTAGCGATATTAATTGTAACTGGGTTCTATTCTGGCATTACACAACACACGGGACCTACGGCTTTACGTCCCATCCGAAGGACAAAGCAATAATGGTCAAGTGTCTTGCTTAAGGACACAAGTGTCAAGACCAGGACTCGAACCCACACTCTGCTGATCAGAAACACCAGAGGTTAAGTCCAACGGGCTTGACCGCTCAGCCACGACACACCACATACTACCCAAACATTGGAAATTTACCTGGCAAGTCTCCCATTAAATGCATATAATTTTGCGACTAATGCATTTTTGGGGGGTTTAATACCAACATACTTAGTAATGTAAACAATATATATTTTTTAAAGTGTATATTCTACTGTGTTTGGTTTTTATTTGCACTGTACAGTAAATGCAATTAAAATTTTATTTGTAAATTTGCAGTAAAGGTGATTAATAGATTAATGAACACCAAAATGAGTCCAAAAAGTTCTCTTATTTTATTCAGTGAACTGTTAAGAAATATCTTATCTTGGATAAAAGTAGGCCTAGACTTGAAGAGTTTCTCGTGCATATTGTGACCGAGTATTTGTCCATGTACATGTACAGAATGTTAAAGACATCACATGACATTGACATCATGGCCAATGTTTCGGTAATGCCATCTCACCATTTCCGAGAGGTGCTTGATGTTGCGTGAGGTAAAATTTTCAGGTACATGTTCACTGAAGCTGTGCAAAAGGAAGAGCATGGCTATAATACGCACAGTGGTTACACCATGCACTTGGAGATGGTAGAGTTTACAACACAAAGACTCCTACATAATGTTACCAAGCAACCTCATTGGATACAGGTTTCCATGACGACAATAATAATCTCATCTGTCATCATTTGTTGATGGCATGTTATTCAACACCTATCTTTGTCTTTCATTTTGGGACTTAATAATGCTGGATACCGCAAACGGCCTGGATGTTATGGTTGTCTAATCATGCATGATTTTTCCAGATGAATTCATCAATGGCTGTCTAGGTTATTTGTCTGTCTATAGTTTGGAAAAGAAAAAAGGATTGGATTGCTCGCATTCATTGCAGTCATCTGTTTGCAAGTCCTTTATGAAAACAACGACCTGTTATAGTATTGACCCAATGCACCTGACGAAATCATCATAATCTTGGTTACGTTATTTTGGAAGTCAATTTCTCCAAAGATACTAGGAAAACAAGCTAGGACACTCGGCCGTTTTGCACCGTAATAGATGTAACGCCTTTGATGACGCCCTTCCCCATGTGTCAATTTTGCTAGGATTAATGGCACAATTTTGGATCTGCCTTCACCTTTTTTAGTTGGTGGGATCGTTTGGCCTAAGTTTTTCCATTTAGTAGGCCCTACTTATCGCACAAACGATCTTTGGTTTTACCTACCTAACAACAGCAGGCGCACCCATTTTGCATTTCATGTTTCTACACAGAGTGTCCCATCTTGTTTTTCTAGTATCTTTGATTTCATCATGTGTTATATATTATACAGTGTAGTGCATATTTGAGTCGATGCAGCATTTACATGTATACCTATTGACTTCCAAAATGGTAAACACTTACGTGACGTGTGCGAGAGATCAACACATGCTTTGTTTCTAAAAGAAAAAATTACAGTACTGTTTGAGGAAAGAGTATTGAGTCTCATTTGATTTCAACTAGACCTCCAATCTTCCTATTAACAAGGTTACATCACACATTATTAGTCATGCTATAAGCATTTGAATGGACCATGTAACTAGTGACATCACATTGTTTTGACACGGAGCCCAGACTTCCTGCAGGCACGATTTGTACACAGCTCAATGTCGCATGGCCCTGATTTTTGGGCCAAAAAGTCAATATCTTCTCTGGAAGAATCTTGACAAATGATGCCGTTTCAAAACAAAACATAAAAACGTTTGAATATAATGCCACGGACAATACACAACATACATGTAACACATTCAGAATTGTTTGTTCATAGCTTATGGACAGTATTCTGCACTGTCCGTATGGAGCATGGCGCATGATACAGTAGGCAGAGTGCAATATAAACTACTGGGAGTATGATTTGGTTTATCACACTCCCGTTGAGCAGTCTGATTGGAGGATTAGCGCATACTGGAAGATAACATTAATTAATTATAGTAGTACTAGTAGACTACATGTAGTTGGTAAAACTAGTAGTACAACTGTAGAAGTCAGTACGGCCGTCAAAGTCAAAATTGTAATAAGGGGAACACAGCGCCTCATTTACCATGTCCGCATTCCGGCAATAATTAATGTCTAGTTTGTAATTAACTACCACTAATCATTGGTGGATTTGATCGTGCAAAACCGTAAATGAAAACTTTTTTGAATCTATAAAAAAAAATAGCTATTTATAATTTAAATCTAAAAATCTTAAATTGAAAAATATAAACTCTTAAATTTTCGTGGCAATTGCACCAATTTTTTGTGAACTTATTGATATGAATAAGGGGTGCAAAGTTTTAACTTGTTTAGCTGTTATTTTCAGTTTCAACAAAGTGTAAAAATTCTCATATGACCAGTGTAGTAATTTGCCTGCCAGGTTATACCCTGGAATGTACAGCTCACTCATTTTGTACATAAAACAAGGTGACGTGCTGGATTATACACTTAGAACTACATTATTTTAAATTGTTTATGCATCACAAGGCCCAAAAGCCAGTCGAGGGGGGTGTGGGATACTTTTTGAAGGGACAGAAACCTGCCCCAATGCGCAGAAACAAGACACATATGTAAGTGCAAGTCTCTTCACAGCTAAGAACAGGGAGGGGTAAATGAATCCGTTGCGAGACAAACATAACTGCCTCTTCCCCTATATGAAGCAATTATAGTTAAGTGTCTTGCTCAAGGACACAAGTGTCATGACCGGGATTCGAACCCACATTCTGATGACTTAGCGACCAGAACTTGAGTCCGATGCACTAAACCATTCGGCCACGACACGCTACACGCCCATCAACATCAAACATTTTACATATCTGGTAAAAGAAGAAAGCCCACGGAAGGTCACAGCATCTTCTTGAAATATTCATCAAAATAACAACAAAAACTTTGTTTCAAGCAACTTTGGTCCAAAACAAAAATCAAACATACAAGCCCTCTTAAAATACAAAAAAATATGCAATACTCATTTATTATATTGCTGATGCATTGTAAAGTATACCTTCATACATATTTCATGTATTGAAAATTCATGTGGCAAGACAGTCTTAAGCCAAAAGTTGTGATTACGAGTAAATAAATCTACGAGATTCTAAAAAAACAAAAATTAAAATTAGAAGATTAGAAAAAGAGCCAAAAAAAAAAACATAACTTCATACTGTATGTACATCAAACAAAATATTAAATATCTTTGGCCGAGCATGATACAGCATAGTGTGGACTGTAAGGTCTCGTTTGAAAACAAAATTACGGATTTTGACATTATCAGTTTTTTGTGATTCAATTGCATAAGAGAAATTGGACGGATAGATTGATTTAAGAACTCTCGAAATTGAAACGAATTCTTGAGATCATTCCAGCGGAAATGTCCCACGGTGGATGAAAGATAGAATAACATTCAGCTCAAGCTATTCAGCTATTTTAAAAATAAATTTGTGGATTTTTGTTACATGATGAAATGCTTACTTTTTGGCCAGAGTAAACATCAATAGATCAATATTGGGTTTTTTTTAAGCTTAAGACAAATATAAGACAAATTTTATACGTAATTATTTTCTACTTAATATTAGATGATCTACAACAGTACCTTCTACCAATGTATCAAAACTGAATCAGCATCGAGAAATCTACGATCTAATAAAATGAGCACACTTTAAAGGAGTAAATAAGTAAAATATTTCCTATTTACAATTTGTTAATAATGACATTTGTTAGTAAATGTGTTTTTTATTTATTTATATATATATATATATATATATATAAAGGTTTCATATAAAAATGTATTTATACATGTTTGACAGCCTCTTTAATCTGATACACAATAAACCCTTTTAGAATAGCACTTCCGCAATTGGACGTAGTTTTAAAAAATGGCAGGACAATAATGTATGTAACTATATTTTGATCAACAAGCAGCACACTTCCAAATGACATCAAGGCAGAACAGAGTTTCACTCTTAAACTTTAGTTACTATTTTTCATGAACAATACCTGAAAATCGAAGTTAATGTTCAAACAAATTTTTTAAACAATAATCAGGTGCTTTTTCACTGACGAGGAAGGAAAAAATGTAAAAGATCTTTTTACTCAAACTATAAACTTATCATTCACTTGGCTGGGCAACTGAAACTTTTATACTCAAACATTTCATCGCATCAGTGCAAAAACGTTGTATCTCGACTGTGCAACGATGTCATACTTTGAAGGAAAATGCTCCAGGCAAAAGCATTGTATCTCGGCACCTATTGGTTTTGTGTGTACATCCGGAATATTTGAGATGAAACGTTCTGGCACTTTCAAACTCGCATGTAACATAAGCGCTATTTTAGGAGATAAGACATTTTTGCACTGACGCACCATCTAGAAGTCCACACACAACTCGGACTGAACTTCATCCACTTCTCTTGTATCACTAAAAAATAAATAAACATTTCGAAGGCACTCATTAGTTTTAAAAAGAAACCATCATCACCTCCATGTACATGTTTGGGGTGACCTTGTATAAAATGAAGAGAAAAAAAACTGAACATTGGATAATTGGTTTCCTCAGGGAGACTTCCCACTGAATTAACAGGATGTTATATCTTAGAGGTTTACAGATTCTCTACATCATTTCAAATACAAATCTAGAGGTTTGGTCAGACCGTGGGCAGAGTCTTTCATCTCAGTGATGGCAACTTCACCTCTTACAAGAAAACCAAGGTGAAAGCAGATCAATGAAAAATCTTGAAATCAGGAAAAATCTCGATGAATCACAGGCCGGAAAATGATCAGATTTGTAGCTGTCATGGTTCACATAATTATGGGTACATGATTTATCCATAAATATTAATAATTTAATCTTTGACACTTAGCTTAAGACACTATTACTTTCAAACGTAGATAAACACCTTTTACCCTTTGTAAAGATTTCTCTAAAATTGAAAGATTAAGGACAAGGCCAAACAAGAAGTAAGGCTTAACAAGAAGCATTTTTGACCATTGAGAAAATGCTCCTGACCAATTGTATTACACTGGTCACTCATCAGTTTAACACAGCAAACATTTTCAAAGTGGACATTCATATTCAATTGACCCATGGTGGGTCAGCAGAGTTCCGTGTTTGACATAGTGAGTTCTCCCTCTAGTTCTTATTATGAGCAGGCTTTTTATTTGATTAAGTCATAGAATACAGGTCTCAAGTACCCGATGGACCACTGGCCAGAGTCCGGCCACTGGCCAGAGTGCGGCCACGGGCCAGAGTCCGACCACTGGCCAGAGTCCGGCCACTGGCCAGAGTCCGAATTTTAATCACTGGGCCAGTAAACCAACGACCAAACAAGTCCTGCAGTCTGGTGTTTTACCAAACACATACTTTTAAAGATTTACTCTTATGTATTTATAAGATTTGAAACTTGAAGGTTTGCATGTGTTTTTTACACATGGTGCTACCGCAAACCTATCGCTTATCTTTATAAGATTTGTAGTTCAAAAACTCCTTGTAGAAGTTTAGCCGATGTAAAAACAGAAAGAGGCGTTTTTCGGTCTTTTAAAACAAATACTTCTGGTCCAGTGAAAATTCTGAGCCAAAAGACCAATTTCATGGCTCTGCTTACCTCAGAAGTCCGCGCTTGCAATCACCATTCTGCACTTACAGGGTAAGCACCAGATTCTTGCACTAGCTATGTAAGCGAAGAATGCCTAGTTTGCATGCTCATCTCAAAAGCAAAAGTTTCTTCCTAACCTGTAAAATACGCCGATGTTAGCGCGGAATTCCCTGCTTCCATAAGCGTCAGTTCTTTGCTTCTGGTAAGCAGTGCCATGAAATTGGGCCCTGTGCTCCAGGGGAAATGTTCTTGACACTTGAGCCTTTGAAAGGGGTCTTGAAGTGACATTCTCTGTCACGTATTAAAAACATTGGAAACTCTGGTTCATTCATGGGAAGTTTAAGATGCAGTTACACCTTTCCTTCTTAAAAAAAAGGCACATGTCAGCAATAGAACAGTACTACTCATAAAAAAATTACACTATTTACATTTATCTTGGAAGACAATTTAAACCATGAGAAGTCCCTCTTTTCAATGTTGATTTAAAAAAATCAATTAGAAAATACGAGAGAATTTTGATTAAAATCCATTTGCATATGAGAAAAAAGACACAATGCTCAGCTTGAGCCTAGCACTGTTCTTGCATAGATAACATACTCAAGTACTCTAACTTATTCTGAAGTGTGTACGCATTTTTTGTGTATAATAGTTGTCTGTTAAACCTTCCCTGAGACAAAATGATTTTTACATTCAAAATGTAAATGAAACAAAGCTTTGCTGAAGTTATTTCTCACAGATTACAGAATAGCACTTTAGTCGGTATATTTTTAAGGGGGAATACTAGCACTGGTTTTAAACCTTTCTGAAATTTGACTTTCTTGAATTTGCTTTCAGATAACAAGTTACACAGTTTTTGGGGTTAAACGTACTGAACTTTACAAAATTACTTTGTTGATCACACACAGTGTAAAAAAATGAATACTGCAAGCTTATAAAATTACTGAGATGGAAAGATTTAAATATAAAACGTGCAAGCGTTAAAAACGATTTAGCACCAAAAAAGTAAGGGGCCATTCAGAATTGTCAGTGTTTTGTTTTTGTTTTTGATTTGTTTGTTTTTTAACCACCCACCCACCAATCCCCAATTTTGAATTTTGATACAAATAATTTTTGGTTTTTACTTTTTGTTAAATTGAAAAACAAATTTTGATTTCAATTATTTTCTCACCCACGTTTACTTCCCCCCCAAAAAAAACTAGTAAATAAATAAAATAAATAAATAAATAACTCACATAAAATAGAGCATTGTTAATTCTGAATGTCCTCTAAGAATTCATTTGACATGCAATTATTATTTCATCTCAATCCAAAAAGGTCCAATAATTCTTGGGAGCAAAAGACAATGAAAATATGTACTTAAAAGTGTGACCATTCATTTTTGGTTTAAAATGGGTTTTTTTCCTTTGAAAGCATTGCTTTTGTTGAAAGTTATAGCTTCTGGGGAAACTAGAAACTTAGTTTTCAATCGTTTCTTAGAACTTCAGTTTCTGAACTGCTATGCCCATCATTTTCAGGGAACAATTTGTTTCGCTTGAGAGATGTTGACTTCCTAAAGGCACGTACATGTACAGTGAAGTGGAACATTATCACTATGTAGTTCATCTTTAGTTGTTGCATTGGAAAGTTCTTTTGCCGGCAGTAATCAGGAATACAGACCAAACTGTCTTCTGAATTTTCATCATAAAAATTGAAAAATCATTCTCTCTCATATTGAAAGCATAAAATATCAGGTCTGGCACACTTAGAAATGTCCATGTTACAAAAACGAGTGCATCATTTTAGGGTACAATACCATTTTACAAAACCTGCTATACTCCAGCAAAACCATGAGATGTTGGAGGCTTTGAGCGTAGTTAGCACTGACCAGCTCAGGTGGACTTCGTTTTTAGCTCATCAAATTTAAGTACCGGTTCTCTTCAGCTAAGGACGTCAGCATGGAAGACATATCATTGACGACCATGTTAGACATAGGGTTCATACCGGGTACTAACGGACTCTCACATCCGATGCCGTTCATGAGATCAGTTGGACTGACCATCCCGGGTATGAGAGGCTGGACATTGTCCAGTCCGTCGGCGGACAATGCAGCCAGACCGTTAGCTATCGGGTCATCGCAATCCATCTGGGGAATGGTTTGGTCGTAGCGATTGACTCCGGGGACGTCAACTGTACTGCTGACCTGGTTGCACCCTGGTGACAGCTCCATGGGGTTTGGCATTGTATTGACGAACTGCTGCTGCTGTTGGTTTATGTACAGCGGTTCGTTCATCTGCATCTGGTTTGCCTGGTGCTGTGGGTTAACGTGTTGCATGCCTTGTTGCACAGCTTGCTGACCGTCCATGTAACCACCGTTCATCATCTTAGGGTCGTTGTAACTATTACTGTACCCTTGTTGGTTTGACATCATTTGGGGATACATGTCATTCTGCATCTCACGTCCCATTCCTTCATTTCCATTCTGCATACCCATTCCATGATCCCCTTGCCAATGGTTGCTCATTACAGGTGGCATGTCGATCGGCCGGCTTCGCTGGGTCAAGCTCGCCATGTTCTCCGGCATGGGCAGCGGGTTGATGTTGCTCAGACTGTTATAGCGCTGCAGTACAGGTGGCTCCTGTTGCCGCTGCTGTACGGGATCACTCGCCCTCCTTACACCTACACCGGGTACCTCATGGGGTAATGGGGTGCGGCTTGGGTAGCTCCCACTGTGCCCATTATACCCAGGCATAGGAGAGGGGGCAAATCTATCAGCACCCCAAGAGTTCTGCTGTCCAGTCACTTGGTCATATTTAGCCTGAAGGCGTCGCTGCTCCTGTAAAGTTAATCCTGGTAGGCCTGTAGGTCCGCTCATTCCACTGAAACCACTAGAGCGCCGCGATGATCCGGGTGATATAGGGTCGTACAGAGAGCTCGAAGCACCCAAGCGATTGGAGTACTGCGAGCTGGCGCCCGAGGCCCGTCGTGATGAGAGATAAGTGCTGGCCTCACTGGAACGTCGACTCGAGAACTGGCTGAGAGGGAACGGAGAAGCTTCTGAGGAACGGCGGCTGCTGTAGTAAGAGCTGACTGTGCTGCCGTTGCTTCCGCGGCGCATACCCAGACTATCCATACTACCGACAAATGACTGGCCGCTGTCGCAGCGACCCATCTCCTCTGCCTGCAGCTTGACTATGATGCGATCCTTGGGTTTAAATTCACTGGAAGAATTCACAATAGCTCCCCCTAGCACACACACAGAACAAAACATAAAAAGTGAATTTGAATGAAAATACAAAATTAGGTTTGGGTGGCTGCACATTTTATTGTGCACAAGCCATTTCAGTCCGAGGGTTGTTAATAACCTTTAGAAGACAAGCAGAATACATTGTTAGAACCGTTGAGACTCAACTTTATCTCAACTCCCGTTTCTCTAAGGACCAACATTTCTTCCCAGAAGAGATTAATTTCACAAAGTTCATACCGATAAACTACTTATTCTCTTTTCTTTTCAATCTTTAGAATCTTTGCAGATGCCGAAAAATGCTGCAAAGTACATGTAACCCAATTTGGGTCCAAATACACCAAAGATTGGCAATTTTTTTGAATTGGAAGCTACGGGTACAGCTGGATGGCCACGTCAACATGCCATGGAAGAATAGGATGTCCTTAGCAACAGTCCCAGCCAGAGCCGCCAATTTGGACATATGGTTGGAGTTCAAACTGTGCACCCCTTGCTTGAAATGCAAGAGCAGATGTACACAACAACACTTTGGCCCACAAATGCTTCAAGCCTCATAAAGTCACTTGCAAAGGGTCTATAAAGTAAAGTGACGTAACAAAAGCTCATAAGTCAAATTGTGGTGTCTCTGTTTTTTAAACTGTGGGATTCTTGACTACACTATGGGCATAGTTTAAGTTTTTGGTTTAATTCACCCAGGGAGCCAGTGCCTCCCAACAAATGTTTATTTTATCATCTACTCACTTCTTGTTACAATTTGCGGCAGCTGGGGTAACGCTTGAGCTGATTTCACTTTCTGAGCGAGTCGGTTTACCGCCGGCGTGTTGACTTTAATCCTCTGCCGTGACGGCTTACACGCCAGGGGACTCATTGGTCGCACCACCTGTGAGGGCGCTGTGGTTAACGTTGAGCCTCGGTTACGACCGCGGTTGCGCGGGTGGGTTGGACCCATGTTGGAGCTGATGTGGTCATCTTGGATCTTGTCGTCTTCGATGGCCGTCAGATCAGTGAGGCTGCCGCCCGGAATGGTCATCTCGACACCGCTGTCATTGTGTGGTGAGCAGCTGTACTCATGTTGTAACGTGAGGCACTCAGCCACTGGGCTGTCCTGTAAGGACAATGGTCAAAACTAGTCAAAAACATCACATCAATCTGGGCCCAATTTTACTGAGCTGCTTAAGCACAAAAATAGCTAAGCACAACAAAATTATGCTTACCAGAGTAAGGTAACCAGCCAAAATACCATGTCACATGTACCATACATGACTGGTAGCTTGCCTATTTTTGCTTAGCAGAAAAGGTTTAAGCAATACTTTATGCTTAAGCAGCTCTGTAAAAGTGGCCCTGGGCTCAATTTCATAGAGCTGCTTGAGCAGAAAAACACACTTAAACATTTTCTGCTGAGCAAAAATGAGCAGGATACCAGTCATAAATTGTGCATGTGATGTGCTATTTTGGCTGGTAAGTTAGAGAGGAAACAGTTGCATGTACAGGCAAAGTATTCACAGTATTTTCAAAGTATTTCAAAAAAATCAAGTGCCTACCTTGGCCAAATTTTATAGAGCCTTGTAAGCACAAAACTTCCTAAGCACACTCGAAAAATCTTGCTTAGCAGAAAAAGGGTACCAGCCAAAATGCCATAAAGTTATTATTGTTGCGACTGGTTCACCGCTCCTTTACTTTGCTTAGCAAAGAAATTTGTTGAGCAGTATTTTCTGCTTAACCCGCTTTACGAAATTGGGCTCAGCTCAATGAACTTGGGCCTAGTGAGCAACTTCTTATTCCAATTCTAACTCTCGTAATATCTTGACTTACATGCACCACGTCAATATGAAGATCTGAAGGGGGTACACTATGTGGTCTCTCGTTACGATGACCGACACTGACCACACTCCCGTCAACGCTCTCTGCGCTCTCCGACTTCACCGAGCCCGGCTGATGGTCCCTCGTGCTGCCCTCATTGGCACCACCGCTTGTCCTGTCATGCTTATCCCCGCGTTGTTTCTTTGTGATGTGGGCGTCAGGTCCGTGGACCGTCTTAACGTGTTTACGGAGGGAGCTTGGATCTGTGTAGCGCTTGGTGCATCCTGTGATCTTACAGACGTATGGTTTCTGGAATTCAAAGGGAGGATTTATTAGAAGCTATTTTTTTTTCTCATAGCAAGAACAAACTCAACCACCATGCTAAAAACCAGCAGAAGTAACTTCATCAGAGAGTCTCATGAATCATCGGCAATGACCAACTAGAGAGAAAGAGTGTGTTTTTGTTTCATTTGGATCAGTTCTATGGCAGATAAGATTGTACCACTGCAAGGGGAACAAGAACAGTCGTGTTTAGTAAACACAAAATGGACAACACTTCTTTTGTTTTAGCCAGAATAACCTTGACATTTGACCTTGGGGTCACGTCTGCGGAATCCAAACACCAAGTTTGGGGCTGATACGCCAAGTCCTTCTTGAGTTATCACTCAGACAACGATTGCACACACACCCACCCACCCACACAAGGACATGTTGGAAATAGTATGCCCCTTCAGTGGCTTGGCCAACCACAGGGTATAAAAAATGACAAAGAAATGAGAAGGAATAATACAAACTGTTGGACCAACACAAAAGTACTTTCAGGAGCCCTGTGTTGGCTTAGAAAAAAAAAACATATGGTGTACCAACTTGACATCAAGAACATTCTTTTTGTATCTACTAAACCAAATCTACCTTCTCCCAAAACGAGGGTGGGGGAGGGACAGGCCCTAAACGGCATTTGTTGTCAGTGAAAACCTAGGATATAGAAATTCAAGAAGGTGAAAGCCAAAACACAAGAAATGTTTTGAGAGTTTGACAAAAGGGTCAGAGCCAAAGACTATTAATTTCTGGAACGGTATATCAGAGCCATGTCCAAAAACCTGACATCTTAAAATAGCCATACAAACACTCCCTCCAAGGCCAGTTTTATCCAATCAGGGGGAATCAAAATTAGAGTTGGCTTCAAGCGTCCACCATTTTTTCGGGTACCTTACATCCTTCAATAAAGTACACCCTTCACCTGATTTTACAAACTGTTAAACCAACACAAAAGTATTTTCAGGAGCAGGATACTTACAGCATTGGAATGTGTTCTGTTTTGGTGCTTTGCTCTATCTGAGGCATTGGAGAAGGCTTTGGTACATCCTTGGAACTCACAGACGTATGGTCTCTCTCCCGTATGAGACCGCAGGTGAGTCTTGAGATTCTCTAGTCGAGAGTATGCCTTGTTGCAGCCCTCAAACTAAAAACAGATGAAGATAGATTTAATGGGAGACTTTGGAACGATAGGTGGCAGCAGACTTACCAGGTAAATTGTCATTGTTTACGCCGTCATGAGCATGCGCACACTTCCGAGAACAATGGATATACCTGGCAAGTCTGCTGCCATCTAGCATCCTCAATAGTCTCCCATTGAAATCTAATCAATATAGCAATAATTGTTGTATTGTTGTCAATTGCTAATTAACAAAGCGGGAGGAGGGTTGGGTGTTGGCGAATAGACCGATCCATTAAACCCTGCCCCCTAAACATAATAACCAATCACAGCATTGGCTACATCATCACTGTACACGCGGGCAGCACAAAGTGCGTCTCTTCTATGCCACACTGCACGGCATGAACGCGAGCCCTGTAAGTATGTTCACACATATTTACATTTTCCAATAGGATTTTATCCCGCTAGACTTTTATCGGACTTTCGGTGGCATAGCCAAGGCTGTTATTGGTCAACAGGCAAGGAGACAGGGCTTAATGGATTGGTGTATTGAAATTGGAGATAGGATTAAGAGTTACACAGTACGTGACCTCATAAACTACACCAACAAGCGTCTCATATTTTCAAACAGTCATCTCCCCTTAACATTTAGATTTATTTTTCAAGGTAAAATCGGCTTGAGCATGGCTCATATATTCTTTATAAGGTTTTCTTCCAAACACTGCATGGGACTTGGAATATGAAACCGTATGAACAATCCGTGTAGGCAGTGGTTTACACAAAGCTTTGGGACTCAATCAACTAGACGGCTAGACCACTTCAGACAGTACCTCTACAAGTTTGAACTGGAATTTGACCAGTGGACTACTGTGAAGTGAGAACACTGCAGTGGTTTAGTTCCCAATGGATAGTTCTAAGACTTCCCTCAAGGTTGAGATGCCAAGACGTTCAATCAGACACAAGAGGTTGAATTGAACTGACCGTGCACTGATGAGGTTTCTCCCCAGTGTGCCTTCTCATATGAACCACCAGCATGTACTGTGCTTTGAAAGGTTTCTCTTCACGGATACACCCTCTCCATCGACACACAAACTCCTTCCTCTCATTGTGAATGTGATCATTTAAGATGTGCTGTGGAATCAATAAGATAACAAAGATGCAAAGATTAAATGCAAAGATTCAGTACATGCAGACATGCAACAGCAAACAAAAAGAAGTAATGACCAACTTTACTTTATGCAGTGTTTTTCAGTTTCTATGGTGTTGTCATTAAAGAAAAATGACTTAACCCAATAGAGATCAATTGTTTTTCTGTATAACTACCACAAAACGCCCAGAGACTGCTGATCTTCTTGATTTTTTGAACTCAGGATTTTCCAAGGAAAATGTCAGAAAAATCAGAAACTGAAATAAATGGTTTTGTTTTCTCAGTGTAGACTCCATGTTAACATGGGAAACATTAGTAAATGTCAGTTCAGGACATTACCATTTCTTTGACCCGCCTGTTTTATCAGAAGTAGGTCAAATCTTGCGGCCGTTTTTTTGGTTTAAGCCACTTGTGGTTGCTATGGTCTCTAATGAGGGTTATTCAGATGATCATTACATTCCTGTATATGAAGTACACATTATATATCCATTTTTCCAGTAGCTTTAATAATATAACAATTAACAAGCATGCCAGATAATAATAATAATAACTAGTTCTTATGTAGCGCATTTCACAATAACGTTTCAATGCGCTTTACATGAGTGCCTTGGTTAGTGGGCCAATAACATTCCTGCAATCTTTCTCAGCTCCCTGGGGAGTATACAGCCCCGAGCTGCCGTGGCGCTCTGAACCACTCTGAAGGCTATGAACACAAAATCAACCTCACAGGTACCCATTTATACCCCTGGATGAAGAGAAGCAATTACAGTAAAGCATCTTGCTCAAGGAAACAAGTGTCATGACAGGCATTCAAACATACACCTTATGACTTGTGACAACCAGAACTTGACCACCAAACAATTGTTTGGTTATACCATGGTAATAGATTGCAGGACGGGGGAAACAAATATTATAAAGTAAAATAAATAACATTTTTTTATTAATTTATTGTTGAACATTGCATTCCGTTGTTTACTTGAACAAATTCAAACACTTTAACAGGAAATTCATACCTGGGGCTATTTCTAATAATTATTGTACAAGGCGGTGGAAAAGACCAACAGTGGGCACGATCAAGGTAATGTATCCCCTGGGGTACATCACTCATGTTCCCTTCCTGTCTTTCAATCACATCACGTGATTGGTTCTCGACCAATACAAAAAAAACAATCTATTACCGTGGTATAACAACTACATTTCTAGATCCCCTTTAAAATGTTTTTTCAGGGCGCTGTGTCATGACTAAACAGGCTTACCTGAACAAGTTGATCCAAGGTGTCAAACCTATCCTCACAGCTGTCCCATTCACAGTCGGTCACCACAGGGACGTCCTCTTCCATGATCCCCTTACCCACATCCTCGGTCACCCCGACCACTTCCACCTTACTGTGCCTCTCGTGCCCCGCCCTATGCCCATCCTGAGAGGCCTTCTTGATGTCAACATGACAGGTGGAGGAGACGATGTTTGGGGAGGCCTCGTTTGGATTGTGTCTCATGTTCCTGTTTTCGTGGTCTAGACTGCTGCTCACCAGGTTGTTGTTGTTAGGTTCCAGAATCTTCTGAGGACTGTGTCCCTCCTAGAACCAAGAATTGAGAACCAGGAAATAATCAAAATTCGGGTCAGATTCATGCTTTATTGCCACACCAAATTGGGTTTGTTTGTACATATATGTAGAGCAGCTGTAGCAGTCGCGTCAGTGCAAAATCATTGTATCTCCTAAATGGCACTTACGTTACACGCGACTTTGAAAGTGTCAAAAGTCGTACCACGCTTAAAATAACCTGGATGTACGCACAAAACCAATATACAACGTTTTTGCACGGAACATTTTCGTGCGAGATACAATGTTGCTTCACAATAAAGATACAACGTATATGCACTGACGTGACAATGTGACATTGGTGGTGGGGTTTTTTTTTAATACGCTTTTTGAAAAAAATTTTAATTAAGAATTTCCTTCATGCTTACATGAGATGAATCAGTTGGTTTCCGATCTGTAAGTAACCGGGTACTGTGCTTGTTGGTATCAGCGGTCATCTGCATCACTGAGTTCTCTTCGTGGGAGTTTGTGGGATGTGCACGGGCCAGCAGCGTGGCCATGGCTGGATGGTGCTGCAGGGAGCCTGAAGGGGGTGGTGGCATCGCCGATGGTATGAACGGATTGCCTGACCTGTTGAGCAGAAAATCAAGAGGGAATGTATGCGGCTTCAAAAAGTCACAAAGACTTCAGTACGCTTGTCGGATCTTGTAAGAATCACATTCTGGCCCTTTTCAAACACACAGCTTTGGCTCCAGCTTGGGGTTCCTCAGTCAATTTTTAGACCCATACCAAAAACACTTTGTTAAAACAACTGACGGAGCCCAAACCCCAGCAGTGGTTTCAAGAAGGGGTAAGCTTTCACACTAAAAAAAAAAAGACAAGAGCAGGCTGGTCAAGTGGTGCCGGCTTGCGATCTGTCCGACAATCTGTAGACCCATACAGAGACACCTTTTTAAAACAACTGACAGAGCCCAAACTTGAGCAGAGCAGGCTGGTCTTAATATTGAGAAGACCAACACGAAATCCATACCAAACCACTACCATGCATCGTGTGCACTCCACCACACAAAATTTTGAATGTTTTTTAAACTTAGTTAACCCTCCTTCTATCGGTGCGTGTTTCTAAAGACAACCAACCCATGCCTCATTATGCCACAACAGTGGCATTTTGAGGCACACAGATGCTGGTGTGGAGAGTAAAGCCATAGCCCAAAGTGCTTCAGTGAGAGTGGTGAACTGGAGAAGTTACCAGCTGTGCACAATTGCAATGGAATTTGGGCTGCTGTCGGAAGAGATAAGGTTCTCAAACTTGGTCAATTTCTGTTGTGGCACTGATCGACCATAGGATCTGCCTGATTGGCGGCTACAGCTACGGCTATGGCTATGGCTGGATGTCCGCGTCATGATGTACTGAAATATAGATCATCCTTAGCAACAGCCACAGCCGTAGCCGCAATTTCAGAAACGGCTTTACTTACAAGTACACTGATAGGACAGTGCGGCATGGGTTACTTCACCATTATGTGCCTAGCATATGGATATTTTAAGGCATCTTGTAGTATGTATTCTTAAAAGGGTTCATGCAAATGGGGTTTTAATTGACTCTTACCTCTGTCTCATCAGCTGCTGTTGTAGCTGCTGGAGATGTGCTATTGGAGTTACAGAGGGGTGCCAGCTCAATGGGCTGACTGTCCCTGCGGAGAGATGACCATATGACCCACTGGCACTGGAAGAGCTCCTGGAGCTATTGATGTAAGCCACCAGGGAGTTTGGAGATGTTCTTATCATTGCGTTGATGTCAAGACACTCGCCTGAGAGCGGGGAAATGGAAAGTGCTCTCTTTCTGCTGCGACGGTCACTTGGGCGAGGGCTCGAGAAACGGGATCCTTGAAGCAAAAGAAGCAAGCAAAAATGTAATTGTTGAATTTGAGTCATAGAATAGTAAAGTTTAACGAATCTTGACAACACAAAAAGGTGTTTCACCTTTACAGGAAGCACACGCACACAAATCCCAAACAAAGAGATAACAACCATGTAAACAATTAGTCTATGAAGGCCGAACACAAGGCTCAAAATTTACACTTGACTGCAGGCCCGAGGCCAGTAATCTTCGTGTTGGGCCAGTAAAACTCACGAGGACAAGTGGCGCGTCTTAGCTGAGCAGATAAGAACACTGGACTCAAGCTCTGGTATTTCTGATCAGCAGAGTGTGGGTTCGAGTCCCGATCGTGACACTTGCGTCCTTAAGCAAGACAGTTAACCATTATTGCTGCATCCTTCCGATGGGACGTAAAGCCGTAGGTCCCGTGTTTTGTGTAAAGAACCCATTGCACTCATCGCAACGAGAAGGGGTTTGCCCCAGTGTTCCTGGTTTGATCGGCTGCAGATTGCGCCACAGCACCTTGTAAACCGTTACATGATGCTATGTAAAGGAACAGGTCTATTACTTCAAAACGTATACTCCACATACCTTGCAGGAAAAAATACTGAACGCTTTGAGACGCCCATCGGGTGTGGTAAAGTGCTATATAAGAACTGTGTATTATTATGACCGACAGTCCCATGATTTTTAATCTTTCATCTCTGTTAGTATCAAAGTAAACTTAAACATAAGACAAATAAAGATAAATCTTCATTTTGTGCTTGTTAAAATAAAAAAAAAGGTTTATCTGTTCAACTGTGTAGAAAGTTTTTTCTCATTTTGATTCTGGTCATGTAACAAATCTTCTGGTCCAGAGTAAGTCATTTTTTAGCTACAAGCCCTGCTGCGGTCTTGTGGATTTTCTCCAAAGATTTGAACCCTGAAAACATGGTTTACACTGACCCGAAAAACATTAAAATTTCACAATCCCTTACCTTCGACTGAGCCAACATCCAGTGCCGGATGCTCTATGCTCCCAGCTGTACTCGGTGGAGCACTGATGAAGTCATGAGCAAACAGACTATGTTGACTAAGAGATGAGATGTGATGGCCGTAGTACGGTGGCATGGTGCCAGGATGACCCGGTGGTAGCCCTCCTTCACCTGAAAACAAATCATTTGGAACTATTAAACATAAATCGGTATTTGAAAAAAATGTTAACAATAATACAGGTTATTGTAGAGAAGAAGTTATGATTAAAGCCCTACTTCTATCAGTGCACCTTCCTGCCAACTGGCTCTTGCCACGAAATTCTACAGGAGACTGTGGAGACCACAGTACATACACCATGGGCTTCCCTCATAAAACAAGCTGTACAATCAGAAGGGACCCAATGCTAGCCTAGAAGGTATGGTACCTTGTGGCAGTCCGTGGTACCTGTGTATCAGAGGGTTAACCCTGTTACTATTGGTATACTCTCCTGCCCAACTGGCTCTTGCCACAAAATTCCACAGGAGACTGTGGAGACTAAGTCCACAGTACACAAGCCATGGACGTTCCACATATTACCAGCTGTACAAACAGAAGAAACCCATGCACCCAATGCTAGCCTAGAGGGTATGGTACTTAGCGGCAATCTGTGCTACCTGTGGGTATAGGGGGGTTTGAATAGAATACAAATGTTTGCAATTTCGGTATAAGTGCTGCTACTTATAGGATTCGAACTGGCTTCTCAACACCAGGAAAGCTCGGTGGTCTTGCAGGTAAGATAACTGCTCTACAATGCAAGGGTCATGGGTTCGAATCCCACCGGAGTAACACTTTTTTTAGTCGCCCCTCACTGAGTATTCAGTGGTTATTACACATCGGTAAAATAAAATAAAATAAAATAAAAATCCAATTAACAGTTTGGGTTTTTTTTTTAAGTGAAAATACATGCACTGAAACTCGATGAGCACAATTCTTTACCTTAACTTAAAATAATTCTGAACACAAGAGTACAGTGTTCTACTGAATGCAAATTATAGCTGGGATCAATTTCACAAAGATGCTAAGCAAGAACAGCTTACTTATCACATTACCAGCCAAATTGCCATGTAATTCCAAGCACAAAAAAAATTGTTTCGTTCTTTTTTCTTTTATTTGTTTTTTAAGGTTCTCTGCCGACCTTTGCTTAGCAGAACCTTTAAAGCATATTCTTTTTGCTCAAATTGATTTCCACAACTCAAAAGAGATATCAATATTATTACATTAACTTTTTCAAGCAAGATTTGTTTCGCTAGGAAACATTTTCAGGTTAAATGAGACATCACCACCCTCTAGCAAAAATACACTTAACATACACTTTATACAAACACTCCAGTACATCTACTTATAGAACGACTTTTGACATTTGACCTCAAAAGAATCCCACAATGCCCCAAGGCTTTTTTTTTCTTTTACAGAATGCTTGGTTATCAATTACGTATCCTAACTCTTAAAATGTTGGCTAGTATCCATCAGGAATGTATGGGACAAGCCCTCTTCAAGCTTTGCCCAGGGTTCTTGCTAGGCATGATATCAGAGCATCGGGCCAGTACGTGCAAATTCCACGAGATACAGGGAGAAACAAATATTGCCATATTGCTCCAAATTTCACTGTGGAGCTTCTACAATAAAACACCAACAATCCTTAACAAAAACACGCACATTGAAGTGGAAATCATTTCAAAGAGTGCTAAAATATCTCGTAAACTAGAAAAGGTAGCATCCCCGATCCCAACCTGCCGGTCATAAACAATCCCTGGGGAAAAACCCTGCTGCTCATGTCAACAACAACCTCTGCCTCTAAAAATCAGAACTTGAATGACCAGCTCCAATCTCAACAAACTCAAAGAGTGAGATAAAAGCAAGCGGCCAACATTGGTAGTACCAGCAGCCCAAGTCCAGTAGCTGCACTGTGTACAACCCAAAATACACATGAAATAAAAAAACCTGTGAAAGCTTGTGCTCAATGGATCATTGGAGTCACACACAAAAATAGTGAAAAACCTCATCGCTATTTTTACTCTTTTCAACCATTGGATTTCAGACACTTGATCAGAACTAACCGTTTTATTCATTTCTCCAAAAACTACAGCGTTTCATGTAAAAATATTTTAAGGGAAGCTTTCCACCAGGACCATCTTTATACCATGCTTAGTTATGAGCAATTCTGTGAACGTTTCTATTTTCAATCTAGCCAATGTTATGCAGACCCATTAATTGAAATTTAGAGTCTCCCAAACCAGTCTGCCACAATCAGCTTGGTACACGTAATCGGTGAACGAATCAAGTGTTTATGCGGTTTCCAACCACACAAAAAAACATCCCAATCTATATTTTTAAACAATTTTAATGCTTGAGTGGGCGGTATTTCAAACAGGTACGTGTAGATTACATTAGCGCTAAGCATTCAATATGTCATTTCTCTGAAAGTGAAACATTTTGTCTTGTAATGATAGCTTTGAAATATTGATTGCCTACAATGACAGAATTCTTTGCTTAAAAAAAAAAAAAAAAAAAACAGAGAGCAAATAACCAACACTTCAACTTAAGTGCCTTTCAAGCCTTTGTTTCTTTTCTCCGACACTCTGTTTCAACTTGACTATAAACTTTTACCACATCTTTCACTGGACCGCAAATTGATCCATTCCATTATAGAGTCAGAGTTGGGATCAGTCCAATCTGACAACCAATAAATCATGTCCATTAGCCAAGTGACCTCATTTTTTTTTTTTTTTTTTTTCATTTCCTTCATTTTTTTTTTCTTCTTCCTTCTGGAGCACCATCACCCCGTTACTTTTCCTCATTTTACCATAGTATGACCGTATGAGGAGACAGATTCATGAAAATATTGCCCAATAAACACAATTTGATAGAAACTTTTCTTAATGGGAGACTTTTGAGACGCTGGCGGCAGCAGACACATTGGTCCTTTTTGACAGTTCTGAGCACGCGCGCACATGCTCAGTTGTGTCCGTGTAGTTCTGAGTATGCGTACTACCGGTGGGAACTGTGAAAAGAACTGTCCAAAAGTCTCTCATTAGAGAAAGTGTTCCTCTTGACAAATCCCCCTTCCCCATGACTCTATTTTACTCTTAAACCTATCTTGTTGGTAAATGATGACATTTTGGAGCCGGAAGTGCAATGTAAATGAACAGTAGGCCTATATATACAAGTCCATGAACGTTTGTTACACTGCACTTCCGGCCCCTAAATGTCATCACTTACCAACTGGATAAAGTTTGTCCTCCTTATTACTTGCAATAAATATTCTTTAATGGTAATGTCGCTAACTGCCAAGGAAAATTTTGTTTTGTTGCTTTCCCAGGAACAGAGCAAGGACGGCACCACCTACCATAAGATCTGCTGGGACTGACCCCACGGGCATGGGGTATTGCCGACATTGCCGGACTCCCTCGGAACTGCTCCATGTAGTGCTGCATGTACAAGGGGTAGCCTGGAGACTCTGAGGACCCCCCTCGTTGAGGGGTAAGACGGATCAGTGATACATCAGACAAGGCTGGACTGCTGCCTGATGGGTGTCTGTCAGGTAAAAAAAAACAAGTGATAAGTCATTTCTACTACTGATTGTGGGGTGTCGTTGCCGACCGGTCCAGCTCCGGTGTTCTGATCAACAAAGTGTGGGGTTCAAGTCACGGTCTTGACACTTGTGTCCTGGAAGCAAGACACTTAACCTTTATTGCTTCGTCCTTGAGATGGGACGTAAAGTTATAGTTCCTCTGCGTTTTGTAATGCACGTAAAAGAACCCTACACTTGTCGCTAAGAGATGAGGTTTGCCCCGGTTTTTCTGGCCGAATAATGCCAGTCCATATGTGTTTTATAACACACCTCAGTCCAAAATGTCGTTTTTTTGGCCGGAGATTCTTCTCGATCCACTGACGCCGTCATTCTCTTGAGGGCGCTCTTTACCAGCCAATAGTTTTGGGGTTTCCCGCTTTGCAAACTATTTCCCCCAAATGAAGCGCGTGCGGTGCGTGTGGTGCAGATTTCATGCACTAGGCTATATTAGTTCACCCCACGCGACCATGTTTCAGCCAGTCAGGATAAAGAACCAGGGAGAGGTTTGTTATAATAAACCATATTGCACGGTCCATATCACACCCTGTTCTAAAGCTGTTCTAACTCAGCGTATTGCGCCTTTTTAAGCTGCGCGTCAAGTCTGCATTCTATATTCTAATAGCAGTTCATAATAAGAATAAGAGGATTAGAAACTTCAAATCAACAGGTTAGCAGATCAATTGACTTCTTCATGTTTCGCTATCTGAACTCTCTGGAAGACTTGACGTTCAGAACCCAATCAAACCAGCTGACAGATTTGATGAATTGGAAGATTGGAAGAACTTAAAAACCTGGTAATAGAACTTCAATGCACATGACTTCACTGCAGTGGGGTGTCCTCACGTAGAGGTCAAATTGAGGTTTCTCATCGGCCCATCCTGTGCACCGCGCGTACTTGTAGTATTGTTTCCGTCATCAATTTACCTGTAAGATGGTGGCTGGATGACATCAATGCAATGGGTCTATATGTAGACCCCTTGCATGAAGTTAAACAATGGAAACAGGCACGTGTATACAGAACAAACCAAGCACAACTACCAGCCAAGGAAGACGCTTTCTTTTGACCACAGTGAGGGTGCTATTTGAGCTTGTGCCGTCACATGCAGGAGGGGGGGGGGGTCAATGAATAGAAATGAAATGCTCATAACCTACCCATGTAATGGATGATGCATTGGCGTATCAAAGTGGTATCGACCTTCGTGGGTACGGGAATCCACCGGGATGGGGGGATGGAAGCTCAGTCGTCCCTCCATTGTTTGCACTGGGAAAAAAAACAAGAAAAGAACATTACCATAAATTCAGCAATTTGTCTTTATCTGGAAATATTCCCCAAATTTGTGATTTTGTATACTGCCTCGGCCAATGAGAAATGCAGGTTGAGTGATCATCTTTGTCAGGTTCCTTGTATACCTTGTAGCAATCAAAGCTTGAAGTGACATTTCTTAAACGGACACCAGACTATTTTTGTTTCCTTCCAGCCTCTGTTTGGTATTGAGTGGAATGAAAGAAAAACAATACAGCTGCTAAAAGTTCCTTTAAACTGGAAATTTGCTTTTGCCCGTCTGTGAAGTACTTAGAAACAATTTGTGCATACATGTATAGATAGCGAATTTCTATGGATTTCCCTTTAGTTCAGCTTTTCTTCACTGTAAATTTCCAGGTGTTTTGTCTCGAAAAATGCTCATAACATTTTGGAGACACCGAATACTGTGTAACAATCCATGTATGAGCAGACTTCTACGGGGCCTAATTTCATGTCACTGTACCACAGAATTCTGCTCTTGTGGCACCCAGTAAAGCATGTGATTCTATGGGCCATAAGCCCGGAGTTTCACAGTAAGCTGGATCCTGAAACTGGGCCCTGATCACATCGCAACAATAGTCCCCAAAACAAACCCTTCCACCACCGTATGGGAACACTCCCTCATCACAGACCATTTATAGCACTTGTAATTTCAGTCAGTTTGGGTCACTTACTGCTACTGGAATGTCAGATTCCGAGATAAAAAAAAGAGATCAGGTTAGTGTCACCATAAATTTTACACCCAACAATTACATACACCACATCGGCCAACCTGATACTGGGTTCTTGTAAGGGCAAGGCTTTCTGGTTTTTCCTTCACAAAGGGCACCACTAAGAGAGAAATCAAAATTTGTACTGAATCATTTCAAGTGGGATGTAATAAATGAGAGATGTAATAGTTTAAACTATTCTTTCTCTTTCATAGCTTGCCTGCCCTTGTGGAAGTCATTGCCCATCCATATTCATTGCTTAACATCTATTTCTTTAAAGTGGCAGTCGACACTTTTCTCTTTGACAACTTTGTTCCTGTGTAAATGCTTGTCCAAACCTTTTTAAAAACAATTTAACTGGCAGACTGAACCTTTTGGTTATAGGAAAAATTGTATCATTTTCCTCTTCAGTCTAACCTTCTCCACATCTACTTAACTTGAAACTCGATGGCATGCAAATTTCAATGCACAAGTAGGTAAACACACATCAACTCTATATCAAAAAGACACAATTTCTTCACTATGTGTAACTGCACAATTATGCATTGTTTACTTTGTCCCAGTTTGAATTGAAAAAAATCATTTGAATTGTCCGAATCCAAGTTTTATCTCAACAGTCCATACCTGGGATGCAAGTAGGGTAAAACTCCATGTTTGCAGAGTTGCAGTGACAAGACCCAGTAATCGGACACACTCCCGTCTCTATCATGGTGTTGCACTTTTAACTGACTGATAGCTCTGCTCAAATCTAAACTTTATAATCAACTGGCATACCAAAGTACACTCCCTTTGCACTGATTTCCCGGCAAAGTACAAAGTCATCACTTAAAGGTACACCTGTTTTCAGCTGGGAAGTGTTTTTCAGGGGACTGACGGTCAGATGCAATCTATTTTTTTCCCCCCTCTTTTCCCCGGTTTTGTTTTTCTCTCTGATCGTTTTTACTGACAAAACTCATAAAGGTGACAGTGAATCCAAAATAAAGGTTTTTAAAAAGTAACATAGAACCAGGATATGGTAGCTTAATGACAGGGCATTCTTTGGGCCTCAGGAGTAATTTTTAGAAGTGGAATAGATAGGCATGCAACTGCAATTAGTCAAAAAAATAGGAAGGTTCGGAGCAAAACGAGACTTTGTACTGTTTTTTTTTTTCATTTTTCAATGGCGTACATGTAGCTGAGAAACAAAAAGCCAGGAAATCAGCTGATCAGCAGATAAAAATGCACACCTGAAGAGTTATGGCCAGGGTCATATGTCATACATAACACTTAAGCAGAAAATATTACTGGACAATTTTCTGCTTCAAAGCAAAAAATAAGCAGAATGGAACATGTGACATCATCATCGTATTTCGGCTGGTAACTTTATTCTGCTCATGTAATTTTGTTGTGCTTGGCTAATTTGTTATGCTTGAGCCTGCAATACAGAAATTAACGTTGCAGCTCCTAGTCTCCATGCCCTATTCAAAATGTTCCCATGGTCAATTATTTTTCAAATAAGAAATTGCTCTTTTCCCCAGGGAAAATTGTGGTCAAAATGAATTTCTTTGCTTGTAGGCAATGTAGAGTGTGCCCCAATAAGAAGCCTTAAACACCTGTGAGGCTGGTTTATACATGTAGTCGGTCTCGCAATGGTTGCACGACGCACAACGCAGTTTATAGTCGACGCTGACGCTGACGCAACCATAGACTGCAATGAAAAGGCTCTGCGTCCAGCGAACACAGCGTCCGGCGATTATCATCGCTCGACCAACTATAAACCAGCTTTTAAGGGTCACTGAGGCAAAGAGGGGGGGGGGAGAGAGGAGGGAGCTCAAGCCACATGTCAATCAAACTTACCATAGCGAGGATCCAAGGTCGCCCATCCATTGGTCGGATCTATGAGGTATGGTGGTGAGTGGTGATGATGAAGGGCCTGGTGGTGATAATGGTGAGGGTGCACTGATGGAGCCAGGGGTATTGGGCGCAGACTGGCCAGGTACTTGGCTCGTTGGCTGTCTCGGTGGTGCTCCTCATCTGTGCTGGAGGCAGGCTCCTCTGAGACGGTGCTCAAACCGCCTCTGCTTGTTGCGCCACCACGTTGGTTGTCTTCTCTTTTTTGTTCTTGGTCTACATAAAAAAGTGGGAATACAATGTTTGTATGAGTTACTACATGTCCATTGTAGAATCAATGAACAAAATTTGAGCTGTGGTACTTCAATAGGATCTTCAATACAACCATGGTGATAAGCCAACCAAAATAATAAAAATCTTATCCTCTCCAACCCCTCCCTTAGATGTAGAACTGTACAGTATCCATCAAAATCCCACATGTTTTGCAGCATGTACAGCTTTAATCATTCTAAACACATTCACAGTCCACAGAGTTCTTCGAGGGATGAGAAGGAACAATTTGTGTGTCCTTGTAATTGAATACATTTAAAATGTACAATGTGAGGGAACTACAGTCTTGTTAAAAGTTCTCTTTATACTGCCTCACAAAATATGGGAAAACTCTCCTGGATCCCTTAAAAACCAAATAGTTGAACTTGACTAAGATTGATCTGTCTGGCCCCATGCCAAAACAGATTTATTTGTTTGTTTGTTTTCTTTCTTCTTGTTTGTTCAGATGAACCCTTCCACCAAAGTAACCCTGGGTACGTTAGAAAACGCAAAACTTCCTCAAAGTATTTAATGCAAATGAAGTCATTCAAATACTTCAGCCTTGGACTTGACTCTGGGACAGTTACTTTGGATCTTTGAGGTGGGGGTTGGGGGTGGGGGGCAATGTGCCTGACTTCTATTTGACAGATATCCAAAGTATAGAGTATAGGCCTAAACATTGTGAAGTTTATCACAATGTATTGTACAATGTAGATAACATGTCTGTGCAGTGCAAAGTTTGGGAACCTTGTTATCTTTTCAGCCTCTTGAAAGTGTTAATTGCTGATTGCTTGATCTTTTAACCTCATAAACACAGTGAATGATATCATGTTGGAATGCATGATATACAACAGTTTAACTGCACACTGCAACGCTTACATAACTTACAGACACAATATAGGATTGGTAATCAACTATTAAAAAAAAAAAAAATGATTAGTTTCAATCAGAAAGCTCACTACTTATCAAGTTCATACCAGTACCATTTCACTAACCTTACAAAGAAATTTGTCCAACTAAAATATCATCAAAGCCGAGGAAATGGTTTGAAAATCCAACAAATCATTACTGCTTATTTCTTTTGTGGAAAACAAAATAAGTCTGGTATGAACGTGGGCAAAATCCCTTACCTAAAAAAACGAGGTTTTTTTTGTTGGTTTACCAAAATATAAGTAGTTATTCCTATTTTTTGCCTTTACTCTTTGTAAATCTTTATTGCTCAGTCATTTTTATAATTAAGTGTACATTTTTAATATGTCTTTACCCTTTGAACATTCAAGATAATTCAGCTTTGTGCTGCCAGTTTGATTTTTTTATAAATATGAAATGGAATCAAATAAAATGGCTAGTTACTGAGAAACTGAAGAGAAAACCCTTAATTTACTTTACCCCCAAAAAACCTCACCCCCCAAAAAAAAAAACATACTTTTGCTTTAAAGAAGAAGCAATACAACACTTCAATCCATTTTTCAGAACAACATTTTTTCCTTATAAAATACCATCAAAGTCAAGGAAATAACATTTGAAACTCCGACAAATAACCACTGCTTATTTCTTTTGTGGAAAACAAAATATGCCTGGTATGAGGGTGGACAAGATCCCTTCCCTTTTTGTTGGTTTACCAAAATAAAAGTAGTTACCATCATTCTAACAATCCTCCAGAGAAATTTTTCCAACTAAACTACTGTTCGAGTCGAGGAAATAACATTTGAATTTCAAACAAATCACCACTGCTTCCTTCATTTGTGGCAAACAAAATAAGCCTGACCAAAACGGTGTGTACACAAAAATAGCGTGCACAAATACAGTACATGTGGTTTTTTCTTGTGTTTTTTGCCCCCATAAACTTACAGCAGAGAGCAGCTACAGACATGTACCAAATTTCTAGTGGGTTGTTTTGCAACGCCTACAAAACACCATTAAGCTCTGTGTGGTCTGTGACCATATCAAGCAAAGTGTTGGCCTCAAGTTTTGACCTGAAACAACCCGAGTCTCACTCTACGGGAGTCACATTTAAAGAAATCTGAACTTAGTATGCGACTCCAGAAGGCGACATCATTAAGTAGGCCCCTATTACTTTCACTTTGGTAAACAGTTTGCAAAACTAAGAGCTTTTTCTTCAGAAAAAAGTACAGGATTGGTAGTTCTTAATTGTTTTTATTAATTTCATTCTGAATTCTGTAAGCTCATTGATTTTAAAGTTTATACCAGTACCCCCACCCCTTCCAGAGAAATCTTTACTTGCCAAAAAACTGTCATGAAAGTTGAGAAAATAGCAATTGAAGACCACACTAATCACAGTTATTTAGAAGTCTAAATACCAACATGTACAAAACTTCTGGAAAAAAAACACAATTTTTCATTGTTGTCACCTGAACCTCACCATCAAATTTGATGAAATTTCCACAGAAAGGTTTCAAAATTGTTTGACGTGTTTTCAAGAAAACTTTGGGATTGAAAACAAAATTAACTAGCACTCTCCCATAACAGTATTCCCATGGGAGGTTCCACTTTTCCACAAGCCAAAATCTAGTTTAAAAACCAGAAGAAAATCTTTTTGAAGTGGTTTTGGCTGGTTGGTGCAGTATTTATGGTCCAGTGAAACAACAAGCTGCCTGGTCCTGCTGGCTAGGTCATGACCTAAAATAGGTCTTACATTACTTGTTTAATTGCACTTTGCAATTGTTTTGTGTCACCATTTATCTTGTTTTCCTACTTTTTGCCTTTGCTCTTTTTAACTGTTTTATTGCTCACTCATTTTTATACTTGAGTGTACATTTTGAATATGTTTTTACCCTTTGTATATTCCAGATAATTCAGCCCTGTGCTGCCAGATTGTTTTTTTAAATAATGAAATGAAATAAAATAAAATGGCTAGTTACTGAAAAACTGAAGAGAAAACCCTTAATTTACTTTACCCTCCCCCCCCCACAAAAAAATACTTCAATCCATTTTTCAAAACAAACATTGTGTTTCTATGTTTTAACATCTAAGCTTCAAATCTTAAATTTTAATTTTGCAATATGTGACACTCCTTGCCCAAACCAGGCACTTTTGCCGAATTCAAATCTGGGTTTTATTTGCTTATCAAATAAATGAGAATAAGAGATTTTACACCTTGGCAATGTATCTCTCAAAAAATAAAACTTTAATAAGACATCGCATCACTACGATATCAAGGTTGTCCTCACTTTAGGTCCATTTCACTATTTCCAAAAAGTGTGGCGTGGGGCATCGTACATATCTGAAAAGGGTACTGGAGTACATTTAAGCTCAGACACATGTCATTAATATTAAAAGCTGCTTTTTTTACCACAACTCATCAGAAGGTCAGTGACCCTAGGTCAGAACAAAATTTCCAAGAAACATGGAGGTCAAGATTTGCGACTTGCCCAACACTGCTGATGTACAGGTAACTGGCTTTCAGCCAACCCTATACTATTGACTGAGGAAACTTTGGAGTTAACCACTTGTTGGACTGCAACTTGAATGAGAAAGTAATTGGCCATCTGTGCATTGACTGACCTTGGCTATGGCTTAACGGACCACCTTCACCACTAGGGTGCACCACACCATGGAGCTCCATGACCACACTAAACTGTGAGAAAAACCATCCCCCAAGCACCATGAATAATTAGTAAGCCCAATACTTTTTCTGTAAATCAAAGATCTGAAAAACAGGACTTCTAGGGAATTTTGAAAAAATGGTCCACTGTCATGCCTTAGGGGTTAAATTGTCTTTCAGCTCAGGGGTTTGGGAGTACAGACGTTTCTTTTGAAACGTTACAGTCAAGTTTTTGCCAACCAAGATGGAGAAACTACTGGGAGCCATCAATGCAAAGCAAAAACAGATAATCAGAGTTTGCAAAAATGTTACATAAATATTCAAAAAATTGTTTGGAATTTGTTAGAAACAAACCAATTTGGTCAGAACGTCTGTCAACAAGACTTGAATGTTTTGCTACATTTGGCCATCCATGCCAACTAGCCCCCCCTCCCCCCCCCCCCCCCCCCCCGTTTGTTTATAAACAATAGAAAGGTCTGCACTACTAGTAGACTTTAAATCAAGACTGTAACATACCGTATTTGTCACTGTACCGTCTTTTGTCACTGTAGAACCGTAACACCGCTGCGCCCTCTACTGGTCATATAGCGTACATGCTATCGTGTGAGGCTAGCTATCGTGTGGTAACTGCTCTCGTCACTGTACGATAACGGTCACAGTCATGAGAGCGGTCCCACATGATAGCATGTACCCTATATGACCAGTAGAGGGCGCGGCGGTACTTCGGTTCTACAGTGACAAATACGCGTTCGGTAAACTTGATTTCAAGTCTATACTACTAGGCCCCAAAAACTTTGCTCAACCAAATGAAATCAGCAAGCAAGACAAGGCAAGACCATAGAGAAAAGCTAGCCCATTCCTCCATGGCTAGCCTAACCCATGAATTCTGCTGGTCCTTGCTGTATGACCCATGGATGGTTCAAAGAGCCAGAATGATTCAACCATGAAGCTCTGCCCACTTGACCACTCACATCTGCTTCTTCTACAGAGTGCATAACCCTCACCAATAGGCCCCAGGGTACTCACTGCATACCACTTGGATAAGTCACTCCCCTTAAAACATCCTGTAACCAATTACTCTTTACCGGGAAATCTGTTCTGAAGATCCACAACTGATAACATAACAAATCATGAACAACAACCTGATCTCAACTATAAGAGACTGACCAAACCCAACAATAATGAAATAGGACAAAAGAGTGGTTTAATCCAAACATGGAGGTAGAAAATAACCTCCCATGATCCAAGCATGGATTCTTTCCACAATGCCAAAACCAACAGAGTACCATCCCTTCAACTACAGAACAAATCAACAACTAACTCAAACTCAAAACAAACTCCAAACCTCAAATAACAAACTTGAAACTCCAAAACATACCTTGACACTCAAACACATTTTCTGGAAGAAACGAGACCTTCCACAGTCTACTGTTTCTGTCTTACAAAAAAATTAAGATAAAAATACTCTTTCTGTCCTTAGATTATGTTCTTGTCCTGCAGGAACCTAAAACCAGTCAACAAGATAAGAGTTTGCCCCCGAGGAGGGTGTACAAAACCCACATGGACCCGATCATCACACAGCCCGCAACATTTGTTTTGTTATTATACCACGGCAACAGATTTGAAGAGGGGGAAACAAACATTATAAACTGAAATAAGTTATGCTTCTTTTATAATTTTGTTGAACATTGCATTTTGTTGTTTATTTGAACAAAGTCAAACACTTTAATAACATATTACATACAACCTCATACCCAGGGCTATTTCTAATATTGTACAATTGGTGGAACGGACCAAAGGTAGAGAAGACCAAGGTAATGTACTTTGTGGGTACATCAATCATGTTCCCCTCCTAAGTGCACGCACCATGTACATGTGTCTTTGTAACACAAACAGGATTGGTTACCGACCAATTATAAATTCAATCTATTACTGTGGTGTAACATTTTGCTTTGTTTGACAGTCTTCTGTTTCACTTCATAAGATTACATAATTTATTAACTCTGTAACAAGGGTGCTACTTTATGAGAAAGAAAAATCCTGAAAACCACTAAGCATTATCCTCTTGGTCCAGAGATGAAACCCCTTGAGTACACAGGATATTTTTATAGATGTATACAGACTCTCTACATTACCACAAATAGAAATCTAGAAGTTTGGTCAAACACTTTGGCTGTTTTTTCTTCCCTGTGATGGCAAAGCTTATGAAAAATCTGAAGGTGAAGGGAGATCCAATAACAAATCCTGAATTCAGACAAACTCCTGACAAATCTCAGGCAGGCCTTGAACTTCGCTTTTGAAGGGGCACAGCAATTTTCTTCTGGTAAGGAGCACTTCTTTGAGGAAAATGTAAACTTGTATTGGAATTTGCCAAGGGCACCACGGCAAAAGCAAAGGGCACCACGGCAAAAGCACAGGGCACCACAGCGATTGCTGTTGGTGCCGTGGTTTAATTCAAGGCCTGCTCAGGGCTGTTAAATCCCAAGGCAAAGATGAAAAACATGATTGATTAATGTTAACAGACCTACAAATATTATTTTGAAGTTTACATAAAGTTGTCCAAACTTGCTTTAAAATACAAACTGGTTTTAACAAACAATATTTGTTAATCTCTTGACATACATTTTCTTATGTTTACAATGATAGTTCAAACAAGCTTAGTGTACATCAGTTTATTTAGTCTGATATTCTAGATTAGGATTTAGTTAAACAGATGTGAGGTATACCTTAGTTTGCACCAAGTTAGAAAACTGGATGTTTGCACTGGACTGTTTCTTTTAAACAGTCTGTCGGTCTGTCCAAAGTTTGAGGGTGAAGCACAAATTCCATGTGCTACAGTACACTGTTTAGCACTTCCACTATCTAGGGATCTTGTAACGACTCCAATGCAAGTGTATCCACACAAAAAAGGTTTCAAATATTTTGGAAATTGTTAACCAGATAGTTGCTTTAAAACTTTGGGGTTTGACCATAAAACAAATTCAGCAGGCAATAATTCTATCAAAATGAAAAGAGTAACATGAAAGTTATGTAGCTTTCCCACAAAATACATAAATTCCAAGATAACTTTTCAACTTATCACATGTTCAGCTTTTCCATAAAAATGATGCACATTATGTAAGTTCTTCCTCCAAACAATTTTTTCCAGCCTTGGGTGTAGCAAGAACATTTTCTTCAGGAGGGTATAATGGTAGCCAGTTTGCCGACTTGCCAACTTGCTGGTTGCCGATTACAAATTATATTCTCCACTATTTCAAGAAAGGCTAGTGTGCCCAGCAACGAAGACCAGTGTTCAATCATGTAAAGTCAACAATCTTCTTTTTGTGCAAATTAGGCTGCTCAAAGGAAGGGGGAAAAAAAGGATTTGTTGATCAGCCAAATTTCAGTCTGAATGCCTTTGATTTCAGTGCTTTATTTGCCAACTGAAACTCAAACTCAATTACCTCAACACACCACCCCTGGTCACTACACCCATTCCCACCAACTCCACCCCCACCCCCATTGTTCTATCCCCTTTAATAAATGTCTCTCTTTCCAGCATGAGCGCCAGGTCAAGAGTAAAAGCCATCTTGAGTGAAGCACTCCAAGTCATAAATAAAGCCTGTCATATTTTGTTACCGAGCTCCAGGGTGGCATTGGGACCGCTGCTGCTTATTTACAAATGCTGTATGGATTATAGGTGTTAACGTGACAGGTAACAGTGTGGAGGAATTCCGGTTGTATGAAGCTGCCCGGATCATCTTCGGGTTATAATATTTCAAAGATCCCAGCATGGAGGATTGTCCCCGACTCCAGATGGAAAAACCTTCTCATAATTGGAAGGTTGTTTTTGTCTCCTTTGAATTTAGACTTTACGTTTTTAGTATGGAGCTGATTTAAGGATTGTTTTCAGCTTCCAAGGCAGTCAATGTACTGAATACAGTGTCAAGTGTCAACTCTAGAATAGTGATCCGTTTGATGCATTTCTCGACTGTACATGTACATGTAGGCCTATTTGTGCGTAACATTATAATTTAACCCCAATCTGTTTTTCTCCAGTCACCCTGCTACATGTAAATGCAACACAGTTGAAATGAAAACCCTGCTAAATACAGCAAAATGCAACAAGTGATTTTGTTGCGTTGTGCAGTGAAGTGGTTTGGGTTAGGATGGCCATAGGGTGCTTGCCCTGCTAAATGCAAGAATTATGCAAGCATTCTGTCGACTTTTCTTTACATGGGAGCCATGTACCCTGTCAAGTACAACAAAATCCGACCCCACAAAAAGTTAGATTTAAACATTCAATTTGATACCAAAAAATCCACCACTTAAGTTAAATCAATTGGTTGCTAAATGCAACAAAACGCATCATTGATATGAGATTTTAGTTGAATGCCAAGTGCAACAAATAACAGCAATTTTACAAACTGGTGCAACTTGCTGCATTTAAAGGGGTGAGGGTTTGTACAGTTCAAAATCCTCCACATGCAGCACTACAACGAGCATGTCCATCTATAGACCATGTCGCCAGTAACATCACGTGTATACAGAATTAAGAGCCAAACAACACCGACGTTTTGCAGGCACAATTTCTACACAGCTCAAGGGAAGAAAACATCAAATCTTACATTTTACGGAAATTGGACCGTACAATTTTTATCAGCTTTTGGTATGACGAACGGGGACACATCTCAACACTTGTTCAGCTGTTATTTGTTATAAATATTTCTTGATTTCATGTGATAACTAGAGGCCTTTTCACACTACCAAAAATATTTGTTTTTGCACGCCTTGATTTAAGACTGCAGTTGTCTGCCCATGGTCGGGAAAAACTACAGGGTCCCACACAGATCCAAGTGGAAAACTCCCATACTGCATTACTGCAGATAGCGCCACGCACTCAACACGGATCGAAAATGAACCCAGGAGCGTTCACACTAAGGCTTTCGCACATGTGCTGGAATTTTCGCCACGGATCGAGAGCTCTCAAACCACCTCCCAACCAGGGTTGGTATTGACACGGATCGAGAGCTCTACACGGGTCAACTCGGGATTGAAATGTTGTAGTGTGAAAAGGTCAGTCAAAATAACAAGGATCGGACCCGTGTCCAACACAGAGATTTTTTGTAGTGCAAAAAGGCCTTCATACTCAAAGTGTATTGTCCTTCTCTGTTTCAAGTGATTCTCTTCTCAATTTGATTGAGCTTTGGGAATTTGCAACATTTTAAACCCAGATTAGCTTCATAATCTGACCCAATGAATTCAGTAATTCCTCTCTAGACGGCTTAGTACATTAAGTACAAGGTATCAGGTTTGTTTGCAACAGGGTTTGATAGGCAGAATGGGATGATAAACACATGAATCACACATGCCAAAGAAAAAGGGATAAACAATTCCTTCTCACCAGAACTTTTTACAGCTCATGCTAATCCACTTGAGTGAGCTAAAAGATCTAAAGCGCAAATAACTTTCCCTTTACTTTTTAATCCCTTTTATTAGTCATGCTGATCAGCTGTACCCTTGCTAAATTCTCCCAAAATTCTCCCACGTTGTTAGAACCTTAACTACTAGTGCGTCAACTTGCTTCCTTGGTTTCAGCTGCTGCTTGGTCTCCCAAGATCTTTTCATTCCCAACACAAATGAAGACCATGCTCCCTGCCGTGTTTTTGGGGACAGAAAGTGTCTGGTGTCCTTACAAACCCTGTTTTAAATTTGCACAGCTTTTGAACACCTGTCACAATAGAGATGTATTTAAACTGCCTGTTTTCAATTTACAGTAAAATTTTACTTGAAAAACTGAGTGCTTGACTGCTCCATACAAAATACTTTGAGTTACCTTACTGTTGAAATCCGTGCCTGCTGTTATTATTGGTTTGGTTTAAAGCCCCAGCTCAACATTGGTAAGAGGAAAAACAAAAATGTTCATAGATTTACATATACCTTTACATGGTATAAAGAAAATGATGGTGGAAAACTTGCCTTGAAATGTTACCAATGTTGAGCTGGGGCTTTAAGCATTTGTAGTAGCTAAATAATCAACTTCAAAGAAGAGTGGTTTGTTTCACCCAGTATGTAGGCCTAAACAAAACAAGATTGGCCCATGATAGAATGACCATGTGTGACTTATTACTTACCTTAGTTTAGAATTCAGTGCAGATCTATTTGCATGAACAGTGGGCAATATTAAAATGATTATTCATCCAGTAGATGTAACAATATGATCCAAAACACTACATTAAGAATCATTGAGAATTCTCATAGACCTTACACTAGTGCTGCTTTTACTTCATTCCTGGAAGATTTGACTATTTGAGATACAGAAACCATCATAAAGTTGCACTGTTTGAGCACATTAAACCATAGTGCTCTATCATGATTAAACCAGTTCCGGGACTAGTCTTGTTGAAAATTGACCAAAATGACTAGTCCTTCGAACTGCCAAAAGGTCCACACTGTCAGGAGGAACTTCACTGATCACTGACGAGCATTATTTCCAGCAAAAAACAAGTTTCCACCGAGAGGCTGAATTTTTGGAATCGTCTTTCCAATATTAGCTCTAACGATCAAGTGGTGTCATCACTCAAAAGCGTTGGTGTCAAGCAGCGTTGTTGAAGATGCCACAAACACTGGTAATGTCATCTTTCTCACTTTATCTTCATCCTGATATTAATCCAAGTTTGATGATGAGATGATTACATTTAACTAGCGGTGACACATCCTGAAAGAGCCTTTTAAAATACCCAAACTAATGAGAAAAACAGTTAAATTGCAAAGAAAAGCCACAACAACAGGCACTGCAGTGTATCAATCAATTCCGATCCTGCGCTGAAGATTAAAGGATGGAAACCGGTGGAATGTAGGTGCCCATCACAGCCCAGTGCGGAGGAGCACCAACACCATTGTGATTGGAGGCCACTGTTGAAGATGGGCGGATATCTATTGTATTCAAGATCAATTCCTTTCTTGTCAGACCGACCCACTGTGTACTGTAGTTATTACACAGTCCTTTGTGCAAGGGGAGCAACTCCTGGAATGACTATTAAAAAACAAGCCAGTCCTTCCACAGACACCAGGCCCACACACAAACAAATCCTTGGGTGGTCTACAGCCTGATTTTAACCTGGGGTTAAGAGCATAAATGGATGGGTTGACCCCTCACCTTTAATCTCTCACTTTTGGTGCATACCCGAAAAAAATAGATGATTTTACAGTAAGCTTGGGGCCCCCGGAAGTCATTATGATCAGAAACACTCATAAATATGTCAGTCTCTGGTAGTGTATTTAAAAAGCGGACTGATTGTATTGATATCATAAACATGGTGAAGTTTACAACAAATAATCTTGATGGGATTGCTGCATCTGTGTTGACTATGCAGCTCGGCATACTTCAGACACTAAATACAGAAGCAGTAGCAGAGCTCCATTAAGTGTGCCTGGAGCTCTTAGTTAAACAAACTGTATAGGATAATCACCTTGATATCAAATACACAAGTAACTTCACCATAAATTGGTAGAGTTGTACTGCCTTGAATGTGGATACTCTTTGCAAGGATGAAGGAAACTTTAAGGAAGTGACTGAAATGCACCCATGCTTGAAACAATGCGTACATTGTGCGTTTACATCACATTTGAGTGCACGCAATTCATGATTACTTTCACGTCTAAGCATGCACTTCATTACTTAACTGAGTCTTACCATGGAGTTAGATCTATTTCTACCTCCATGGTCTTACACTTTCATGGGCACAAATAATAGTCTACCCTTATAATTATCAGGGTTCGCATCATGTCGTGCATGGTGAGAACATGGAGGTCCTTCATGGTGAGAACAAGCTTCGTGTATTGGCACAAATTACGGGCGCAAAACTAAAATAAAAATCTATTTTTGAATAATAAATAAAATTAAATAAATCTAAAAAAAAATAATAAATAAATAAATATTTAAGAGCTATTTCACAAAAATCATAAGACCACAACCACTGAAAATGCATAGTACAGCTTTTAAAGGTAAAATCTAGTATTAGTAAAGCTGACAGTGCAGTGTTCTTACATTGTGTGATTCATTATACATAAAAAAAAAACAAGTTTGGGCTCCATGCGTCGTCCGAGTCAGGAGAAACTACTAAAAATCGGGTTGTTACAACTGAAATTAAAATTGGGGTATTCAAATTCTATTTTCTCGACTTAGACAGTATTTCTGACAGAAACATTTCTAGCGAAGATTTGTACTTGTATGAACTTCATAATCATTAAGCTTTCAGACTGACACTTATACATGTAAAAACATTTTTTGATGAATACCAATCCTGTATTCTACCTTTAAAAGCAAACATAAACATCAAGTATTAAAAGGTTCCCAGGACCTTGTTTCAATTCAGCGTGCTTCGGCCAAACTTGCAAATTTGGGTCCCGAACACCCCCAGTTTTGCAAAATCCTGGGGAGAACCCTCAACTTATCAAAGCAACCCATTGAGTTGAAAATTTGTAACCCACATCATTTCAAATTTAGTTGAGAAGAGAAAAACCAATTTGTTTTAGATTGATTTGATTGTGGATGCAGGGTGTGGTAGAGACTATGTCATTTTTCTCAGTCAGCATTTCGAGCTTCATGAAGCACTAAATCTAAGACCTGCTCTAGAATGGCAAAGGTTGTGGGTTCGAATCCTACCCAAGTAAATGCCTGTGGAAATTATTTTTCACAGGACTCGGAAGGTACTGAGGATACGGTGCTTAACAAACACCGGTATAAGGTCTAAAGACAGCTAAGCACTAAATCAAATAGAACAAGGGCATCTAGTGACAATTCACACATTTTGCACCACACTAATTAGCAACAAAAAAAACCTTTCATTGCTTTGAGTTTGACATGACTGAGTACCCTCTGCTGTTCCGTGCTAGGCACGTAATGAGTAAGTCTTTCTTTAAATAGTGGAGAGAATTGGTAGTCAACAAGTCAGGCCACTGGCTTCCATGCTACGACTAGTACATCCTAAAGAATGTATCCTTGCAAGGCTGATGTGTTTATAATAAAGTAGTACATATAGCCAGTAATGGATCCATGGTTTCATGGGTTGATGTCAATCAATATGCTTTTTGCTATAACCATTTCACCCAGCAGCACATTTTTGTCACAATCTCTGCAGAGCTGTGTCCACAAGATGGAACAAAATATTTCCAAATCCTAGCCTGAAAAGCCAAAGGTTCAGCCGCGAAGAAGCAAACATGGATTATCTGCACACTGACGTCACGCCCATTGTGAATGTCCCATTGCCGACTGCCTCGCAGCCCTATTGGTATTCATACCACTGCTCCAATTCACAGTGTAAGATTCTGATCCCCACTTAAAGATGGAGGACAAGTTTGCCAGGCAAACATCCCGGTGCTATTAGCAAATATCCTGGACATTGCTAAGCACTTACAATGTAAAGCTACTGAGTCCTGATATGACACTAATCTGATGGCTGGTGGATCGTGTCAATAGGCGATGGGATTCTTGAGGCCACTTGAATGATTGAATCACTATGTTAGAAAACATCAGTGAGCACTCTTGAAATGTTTCCTTTTAACATAAGACAATGTTTTGTGTCTAGAGGGAGTGTTAGACATGTGCTGTACATTTTTTTAAAAATGCCAATACAGCATTAAAGCCCCAGCTCAACATTGGTAAAGTGGCTTTAAATGCTTCCATTCTTTGCACAAATCAAGATGTGTCATAAAACCAACCTGTGAAAATTTCAGCTCATTTCATTTTTTCATTTGGGAGAAAATAGTAATAATGCATTCAGCACTTTTGTACGCATTCTTAAAAGGCAGAGTTTTGGTCTCGTGAGACAAAAATTAATCTGTTGATCTTATTTCAAATATGATAACACTTAAGGCAGAAATATTTCACGGAGAGTTTTCTACAATCAATATCTTTATACCGTAAGGTATATGTAAATCTGTGAACATTTATGTTTATCTTTCTTACCAACGTTGAGCTGGGGCTTTAAAGACCATTTCATATCACAGCCAGAGCCAATTCCCAGGAAATAAAACCAAAGAAATTCTTGTCACAGGAATTTTAACCCCACTGCCATCCCATTTTCTTTTCACACTCAGAGCAGTTTAGACCCTTCCCACGAAATATGTAACTTACACATTGCACAAGCGCACTTACATTAAAGGGTTGGCAAAGTAAGGGAACAATGCACCTTTTTTATGGGGCCGATGGTGGCGTGACACGCATTTGTGCGTCTGCCTAGTGCACAACTCTATGGCATTTGCCAACCAATACTGTATGCATGCATAAATGTACATGTAATTAGCATATTTCATGGGAGGGGCTAATTCTCATTGGGCCCAATTTCGTAGACCTGTTTAATAAAAGCAGCCACTTTTGCTTAACACTTTGTATTTGCTAAGCAGAAATTAGCAAGAAACCAGCAAAACATGGCATCTTTGACCATTTTCTGGTAAGCACACTTGTTTTAAGCTACATGTATGCCAGGGCTCATGCTTAGCACTAGCCCGGCGTACATTGTCTTGTAAACACTGCTATGGGCTAGTAAACACGACTTCTCAACTTGTCCTGTGGGCTACTACAAACTGTGCAACTTCTTGTTTATAATGCTCATACTTCTTCCTTTTCAGATGTGAATAATACATTTTAGAAATGTGTTAATTTATTTTTGGTGTGTGAATGTAACTTCATTTAATAATAATAATAATAATAATAATGACAATTTATTAAGCGCACAAATCCACAAAAGTGCTCATGGCGCTTGTACAAAACTACATGATAACTAACTAAAAAACACAAAATACAACGATAAAGCAGAAAACCCAAGTAAACTACATTATGCAAATGCTTCAATAAAAAGATGAGTTTTAAGGTTCTTCTTAAACTCATTTAAAGAAATTGATGATTTGACATGTGATGGCAATTTATTCCATAGACGTGGTGCAGCATGAGAAAAAGATCGGTCACCCCATGAACGATTAGATTTAGGCTCAATGAGGAGGTTTGAATTGTCAGAACGGAGTTTACGAGGTGGATTGTAAGGTTCAAGCAAATCATCAATATATGCCGGGGCACTGTTAGTGAGAGATTTAAAAACAAAGAGCAATAGTTTGTACTTAATCCTGCTATGCACTGGTAACCAGTGCAACTCTTGTAAAATAGGTGTAATATGGGAGGATTTTTTTGACAAGGAAATAACACGAGCAGCAGAGTTTTGAATTCGCTGAAGACGTTCAATTTGAGTATTTGGAAGACCAAGTAAAAGTGAGTTGCACATGTCAAGACGAGAAACTACAACAGAGTGAATAATTTGCACAGTAGCATTGTGCGTTAAATATTTTCTTATTTTACCAATATTACGGATGTGAAATGATGCAGTACGAACAATGTTAGATACATGAGAATTTAGTGACATAGTTGAGTTAAAAATGGTACCAAGATTACGAGTTTGAGTAACAGGAGTTATATCGGAGTCGCCAATAGTAATATGTGGAACAGAAATTTTGGAAAGTTGTTGACGTGAACCAAGTAATATAAACTCTGTTTTGTCATCATTAAGTTTAAGGAAGTTATCTTGCATCCAAGCACGAATTTCATTAACACATAATTCAATACGCTTGATGCTCTCATCAGCGAATTCCTGGGAAGGTTTAAAGGATAAATATAATTGGGTGTCATCAGCATACACATGATAGTCTAGTTTATGTTTCTCAATTATGTTATGAACAGGGTAAGTGTAAACTGTAAACCATAGCGGTCCAAGAACTGAACCTTGAGGGACCGAAAAATCATGAACAACAGGATCAGATTTTGAATTACCAATACGAACATATTGAGGTCTATTTTCCAAATATGACTGGCACCATTTAAGGGCATTACCTTGTAAACCAATGATATCATGCAGTCTCTTGAGCAAAATAGTATGATCCACAGTGTCAAAAGCAGCACTTAAATCAAGCATAATCAGGGCAGTCACATAGCCATCATCCATAGCACATAAAATATCATTTTGCACGCGTAAAAGTGCAGACTCAATGCTATGCCTGGACTTGTATGCAGACTGAAATTTATCGGAAAGATCAAAATCTGTGAAAGCAGTGTTCAATCTCGAAGCAACAATGCGCTCAACGGTCTTACCAATAAACTTTAAATTAGACACTGGTCTGTAGTTGGACATAATCTCCACATCCAAGCCAGGCTTTTTGATCAATGGACGAATATAAGCTGTTTTAAGACTATCAGGGAATTCACCTTGCTCAAGGGACTTGTTAACAATCGCTGTAATAAGTGGTGCAAGAATATTGATACACTTTTTGATAAGAACTGTAGGTGCTGGGTCAAGTTCACATGATTTAGAAGAAGAACTGCTGATTAATTTTGTGATCTCAGCCACAGTAGCAGGTTCAAACTCAGAAACACGAGAAACACTCTTTGGTAAATGGTAATCAGAAGTTGTAGCAGAAAAAGTGACAGGAAAATTGGTACGAATGTTAAGAATTTTGTTACTAAAATAGTGAGAAAATTTCTCAGCCAAACCCACATCTGATGAACTTCTAGGTAAAACAGGTTTCATGTTTTTATGACGTAATAATCCATTAACAACATTGAATAGCTTTTTTTGATCACCAGAGCATTCGTTAATTTGAGTGGAATAATATTCAATTTTAGCATTATTAATCAAGTCTTTAACAATGTGTCTTTGATTGCAATACAACTGTCTATCAATCTCTAGTCTTGAGTGTCTCCATTTTCTCTCCAGTTGCCTTCGCAATTTTCTAGCAGTCCGGATAGCCTCATTGAACCATGGGCTATGAGGTCTTAAACGAACTGATCTAGTACATACCGGTGCATGTTTATCTAAAAGGCAACTAAGGATAACCTCATAATTCTGAACACAAGAGTCGAGATCACTAGATGTTATATCAACTTTGGAAAGCGACAAAACCAGATTTAACAGCCATAAACTGGTTGTGATCGCTACCATTAGTATCAGGAAGATACATTTATGACAATACATGTGTTTAAAATTTGGGCAACAAAAACTTCCTGGGGGCAAGTAAAATGCACAGTTTACAAGCCCCTTGGGCTACTTTGCAAAAAGCTTAAGCTCAAGGCCTGTATGCTTATTTTGTGCTTAAAGTAACGCTATGAAATTGGGCCTAGGTTGTTGAGGAAAGAATCCCCAGAGACGACAGTGACTTTTTGACCTTTCCATTAGCACCTCAAGTATTTATTGCACCTTTGGTAATGCTGGCCCTTCACCAAAGTGACAAGACGGGTGATGGATCACCATGGCAACAACCAAGGCGCAAGAAGAAACAGTTTCTGAAATACTGAACATTGCAGCAAGAGGGACAAAGATGTCGCACTATCCTGAAAAGTATTGGGAGCGAAGACAAATATTTTCAAAAACAACTAAATGGGATCACCACAAAACTAAATAGTTCCAGTGATGTGACATACATGTACACTGTACTTCTTTGAAGGAAAAATCAATTTAGTTAAAAGTTTCAAGTTTATTCATTCCTACGATTATAAATCGGGTTAAAATCTGAAAGCAGTATTACAGCAGCTACTTGTAGGTAAACCTTTAATTACCACAGGTGAGGACAACCTTTCCTCATTGTCCCCATAGGCATCGAATAGGGTCAGCAAAAGATCACACCATGATAACAGTCTCAACTTCTCTCAAGCCTGCCTGAGTGCAAAGGCTTGTTTAAAAGAAAGACAAACGTTTCGTCATTGCTTGTGATCATCATATGGCCAATCTAACAATAGCTGGAAAGGATTATAACCACGCAATCGATTCAAAATGAATCCAGAGATCAGCAATGTTTTTAAAAACCACATGGCATGGGGTATCTAACTGGGAAATCATTCCAAGTTTAAAGGCAGGGTAAACCTTTGGTAATTACTCCACAAATTAATGACCGTAAACGCTTACATCTACTTGGTAAGAAGCATTGGAGAGCTGTTGATTGTATTAAACACTGTGAGAAACGATTTCCTTTGAAGTAATGTACATGTAGTTTTAGAGAAAGAGATCATTTTCTGCCCCAAAATTTGAATCTTGAGAATGAATCGAAACATGCAGTTGCAGCATTTTTCAATCCTTCTGAATGGAAATAACCGCTACAGATTTTCACCAAAATCTCAAGAACGCTAACATCTTTTGCAACTAAATTTTCACAGGATAGTTTTGATAGGATTGAAACAACCGTCCCATTTCAAATACCAAAGGTATTCCTCGCCTTTAAAGCTCAGACTCAGTCAAGTACACGTAAAAGTACCAGAACTAACGTCATTTATCAAAGAAAAGGAACAGAATTGGTAATTACAACAAAAATTATAAGAAGTTGTCAGTTTCAATCTTAAAATTCATTGATTATAAAATTCATACCAACCAATCTTTTAGAGAAATATTTCCATATAAAATACTGTTAAAGTTGAGAACATAGCATTTGATGACTCCCAAAATCACTGTTGCTATTCTGCAATCTAAATAAGCCCCATAACAGGCACAAAATCATTCACAAAACGAACAGTTTTTTGTTATCTTCGATAATAAGTGATTAAATGAAGTTGGTTTTAAGGTGTGCTAAATGAGAACTAGAGGATGGGAATGAAATTTTCTATCCAAACACCAATGATGTGCTTTCCTTTTTTCATATAGTATTTAAGTAACCACCATAATTATCTCAAATAAAGGCTGTTGGTGTTGTGCACAATTTTGTTCATTCACACTCGACTGGTCAACAAATTTGGTCACAAACTTCTCTCAGTTAAAAGTCAGTGCATTAGTGCAACTTTGCCTGTTACAATGAAAGTCATATTTCTAAAATAAAAAATCCGTTGCATAGGCTGCCATCACTGAGGTCAAACAATGGAAATGTGCAAGAACTCACGCACTGTGCACAACTTTCAGCCGGTAATAGGTCTTCCTTAGTCTGGTTCCCAGACCCAAAAATCTCTGACTATTCTCTGTCCGGTATCACCCAAGGGTCACATTTTCCAAAAGTATCTGAAATGTTCCAAACTCATTGTCGTCAACATTCGTAGAGTGTCGTTGATGGTTGGACATTTCCGACCAAATAATGTCAGCAAAAATCTTGCTGACAGACATAACCAAATTCAAAAAAATTGCAAACTATTAAAGGAAACACATCCCATTATGGTTTTTTTTTCCCTAACAAATTCAACACTATTTTTGAATATTTGTATAAATATTTTAATAAACTGTAATTATCCCAGGCTTTGTTTAAGTAAACAAACCCCGTAATCAGCTTCGTTTTTTATACAATGGCATTGTCCACCATTGGTAACAAGTAAGGAATATATCAATATATGTTGCGTCATGATCTACTTTTAAACGGTGATGATGTCTGACCTAAGATTTTTAACAAGAGTCGTCAGGGAAACTTTGGTCAGGGAATCAGACTAGGTCTTCCTTTGACCTCAGTGAGGGCGCTGTTTGAGCTTGTGATGTCATATCAGAACATTCTGTATTTGAGAAACGCCCAAACTTTTTGTCCAATAAACCATCTGGTCCATGGTCTGTAACACAGTAGTACCACAAGCCAAAGTTACAATGTGCATGACCTCGCCACAAGAGGGCTCACTTAAATAATGTTAATTCTTAAATGATGAGAGAAAAACATGCTGCTTGAGTACAACTTCTCTATCAATTGCCAAGCTTGTCCTCCTGATGATGTTTCTGGCATAGTTGGCTGCAGATTGCGCTGCATTACTTTGTAAGTCATTACAAGGTGCTACATTTGGGTCTCACAATGCAAATGTAACCTCTGCATACCTGTCAGAGCAAAAACTAATGAGCCCCTTGATACACCCGTTTGGTGTGATACAGCAGGGCTCGAAATTTACACTGGACCTCAGGCCCAAGGCCAGTGATTTTAGCGTTGGGCCAGTAAACTCACAAACGGACAATTCCGGCAGTTTTGTGTTTTTGTTCACATGTTGACTTTCAGTCTCTTTCAATTTTGTTGAGCATTGAATAATACCCATAAAGCGAATGAGATAGATCTTCTCTTAGTGTCTGTTCAAACTAAAAGATTTTTTTGTTTTCTCATTTCAATTCTGGTCTTGTAAAAACATTTCTGGTCCAGTAAACTTTTTGAGCTACAGGCCCTGTTGTTTTGTGGATTTTTCCCCAAATTTGAGCCCTGTACAGCTCTTTATGAAATGACAATTTATTACCATATATGGAGATTAATATTTGAATTTGTGTGATTTCTCATTATGTCCAGGGCTGAAGTTAATTTCACATACTTTTCCATGGTAGTGCCATGGAGTATTGAACATAAAAAGCCATTTATGGCACTCAATTTTGTACCGCATCAAATGACAAACAAAAACAATTCCGTCCGTACATGTGCAGAAATTCTGGGGTCAAAGAGTTAAGGCACTTAACCAGTTGCCGCTGGTGGGATTCTTCCTTTTCATAAGTTAACAACACATAATTTTGTAGAGTGTACCTACAAAATTTGTATTAAAATTTTAAAGCCAAACACAAGTCTTGAGGCCATTTCAGACTGCCCACTTCAAATCAGACTGCCCACTTCAAAAATTGCAGATGACTCTCATTATATGAAGACAGTTTTCTTATGAAAATGCATCCATAAATAGGTCACATCTGATTAACAAAATTTTACATAAAATAAAATACGCCATACCCCAGACTCCAATCTGCCTTCACTACACCAGACATAACACGATAATCAATATCACCATTGTGAATCGTCAACACCTGACATTAGCCAGAAAGAAGCTTGGCTCAAAATTAGACTGATACTTCTAGTTTGCATTATACATTATGATGTAGGCCCCTATGTAAAAAATGTTAATTGAAAGGACTCCATACCTTGTTCCTCTGACGTGGTTCTCCTTTTCTTGGTCGTCTCCACTTCATGGTGTTTGACGGTGGCCATCTCACCTTAACACTTCCACTGGCATTTCTAAGACACAAAAACAGAAGATTCAATTCAATGTAAACATTTATTTCCACTACACACAAATGGTATAATATCATACAGACAATATGTAGAGCAGAAGCAATCCCAAAAGCGGGGCTTGTGGTGGCTGCCTTGACAAACAGTACAGAAGCAAAACAGAATGAAAACAAAACATTATACTACAACAATAAACAGTAGACTGGCAAAACTAGAATAACACATTTTGAGTATGCTAAAGTGAATTAAGAAGATTGTGCAATTACTTGTTGCATTCTTTGAAAACTTGTTTCAAACTTTTAACAAATCTTGTCCTACCCCTAAATCACCTCCCATCCAAAAACAAAACATTAATTTTCTGGCATTCTGACAGTATGTAGTGCATACAAACCTACGTATGTATAAATCAACCCAAAGAACGTCTGCTACAACACAATTGTTTTGTTTTCTCTTCAGTGGAACGTATACAAGTATTTACGTTTTCTTGGCAGTTTCTTTCCCCCTGCCCCAAGAGAGATTCTTATCACAAATAACTAACTGCTGAATCACACAAAATAATTCCCTCCCAGATAACAAGCTTCCACCCAACCTCTCTAATAACTGCACATAATAAAAACAAAAATGTTACCTATTTATTCCCAAGGGCAGAGTGCAGCCAGCCTGCCCAGACCACTACCGAAACCACAGCCCATTACTAACCCTCTAAAATCAACCAATAGTGACCTCTTGCTCCTCATAAAAAAAACCTTTCTCATGTCCTTCTCAACTCTAGATTATAATTTTCTTCCCCTATGAGCTGATTGTTTATTAGGCTGCTGTAACACTAATCTGTGTATGCAGGTGTTGATGATTTGTTGGTACAGTTTTGTTAAGGGGATTAGAAGATATTGATTGGTGCTAATTGGGCGTGAATTTCACAAAATGTTGTAAAGAAAAAAACAATGAGACAAGTGTGCAGTAAAAATGGATTATGAGAAGGACTGTCAGATCATAGAGAAAGGACCGGTCAGATCATAGAAAAGGATCGGTTAGATCTGAGAGAAAGAGCCAGTCAGATCTGAGACAAACAACTAATCAGATCATAGAGAAAGGACGGTTAGATCTGAGAGAAAGAGCCAGTCAGATCTGAGACAAACAACCAATCAGATCATAGAAAAGGATCGGTTAGATCTGAGAGAAAGAGCCAGTCAGATCTGAGACAAACAACTAATCAGATCATAGAGAAAGGCTCGGTTAGATCTCAGAGAAAGAGCCAGTCAGATCTGAGACAAAGGACTGATCAGATCATAGAAAAGGATCGGTCACATCTCAGAGAAAGAGCCGGTCAGATCTGAGAGAAAGAGCCAGTCAGATCTGAGACAAACAACCAATCAGATCATAGAGAAAGGATCGGTTAGATCTGAGAGAAAGAGCCAGTCAGATCTGAGACAAAGGACTGATCAGATCATAGAAAAGGATCGGTCACATCTCAGAGAAAGAGCCAGTCAGATCTGAGACAAACAACCGATCAGCTCATAGAGAAAGGATCGGTCAGATCTCAGAGAAAGAGCCAGTCAGATCTGAGACAAACAACCGATCAGCTCATAGAGAAAGGATCGGTCAGATCTCAGAGAAAAGCCGGTCAGATCTGAGAGAAAGAGCCAGTCAGATCTTAGAGAAAGGACCAGTTAGATCATGGAGTTGAAACACAATTCTGAAATTGCACATCCACATGTATACTTTTATGTAACTCTATTTTCCATATGAAAAATAACCAATGTAAACATGGATTGGTCAATCATGTGTTCTTCAACTTCAAACCAGTTTCAATTAGCTCTGGACTTACTTTTAACTAAATCTTACAAAGAAACTCAAGTTTTAAAGTGCTCATGGGGTGTTACTACATGTATCAGAAGCATTCATGTGAACAGTGAGCCTCAGCTGCTCCACAACTTAAACCGAGGTTTCAATTTTAAGGTTTAAAGATCAAGTAATTTAATGGTTTGATGGGAGATGAAGTTGGTTTATGATGTAACATGTCATTCTAGGCCCTGAACTGAAATTTACAGTTAATTCTTTCACAACCAAGCACACGATTCCCAATGGCACAGCAAGTAAATTTCCAAGATTCAATTTGTTGGAAACACTTGTTGCTGTCATTCATAATCAGGTATCAGAAGATATCAAGCATTCCGCCACCAGAGGGGGTCCAAATTTACAACCAGCAGGCCACTGCAAATATACCACAAATTGCATTTTCAGACAGTGTGTACACCCACTACATTAAAGGGGCTCTGTCTATCCTGGGAATTTACAGCACAGTGCTCCCGCATACATGTACATGGTAAAGGACCCTTTAGAATAGTCAATGTTAAGAAAATTCAAAATATTTCGACATTTTTTTGACCGACCTACCCACCCAAACTTTCGAATGACTTAACAATATATCATCAACACTGAAGAACAATGTAATGCCTCAAAATGAAGCAGATATTATGGATCAATGGTCACCAAGGTCAGTAGTTTTCAATGGCTTTTCCTGGCTTCCAACAAACAACACTGTAGTGGAATCAGAAATTGCAAAAGTACATAAAACTTATATTGGGGCGAGCAAAGAAAATTTTGCTGATGCCGGACTCGAACCTGCGACCTCTCAAACACCATACGAGCGCTCTAACCAACTGAGTTAACCAGCCTGAAATGCTATAGTTATAGAGAAATGAGTAAAACAGTTGGTGGGCGGTCCCGTGTAATGCCAAACCTCTTTGCATATATAAAAAAGGGAGAAAAAGCTCTGGTTTGCAATTGCTTTTATAAGTTATAGTAGTACATAACGCAGACATGGTATACAGACACAACTTGACACATTATAAACATTTTGGGGATCCATAAAAAATACAAGTATTTTGCACAGTTTGTAATAGAATCAAATTTGTTATTTTCTGTTGTACTTTACTGAAATCTTCAACACTATCAAGGATTATTTTAAATGAAAACTGAATTTAGAGTTTTTAATTTCAAATTTTTTCAACATTCTGAATGGCCCCAAAGATTGAAAATAAACCTTCATAGATTTACACATTTAACTTACATGTAGGCCTACATTTGCTTGGTATAAAGATGGAATATGGTTAAAAAACTTCCCTTGAAATATTTTTGCCTGAAATGCTACAGTTATAGAGAAATGAGTAAACAATCGGTTTTGATCTCTGAGGCCAAATCCCATGTTTGAAAACAGTGATGGGGGTTTTCACTGTCTCGTGACTCCAAACCTTTAACTTTTACAGGTTTGTTATTTCATGTACATGTATGTTGGGTCTTTGACAATTACCAATGTTGACTGCGTGCTTTAAAGGTAGAATACAAGATTGGTATTCATCAATTTTTTTTTTATTTCTTGAAGTGTCAGACTGAAAGCTTACTAATTATGAAGTTCACATCATTACAAATCTTCAATAGAAATATTTCTGTCTGAAATATTGTCTAAACGACGAAAAATTCGAAAGAATTTAAAACCCCAATTTTAATTTCGGTAGTAAGAATCCAAATTAAGGACAATTGTGTTTACATGCTGAAAAGTATGCAAGGTTTCTCACTATTTTCTCCTGACTCAGACAATGGATTGAGCCCAAATTCTCACAGGTTTGTTTTTTCAGGTGTAATATTGAATCACACAAAGTAAAAACTAAGAACACTGCGCTTTCAGCTTTACCAGTCCTATTTTTTACCTTGACGCACTTAAAGAATCCCTCCAGTCAAGATGAAATAAAACTTCACCAGGTGGGGAATTTCATCCCTGAAAGTACACAACAACTTTCTCTGAGAAAATGATACTCATCTTAGAAAAAAAAAAAAAAACTATTTACCTTATTTAAAGGGGGGAAAAGACCTGCACATTTAATACAGTCAGATTATTGACTATAGTTTTTTCCAAATGTCTAGATGACTTCAACCGAGAAATAACTTTTTAAAAGACAAAGAAATTAATTTTGAACAAACCCATTAACTCTTACCATGGAGCTCCGTGGCCTAACCCACTAGTGTCTCTGGCAACTGGAGGCCAAAATCAATGTATTAAGCCGTCGTCGCATAAACGCCAAAGATTATGGTACATGTATGTATGTAATTTGATATATTTTTTTATCAAGCCTTATACCTCACAGAGGCAATGGAGCCAATTGCCTCCAATGCCCCTGATCATTGCCTTGGTGCTCCTTGAAATGTTCCAGTACAATTTTACAATTTCCTCATAGAGGTGCCTTTTATCAAGAAGAAAATGCATTGGTGCCCTTGCCCTTTCAAGAACAAAGCAATCAGGCCTAATACTATCATATCAACAAGGAATTTCAGCCATTGTTTAAAACAAATAAATTATTTTGACAATACTTCTTGTTGGTTTTTAATACAATACTCTCCATACTGAGAGAACAAAAAGCATTGTTCTGGAAGATACTCATTAAATACAAAAATCTGGCACCAAAAATGTCCCTTCCAAGGAATAAGAAAAGTGCCTCGACACTGGAAGAGCCCTTTGACTTGTAACATGATCCAGAAAGCCATTATGGAAGGAACCCTAGCCCTGTACTACAGGTAATGGCCCACTGCAACAGCGCTAACCAACACCCGCTAGAACAAACACTACTACTTGAAAATCTAATAAACAGTCTGCTCTGCAGGAGCATGGCTGGATTAAACCACATGAAAGGGTTTCCCCATCACGTTGGCCCTTTGTTTCCTGCTGTGGGAGAGGAAAGCCAATTGGCAAAGTTCAGCTGTGCTCTTGGAAAATTGATATTAAGAAGTAAGCAAACAATTACATAAAAGCGAAGGCGTCTACATGTACATGTATGTAGGATTGGCAACGTAACAAGTTAAAGGTAAAATACGGGATTGATAAAGCTGATAGCGCAGTGTTCTTCTTTAGCGTGATTCAATACATGAAAAAACAAACCTGTGAAAGTTTGGGCTCAATCCTTCGTCGGCTAATGATGATTGATTGTTAGTTTCTCGTAAACTCATCTCTGAAAATTAAATGAGGGGAAATGTCCCACTATTCGTATTTCATTATTTTTCTATCTTGAAAAAATGCACGCCTGTTCTAAGTGGCTAAGTTTCCTGAGTTTTTTTTTTTCTTCTAGGAATTCAAAAGGATACTGCAGATCGTACATGTACAAGATGGACTCGGGCACGATACTTCGTTCTCGTAAGGGCAAATGGCAAGGCAGTTTTACACTGTTTAAGGGTACCTTTATTATGAGGGAAAATGTAATTTTGTACCGTGGACAATTTCTAGGGACACCAAAAAAATTACCAGGGGCACTGAGGTAAATACCTACATGTAGGTAAAGTATCAGGGCTGCATGATTGTCCACAGTCTTACTTGCTCAATTTTTTTTTTGTTTAATGCATTTTAATTTTTTTTTTATAATGAATAATGAAAACTTTCAATGAGGGAACAAAATTCAATGCAGGCGCTGTTGAGAAACTAACAATTATTTTTCATTGGCCTATGGGTAAATAATTTAATCAATATATGAGGACTAATTATGGATAATACCCAGCAGTGACCAGCATTAAGTATGCTACATGCATGAAGGGCCTATGTTATGCGTTTTGGCTAAAAGAGCCTCCTTGCGTCTGTTCTTCTATAGGAATCTACATAAAAACCACATCTGCACACCATACATTCTAAGGCCATGTCCGAATTGTCTACAACGGCTATGGCTACGGCTGTTGCTAAGGGTCTTGCTGATTGGCTTACTATGCTTCAGAGCTTGTTCACACGATCATTAAACCCACATGGCCTTATGTAACTCATCACCTAAACCTTTGACTTTTACATGCCTGGCATCCCCAATGCTGTATGAATCCATTGAATTCCAGAACGGATTCTGGAGGACTTGAGGGCATTATGGTTTGACATTTAGTTTAACCATGCCTCCATGGTTTAACCACAGACAAACTTTCTGTACAGGTTTACACAAGCAACTGCTAACAGTTACTGGAGTAAACACAAAACTGCCACACCTAAGTAACAGGATTCTGAATTGAAGTCAGGTAAGCCTGGGAAGTAGGGATTTGCATATTACAGGATTTAAAGCGAGATTACCCCAAGTCATTTAAGAGTCTCACCCCACTCAACTCTTCTAAAGGGATTACTTGATTTATCCACTGAAGCAACTGAATGGAAAGTTGACCCACAATTCTCTGTAGCTTATTGGTGATGACTTGCAGCAATCATTGGCAATTACTGAGTGTTATCTTACTACTTTACATGTTCAGTTACTTTCTACTATTTTCAGATGAAGGTAACCCTCGCTTCAGCAGCTCCCTCTTAATGTAAAAGAGTGAAAACCACTCTATTTGTCCGCCATACCACTCTTGCATGGAGCCATATGGCTGACAACTCTTTTTAGAGTGAAAAACATGTATTTTCACTAGATTCAGAGTGAAATTCAATCCACTTTCACTCAAAAAAGAGTGGTGAAGAGTGAGTTTCACTCTCAAAAGAGCCAAACTGACACCACTCTGGCAAGCGAGTGAATTTTTCACTCTTTTACATTTAGAGAGTACCCAACGCAGCAACTGTCCATCAACAGCACCCAAATGGGTGCGTTTATGACACACAGGTAGCGTCTACGACACATCGGTAATACGTATGACAATGCGTCTTGTCTTAACACCTCCTATCCTACACACACAGACATGACATACATGTACATGTAGCAATCCAAATGGTGGAAACTTGTTTACATTGCAACTGGCTTTAAACATTTTTGACTTTTGTCAAATTTTGGGGCAAATGTTCATGCTTTTCAACGATTGTCGATTGGTCAGCGCATTGAGGGGCAGAGCTTAATGGATTAGACATCATAGTTCAGGTTATAGGAGCCAAGGTAGACAGATGTCAGAAGATTTCCTTTCCAAAACAAGCCAATCAATAAAATTTACTTTGGAACAATAACAACATTGATACAAATCTTTAGTTGCAAGCTTTAAAGTACGTCATACATCTGTTGTTTACCATGAAGAACAGTCCCCAGATTAAAAAAAATAATGATCAGCAATAATATGGTTTGGTCACAATGTTAAACAGATACCAGAGGGCAATTATCCTGGCTGAACTCCTACCATACAAATCAATCAAAAGTTTAACTGTAATCTAACACTGCTTTCCAACAAGGTCATGCAGGGTTTAAAGGGAGAATATCGGATTGGTAAAGCCAAGTGCAGTGTTCTTACTTCGTGTGCTTCAATGTATTGACCGAATTCACCTGACGTCATTGTCACAATAATCTTGTTTGCGCCATTTTGGAAGTCAATGTCACTGTGTGTTGTATAATGTGGTGTGCATTTTAGGCAACACAGCATTTACCTGTATACCTATTCCAAAATGGTGAGCGTGGCGCAGTCGCCGTGTGTGACGTTAGTGCAAGGGGTCAATACATGAAAAAACACACCTGTAAAAATTTGGGCTCAATCCGGTGTCTGAGTCGGGAGAAATTAGTGAAAAAATGTGCACATTTTTTATCATAAAACACATTGTCCTTAATTTTGATTGTTACAAATTCCATTTTCTCGACTTTGACAAATTTCAGAAAGAAATATTTCTTTGGAAGTTTGGTACTGGTATGAACTTTATAATCAGTAAGCTTTCAGACTGATACTGATACAAACAATTTTTGATGAATACCAACCCTATATTCTACCTTTAAAGGGAGAATACATATAGCCATTAAATCTGCAGAAGATGAGTGGCACCCATATAACTGTACTCGTTGCTCCTGGCAGACCTTAGTTCTTCAGCCTTCAATGAGTGGATATCCAGATCCAGATTCTAATGGAAATGCCCTCTTCAAGAAAAGTCTGGTTTCTTATCTCAAACGTGATGTTCCATGGCCTGCCCAAACCAGGCACTTCCTGCCAAAACTCAAAAGTGTGTTTATTTGCTCATCAAATAGATGAGAATAAGAGCCTTCAAGTAACACCTAATTAGGGTAGACTACATGCCTTAGTTTATTTCTCAACACATTGAATGTTTAAGACATCACATCACATTTAGCTTAATCACATTGATGTATCATGGCCGATGTTTTAGCTGTCTTCCATTTTAATGTCATTTCACTATTTCTGAGAACTGCCTGATTTTGGCGTGGGAGCATCAAAACATTTTCTCCATCTGAAATTAACCCCAAGTCTGCTTTTCTGCCAATTTTTATACCAATTCATTTCCATTTTTAAAATGTTCATTTAATAACCTTCACTTGAAAGTAACTTATTATTAATAGGAAAGTACATATACAGTAGTGTGTGTGCAATTGCACTCCTTCGCTAGTATTATCCTCCGCATTCTTTAGCCTTGTCCGAGGAGTGTGAAAAAAATATTCCTTCAAATTTAAAGTGGATTTTTAAAAATGTTTGGGAAATGATACCGATGTGGCCTTTATTTGCTTTGTCCATGTAACAAAAATACCCCCCCCCCCCCCCCCCCGCAATCCAATCCTGCAATTTAGTATGTGCATATGAATCATCAGCGGTACTTAAGCGCTTTATTGAACATCATGAACGGTTAGATTTTATAAAATCATGTTTTAATTTCACATTTTAGACTAATTGTGTGAAGTTTGGAGGTTCGGAGGATTTTCTGAGGAGTGCAAAGAGCTCTCCTCATCAATTTAAGGGGAGTAGTTTATATACTCCAGGCCTGTATGCTTCATTCTTAAAAAGGCAAGGGCACCAAGCCATTTTCTCTTTGGTAAAGGGCACCTCTGCGAGGAAATTGTAAATTTCAATTGGAACTTTTCAAGGGCACCAAGGAAATGACCAGGGGCAACGGTTGCCTCCTTGAAATATCAGGCCTGATACTCACTCCTTGTGTTTCTTGGACTGATTATCATTTTACATTGTCATAAAAGACCAACAAAATATTAAAAGCTTTGCAGAGAATGTTACTTTGTAGTTAAAAAAGAGAAAAAATTCTTGCCATCTGAACGCTTTTATTTCTCCCCGCCTTTTTTTTCTTTCTGTTATTTTAATTAAAAACTTAATTTCGTTTTTAATTATTTCTTTTGATCCACCCCACCACAATTTTGAAAAAAAACATTCATCAAAATCTACATTGCTTTCTGAATTTTGCCCCTTACATATCGTGGTGTCAGTACAAAAACGTTGTATCTCGATTGTGCAACGTCATTTCTCGCACAAACAAATCCTCTGTGCAAAAACGTCATACCTCGGAGCCTATTGGTGTTGTGTGTACGTATCCGGGTTATGTTTACGTTTTGACACTTTCAAACTCGCATGTAACATAAACTTTATTTTGCACTACTAACACAACGGTACATGTAGGCCTACATTTTCAGTCTGATTCTCTTTCCAAGCAACATGCACTGTGTACATCCCCCCCAAAGGGGCTAAGTTACTAAGCTACTCATTACACATTGTGTATAATGTAAAATACTGTCCTTGAATTAATCTGCCATATCTTGTACGACACATCCTTTCTCTATGGTTCAAGATATAATGTACAATGTGTGCAAGACAGATACACTATTTACAATATATAAGAAGTATCTTTCTTCAATGATACGAAGTACAATACTGGTTGGTACAAGATTTGATGATACACCTCTACATGATAAAAAGGATCTAGCCTCATAGAGCAACAATTAATGATGAAGTGAAGTACACATTTGGAAGTGGTAAGTCTAGACTAAAAAAAGCACCATCAATAAACTCTGGAAAATTTTGTGTTTTTTTACAAACAATTCAATTAACCCCTTATAAAGAGTGTGCATTTAACATTGGTAAGATTAAATCTAAATGTTCTCAGATTTACACCTACAGTGTGGTATAATGATGGCCATGGTTGAAAACTTCCAAAGAAATATTTTTGCCTGAAATGCTTTCGTTTTTCATAAATAAGTAAAACAATTCATTTGGATCTCTTGAGTCCAAAATTTGATGTTTGGAAACAGTAAAAACAGTACTTTTGTTGTTGTTGCTGATGTGAATTTTTTATTCTTTATTTTCTTATTTTTTATACTATTTTTCTCATTACTAAGTTCTGTGACCGATTGAGCTTAAACTTACACAGGTTTGTTATTTCATGTTATTTCATTGTATTTTGTGGTCACACAAATGGCGGTACTGGTCCTTTTTTATATAATTACCGATGTTTGCTGTATGCTTAAAGTAAAGACAATTGTGTTCATCTTTTTATTTTTTTTTTTTTAATTCTTTTCATGTAATCATGAATGTACACAAACACATGGCCCTCTTTGCAACATTTTGTTAATGCCCTCCAGGCTCCAGCAAATATCTATGAAAAATAATCAAGCATTCCCCTCCCCACCAAGTGGTACAAATAGTTGTACAGTCTAAACTGGTATCAAACTTTATGAAGATTAAAAAGATCAATGACAATGACATTGTTAATCAGAAATGCAACTTTGTAATTTGATGGGGAAAAAACAAGTTTTAAAGAGGAAGTTTGCTATTCATCTAAAAAGTTGCATGCCTGGTTTAATGTCAAGGTAAGTCAAACTGATATGAATACAAGTCAATATCCTTCTTGTAACAATAAATATTGTTTTTTTCTGGTAACATTTTAACCCCAGGACCCTTGCCCCCAGAGCAGATTGCAAAAAAAGTAAAGTCTGCATAATGCCAATGCACTAGTCACAAAACCAAATACAGACCTAAATAGGTTTAATGCTTACCTTTTTCAACAGATGATTTTGTGCCATTTTCACCCAAAGCGTTACTGATGGCCATAGGTCTACTCTACTACCAGCAATCAAATTAAAGCATTATGTCGTCCAAATTGAAAATAACAGTATAGCCTATGTACTGCTACTAGTCTTTTCCTGGTGTTCTTTATTGCACATTCAATTCAAACACTTCTCTCTCCTGATGCAGAACAACAGCAACCACAAAATATGTCTTCCAAGAAGGGAAGACTATAAAGACATCAGAATAGAAAAGACACCCAAAAAACTTCCACCCCCACTGAGACAGAGGATGATCTTCAAAGGGGAGCAGTTGAAAGAAGTTCCTGGGCGGACTAAAGAGACATCTTAATTCAACAACAATGGGGGCCCAAACTGGCGACAATATTGCGGGTTGGGCCGGATTTACATTTCTTTTATGGAGGATCATCTGCAGAACAGCTAGGGATGACAGAGAATTGAAAGACCAGAACCCCATCCTGTGAGAGATACAGGGGTAATAATAGGGACTGGATGACTATTTGCTCACTGGAGCATAACCAACACAGAGGACAGATGAAAAGGAGATGGGTGAACGGAGATAATAAGGTCTCGGGACTGCTCAAGCGGAATTCTATTTATGCCAGCAATGCCCGCAGCCTAGGATCTTCATCCCTCTTGCTCTATGATCTGACAATCCAACCTCTGAGACATTCTTTTAGTGCATCTCACTCACCAAGAGTGTGCTCATGGTTCATCACCTCAAGTTAGCAGTGGGCCGGTATTCTAATGGCACTCTGTGGTAGGCAGTTTGGAATGTTAAAATGTAGACAATATAAAGAGAAATGAAAACAAACAAAAGGGGTTAAAACAGAAATATTGCCTTTTAAATACCTAATTTGTGGGTCAACAGTGATGGGTATTCAATGTACATGGAGTTGGCAATTACGGTGCAGTCATCAAAGCTACTTTAAACAAAGCTACGTATTTTTCCAACAACAAAAATACCAATCACACAAAAAAATCTAAGATGTATTGCATGCTTTTTTTTTTAATGTAAGGCCTACATGTACATAATTCATAGTTTTCACGACTCACTTGTACATCATGTACAGTCTGTTTGGGGTTCTTTATTCCGGTTCTTGCTCTATGTTTTTACATTTCACATTAAGAACGACTATGCTGTGCCTGGTGGTATTATTACAACGATTCCAATTATTCTTGACAAAAGCTCAACTTTGTAATTTCAACTGTAACAAATCCTTCACAAGGACACCGATATTATGGCAAACTGGAGTGAACAATACAGCCCTGTCCAGAACAACCACATCAAGCCAACAACTATACCCTCCTGACTGACTCTTCTGAAATCCAAATAATCTCTGGCCTTGATCTCAGTCCCAGACTAGTTGTTAAGGCAGATATATTCCAGCTGTAGTGTCTTATTACATCTTTAAAGGGTGGGTTAGTCCACAACCTTTTATTCCTTCAACCAAACCTTAAAATTGCTTGCAAGTCCAGCTTCAGCTTGTAAAACAATGTTTTAATGCACTGATGATAACAAAGAGTATACAGTAATATCTAAACTGTGTATATTTTCATACGGATAATCTAAAAACAATCACATCTAACCAACCCAAGGGACAGTCTTTCGACAACAAACCTTTTTAAATGGACAGGCAGAGAACATTTTTCATATAACATGGTTGAGGTCAGATTTATTCTTGACCCTTACAAGAGCTTCTTGGGTTGAAATTTGGCAAACTACAGTGAACAGGCCCCAGAGACTACTTGCTGTTCTGCCACAGCCAACCATGACAACATGTAGGCCTACTCCTTAAAACTGGGTAAACCTGAGAAGACTCAAGCTGGAAAATGCCAGTCAGCAGGGGATGTGCCACCTGAAACAGGCCATTCAACTGCTGAATAAATATTTGGGTTGCTTTGGGGAGCTGGGCTGTTTGTAGCTGCATTGTCTGGGTTTATTTAAAACACAAGGAGCACAATGGCTTTAAGTGCTTTATTTCCTTATTCTATTACAGTAATTCAGAACTGATGGAAGTGCGAATCCACTCAAATTCTTCTTGAATCCTGTTTGTAAGCGTGACATAGAACTTCAATGCAACAGCAGGGAATGAGTTCATCCAGGAATTAGACTGAATGTGTTTTGCGCACACTTGAGTGCTGATACTCAGTAGCAATTGACATTTTTTGAGAAGCGGCGGAGGCATTTTGTGGAGCATTTTGCTATGCCACACAAGGGAAATCAGTCACTGAACAGTGTAAGCCACGCTCACTTCAAATAAACAGGCTCCATTGATTAGCAGAGCCAATAGAAAATGCACAGAGCTAGTAATTCTTTGGGGATGGGGATAATTTATGAACAATAGGTCCATAAGAAAAAGAACAAAAATTGGACTTGCCATTTTCATAAGCATGCGATAGAACCATCAATTAACAATGAAATGAGTGATTTACTGAAAAATTACACACAAACTTCTGTAAGCAGCAAATGCATGTGTGCGACAAAGCCTTCTCTATACACTGTATATTATAGTACTAGACCTATATGATGTAATGACTGAAAAAAGGACTGTATTGTAAATGCACAGCGACAATTATGTGTTTTGTTTTGAAAAATATTGTAGGCCTTTTACAGTTATTTCACAATTATTTTTAAAGCAATTATCTAGCACTTTGTCAATGAAGACTAATATTAATAAACAAAATAATTTTGTCAATATAAAAGATCAGCAAAGACTAAAGAGCTTTTCCATATCATCTGATTGCTCATGTAATGTTATTAACAAAAAGTGAACTGCTGATTGTAGTTGTATATGTTTACATATACAACTTTCAATTAAAAAAATGTGGTTCATTATCTCTCTGCAATAATAAATATGCTTCTTGTTTGGTATTATGTAATCACCAGCTCTAGGTAAAGTAAATGCTGGAAACAGGTCCTGATAAACCTGCCCTCTTCATGCTGTAGTGAAGTCAACCAAAATCTGGTTTAAAAGGACCTTGCTGACAACAACATTGAAATCCAACGACTTTCAACAAGAAATGATTGGTTTGATAACTAACTAGGCCCCCTATAGGCTTTCTTGTGATAGTCTATAAAGGCAGTATGTATAATAAAGCAGTGTTATGTCTGAATCTTTCGCATGCCCAACTCTGTCTGTGCTTAAACACCTGTACAAAGTCACACTCCTTCAACATGGCCCCATGCTATGAGAAAGCTGAAAATACCAGTCCATGCTAATTTCTGCAAAGCCCTGCTGATGGAAGGGAGGATTTATTCCCTCAGCGCTGAGCCATGCTCTGGAAGGCCTGGAGGTCAAACTAATACACCCCAGCCTTGCATCTGGGATCAAACCAGACACCACTTGATGCTGCTGCTCAAAGCTCACCAACAAACTTGATTGCAGTGATATGGGATTTACATTTATGCACAGCCATCAAGTTCACAAGCCAGTTCAACAACATCATGTACAGAAGTATTTGATTGTCTGCAAAGTTTCATTACAATGTAACTTTTAATTAAAAAGTTGTTTGATAAGGAAGACTGTCTTAAATAATAAACACATTATTTAAGTATACATAATGTTTGTAGTATGCACAAAATCCCTGGCAAATGACAAATAATTTTTGCATTGTTTGCACTAAAACAGGATCACCTAACTTAATTAACTTGTCACAACTTGATTAATTGAATGGTGTATTGATTGGATAATGGATGTTGAAAATGAAGTCATCCTTCAAAAAAAAACAATGATAAATAATGTGAATCATTGTGTTTCATTGATTAGCGATAATATGACCCCTATTTACAATATGTCCAGTAAACAAATTAATATTTATGTAAAATGTGTTGTTCATGAAAGTATTATGAGGTTTATTTAGCATAGGACCTTTATCATGACACAACCTTACTCGAATGTGTATAGTGGGGCAGATGAGGGAAATATTTGGGGGAATTGTGCAAATACATGCTGTGACTGACAGAGTCACACCAAAAGTCGGCTTTTAGTAATAATAACACAGTTACTAAGCCATTTCATTAAAGTTGTTTGTTGTGACATTGATATTAATCACATTACTGTTTCATAAACCAGTATTCTACTTCAAAAGAGGTTTATTTTGAGTTATGCACTACCGGCGTCCAGCTACTATGTAGCCACCCGCCTGTTATTTTGTTCGTAATGTAGGCCTAAATCACTGTAAAAAAGGGTAAAGAACGTTGGAAAAGTGAGCATTTATACCTAGCCTTGCAAAATTTCAAATAGGCAAAGGAATCACTGTTTTGGAAAGCAATTTTATTGGATGATTCAGCTTCAAAACTTTGAAATTCTTGTGTTGAAAAGTGTGTGATCGAGGTCACCTGGCCTGAACGTTCCATCGTGCATTAGTACACATCGTGCACATACGCTACTTGTACAATTTCCAAGACTTGCTGGAACTATCCTTACTGGCTTTATTCAGCCACTCGAAGGTCTCTGGTACTAACTCTGGAATATTTTTCACAGATTTCGAGAAAGGAAAGCCTCGATCAAATAAACAAATGCAACAATTATCATGTACCGTACTGCACATGCCTATGGAGACATCGTATCTGTTTACATTAATACCCACAATACATGTAGGTCACATGAAGCGGGTCATGCAATCGGTCTATTGGAACATTTTGAGGGCACCAAGGCAATGACCTGGGGCAACATAGGCAATCGCCTCCATTGCCTCCATGAAGTATCAGGCCTGGGTTTGATTTGCCATCTTTTTCTCCACAACAAATTTACCGAATTGAGGCTGAGACGGAAAATAGTCTGATGATGCATTACCTCATTGCGGAAACTAAATTTATTTTCAGGAGAACAATTTAGCTGTTTCAGACCCACATTTTCCAAGGGAGTTTTTATTTTTTAATGATTGTTGGACTTGACTTCCCTTTTTTAACCCCCCTCTCAAAGAATTGGTAGCTAAAACGGTAATTATTAACCTTTGACCCATCATTTCTAGCACCCCCTGCTGCCCTGCTGTAATAAAGAAAAGCTCAAAAGAATCTTAATTAGATTAATTAACTTCTTCCACAAAAGAAATAGGCCCACTTTGGCCTTGGCACATTACAAATTTCATTAAAGTTGAAGTTTCATGGCCCGATTTTTCGAAGAAAGAAGTTTTGTTAAAGAATATTTTTCTCTGAACGAACTTTGACAGATGATCCTGTTTCAAAACGAAAAACATACAAAAACTTTCGCATATGTCACAGACAAAGCACAAAATACATATACATGCAAAATTGTTTGTATGGACATAAGATAATGTTGGGACCCTGACAATAATTCATTTTGAGTTTTTAATTAATTACCATTTATCATTGTCTTAATTTTTGTGCAATACCTTAAATGAATACGTATAACTTTCTCAAACATTAAAAATAAATATTTAAAATTGAAATCTTAATTTTCGGGTCCAATCAGCCAAAAAAAGGACCTAGCATCTTACAAAGAAAAATTTGAAACTTTTTTTTCTTCATATCACTCTTTTTCAGAAAATATCAACAATCTTACCGGTTATCTTTGGAACATATTTTATTGAAACTTTTCTTTTCTGATCCTCTATCTCTAGTCTTAGAAGATTTTTTAAGTTAACAGATTCTTCATCTTGATTGGCCTTGTTTTGGCTATTAACAATAACATGTTGAATTCGCTGACAAATAACCTATTAATTTCACAACTTATTTGATTTACAAAGTTAAAAACAGCTGCAATAGGTCGCCAGAAGTTGTCAAAAAATTTCATGCAGAGCTGCACTACTGTAGCAGTCCACGCTGTCTAGGACTCGGAGTAGTAGTAGTACCACAGACGGTAGTTTACCATGTGCTCTAGACGGTACCGTAAGTCACCGTGATTACTCACGGTGTGTGAACGGCATGTACGACACTATCGTCGGTACACAGTCAGACCAAAAATTACGACCCAAAAATGCAGTAATCTTGCGCAATTCATGCGTGTTTTCTACACCAGTTTCTTACTAAGGGTTGATACATACAATCCTACCCGGTTATGCAACTTACCTTCATTCCAACACTTGAAATTCAACGTCAAGACATAGACAACAATGCGTAATTTTGGACAACAAACACGAGCTAGAGTTAAACTATCATTCGGGGCCACACACACACCATACACGTAAAAAAGTGTTACCATACAAAATGCACACATTCCGATCCTAGCTTATGGCAGTCTTTTCCAGTTTTATCTGCACGCTGGTATCAAATGTCGCGCGAATTAACCCCCACTTTTGTAAATCGACTCGCCCAGTTAAAAGTTTTTGTTTCTGTTGTTTTATCAAAGAAAAACTTACCTTTTTGCTACAAAACAGCAACTGATTATCGTGATATTTTTCGCAATCACAAAATTGCAAATTTTATTAAATTATCACAGCATTTTATAAAATATGGAGCTTACCTTTTTATTTAGTGGGTGTCGTGAAACCAGCCTCCGCGTAATGAAGACCGTCTGGCCTTGTCAAGTGAGAAGGACCCAAATTTGACCTCCGTGTAATGACAGATGAGAAAGACAAAAGACTTGCAGTTCGGAGGAAACCAAGCGATTAATCAAAAATGCCGATAATGGTGTCAACATTTCTTGCAAATTCCTCATGCACATAGAAATTGCGTAGTAATGATGTCAATCGAAGGGTTAAGAGCATGAAAGCGAAAGATAATTATCATTTTTCGAAAGATAATTATCATTTTTGTTTTATTTATTCATTTATTTTTTATATTTGCCAAACAGTCATTCAAATCATTCTGATGGTTTATTAAGGTCAGTGGTGGATGCAATAGACCTTTAACATGCTGCCACCATCTTGGTTATGTGCCCTGCGCCCAATACAGTAATGGATACTGATGTTCGTTGTTCAAAAAGGAACCTGACTATTTGCCCTTCCAGCCTCAGTTTGGATACATTGATTTGAATGGGAGGAAAAAAAGATGGCTGCACCATGATAAAGGTCTTTTTCCCCATGAAGTATGGGAGAAGGCATGCATAGGACAACAACTGAAATCAGAATGAAGTGATTGATGATGAGGGCATCAATTCCATTGCAAGGCACTGTACATAATTATCGAGCGATGGGGACCCCCACCCCTGCGCACTAAACCCAAACATAAGTTTAGGTTGCATAATGCTGAAAGAAACGAGGCAGGCAGAAGAACGGCGGATGGATAAAACATCTGGCATCGAAGTTTGCCGATTCCCCGTAGTACCATCATAAAACAAGGACTGGTAAAAGTAGAGGCCATATAATGAGTAGGTGATGCACAAAATGTATCTGATATACCGTGAGAGGAAGGACACCGGTGCCTCCAGAGCTGGTGCCCCTAACGAGTTGTGGTGTAGGATCAACCGTAATAAATTATTTACAAGTTTTGCTGAAGTTGTCCCTATGCTTTAGTCACATTTAGGAAGTCCGTATGCTTTTTAGTCACATTAGGATACGTCGTTTAACTTGAGACAACGAATACTGCATTAATTGTGAGAATTATCTACCGAAACACCGTTTTCGACGCTGTTTCCGCTGCAAACAAAACTGAAACGGTTTATTATTTTAATATACGGAAAAAATTTAGGTTTGTAATCAAAATGTCAGTGAAAACTACTAATGCTTTGAAGAAGAAAAAACAATTATTTCGATGATAGCAAATGTACTCGCACTGTTAAACAAGATTTTTGCAAAGTAATTTTTTGCTGAAACTCCTTCAAAAATGGCATGATCTCGTCAGCCCCCTTAAGCGGAATTTGTTTTCACTAATAAAGTAAAAATAAAACGGTTGCTGCCTAACTCGATGACATTTTACTTACAGGTTGGTTTTAAAATTATGTGGGTACTCATTGCAAACTGTGCCTATGAAATAGGGCATACATGAATCTACTCTTCTAAAAACCAACGACGTGATAAAAATTAAAAGTCAATGTACTTTGAAACGATCTGCAAAAGGGCCTTGAACAAAAACCGATTGATTTGTAATTTTTTTATTTTATTATTATTATTTTTTTATTTAGGCCTTTATATAATTTGTATATATTTTTTACATCTTTTAATTACGGGGTAGATCTAATTAGATGTGACATTCTTGCTATGACCAAAACGCATATTAAAACATAGGCTACATTTTGTTTTCTTTCTATGACTAAATTTTTTTTTTTTTTTTTTTAAAGGTCAGCCCGGTAACTCATCGGACAGACATGTTATGACGTCATCCGTTTACTTGGCTTCGCAATGGCCAATGGCCGGATTGCCGAGGGTTAATTTATTTCAATTAAACGTTGTTTTTCTGTACTGCCAATTACCATCCTTGCATTATATCCCGCCGGCGAAACTAATTAATTTTTTAGGACACAGTGGTACATCATTATTTTTTCTAGGGGGGACTTCAGGCAAATTAAAACGGTTGTTTTCGTTCGAAATTTTCTTTTAAAAGCCCTTTTTCTGCGCTCTTTTTATGCCGTTTACTGTTTTTTTTTTATTTACAACATGATCTGCAGTAGAGGCAACGACAATCCAATTGTCTGCGTATTGATATAAAAATAATTTAAAACATTGAAACTACCACATAAAAGCTTGTAATATTTAAATGTAACATTTTTCCCGGTAACGTTTTAATCTTAAAAGTCTGAAAGATTTCAAATGGGGGTGGAGCACCAGGGGCTCACGTGCCCGCCACCTTTATTATTATGTTACGACTTGGATATGACCGCTTTCCAAAAGACACTGTTTGGCACTGTTTGGAAATCAGTGTTTTTAATTATGAGGGATGCCTCTTCTTTCCTCCATGATATTAAGTAGGCTACATGTACATAGCTCAAGGGACCTACTGACAATTCAATCCCATTAAATGTGAGCCCTTAAAATATCTTGTGAGAATTTTTGAATTTGCACAAACTATTTTAGTGAAGTGCTCAACGATACCAGTACTCAGTAGTGGGGAGGCGAGACAGTCCATTGTGATTGAGGAAGGCGCCCTCTTGTGACATAAATTAAAGCAAGATGGCGACCACCGTGAGACAGCGAGGTTTACATGGTAATGCAAGATCAGATTTGCAAGTTCCAAGTGGTAGGTATTAAAAATAGGGGGAAATAGCCATCGCTGAACAGTTCGAGTTATTACTTAAAGGTTTACTTTATCATTTCCTGCGTTTGTTTATGGTTAAAATATGTATTAACGAAGAGATTAACACAGAAAAGAATGATGAAATGATTAGCAGATTCTGAATCTGCTATTAAAATATGCCATCACTAGCCTAGCTAGACCACACGGAGGTAGAAATTAAAATTCCTACCTCAATAGCTGGCAAGACCCAGTCTCAGTAACCTGGGGTGCTGTACTTCTTTTGTTGAGATATTTGACTTTATCGGTCGTACTACACCATGCATTGTGCCAATACGCTGTACTCCCTCCGCTATGTGTGTGTATTCGTTCGTCGTCCGTCGTCGAACGCAAACAGACAATGTAAACGCAGCAAGAAGACTGCTGGAATAAAGACTAGTGCAGGAATACGACCCGCGCGCTGAACAGCAACCATCATGGCTCCTGTCGTTGACATGGGCTTCCAGCACGAAGATTTGACAGAAAATTCCAGCAAACGCCGAGGACTTATCGCACAGGCAGACATGCGCAAATCTTCTCCAGACTCTGTCTCTGAGTCTGACATGTCTGAAAGTAATGACCGACCAATTATTGAGAGATAAATTTGCCAAACAAAGTAAGTCTCGATTCGAAAGTTGATGTCTGGTTTTAGAGGACAGGATTCGTTGGGCCAAGAAGCGGAGGTAGTCCAGCGTATTGGCACAATGTATGGGGCTAGTCTGAAGTGGACCATGAACTTGTAGTGAACTTTTTTAGGCCCACTAAAAATGCAGCCATTAGAATCTGCGTTTTACTAGTATGATTACTTGACACTCAACGACTGTTTCCTTGTAAGTCGTATCAACGCTACGAGGACTGCATGTTTGCTGATGCCCTGACTTGCATGTTGTTTTGCGCAGTCAGTTAAATATAGTGGTACAATTATGTCAGATACAACTTTTGATCACTATTGCTTTTTTCAACAAAACGTTCTGTTTGATTTGTTTCATGCAGAGCCCGTTGTTTACAATGAACTGGCAATCCGATCTAACATGTCCATATTGTCCTACTGGTAAGTTCCAACAAACTTATTTTATCAACAAAATTTATGGAAACAAAACACTTTTAATTTCTGTAAAGAAAAAAAGACTTAAATTTTCAAGTGGGGAAATATATACAGCTTCCTAAAGAAATGTTTATCCAATTTGTGAACATATGTAAAACAAAGATAAAATATAGGATTGATAAAGCTGATAGTGCAGTGATTTAGTATTGCATGAAAAAACAAGCCTGTGAAATTTGGGGCTTAATCCGTCGTCTGAGTCAGGAAAAGAAAAAAGTGAAAAACCGTGGACACTTTCCAGCATGTAAACCCATTGTCCTTAATTTCACTTGTTACAACCCAAATTAAAGTTTCTCGACTGTGACAGTGTTTCAGACAGAAATATTTCTAGGGACGATTTGTACTGTTATGAACTTCATAATCAGTAAGCTTTCAGACTGATACTAATTTTTGTTTTAATTGGATGAATACCAATCGTGTATTCTACCTTAAAATAATTTTTTGTTTAAAACTGAACCTATTTAGATTTGCTACATCATCATATCAAGTCGCCAAAGTCAATCAGAGAACCAAATTTTTGGTTTCTGTGGTCAAAGTTGTGTGATTTACACAGAATTACCGAAAAACATTAAATTGATGGACTGTTCTTTTTCAGTCGTACATTTGTCTCGGCTCTGTCTGGATCCTCGGCAGGAATTCTTGGACTGACAGGATTGGAAGGTTTTTTCTTCTATTTTATCGTTTCGTTTGTATTTTCAGTAAGTATAATCTAAACTTTAAATTCAGACGATAACTCTTGCTGACCAAGTGAACACAAAATGTGCTGGTGGTACAAGTTTCTTGTATAAATTACTATTAATTATTATTATTATTAAGATCTGGTAATGAAACCAAAGATGCCTTAAAAGCGAACTTAATCACTGTAGCTCGGAAGCCTGAGGAAACCTATAGATAAGGATGCTTGCTATCTGAACCAGAAACACCGGGGTAAACCCCTACTCTTACATCATGAGTGTTCTGGGTTCTTTAATGTGCACTACCCATCCGATGGACAGAGCAATTATGGTTAAGTGTCTTGCTTAACCAGTTGTCCCATCCCCTGGCGGGATTCTTTTGGCAGAATTGCCGGAATCTTTTTTTTTCCGAGGGTACTGCTGGCACAAAGAAACCCTGACTTTACAATGCCAAGAGAAGAAATTTCTCTTTGTTGGATCGTCTGTTTTGTTGCGCGTCCGACAAAATGTCAAATTCACGCAGGGTGAGTTGCAAAACATCGGCCGTAACCTACGGCATAGGAGTGGCACTAAACACAGAAACATGGCTCGATTGCCTTTGTAGACCTCTCTTTGGATCAAAAGGAAAAGGTCTGTAATCGGGAATTACGAAAAAAAACACCTCTCAATGGCCAGAAAATGGCAATATATTCAAGACCTTTTTTGTAATGTTTCTTTGTACAGAGGGGCAAAACTTCAAATAGCTGCTTAACAACTTAATATTGGAGATCTTTTCTGTAATATGTTTTATTTTCTACACTATCTCTTTACATAAATTGTTAGTTGAGTAATAACCCGTCCCAACCCAACCCAACCCCACCCAGCCCTACCCGTCCCCACCCCACCCCACCCGACCCAACCCAACCCAACCCAACTAAACTCAACCCAACCCAACCCGACAGATGGTACATGCACAACTATGTAATGTCCATCCTGAACAGGGAAATCGTCGACACAGCAGGTTTGGTATTGTTTTACTATATTTATGGTTTTCTTTCTTTGTGGCAGGCGATGCTCTTCATAAAAGCTGGTAGGAATTGGCAAGAGTTCTTCAGATTTAGACAGCCACTCATCACCAGCGGACTTTTAGGAGGACTCTTTGTATCCTTTTGGGCCACACCTTTTGGGCCACTCCTTTTGGGCAATATATTGAAGACAATGTTTTCTCTTTGTGTGGGTGAAATAAAGCTCTGTATAGCTCAGCAGTGGAATGTCCGGGCGACCTTTGTTCCGGTGTTCTGATTTTACAAAATGGCGTGTTTTAATGTCGCCCATTTGCTGGCTCAACAAACTTATTTTTCGTGGATACAGGTCAGCTGGTGCCAACTGGTTAACATGGTGATCCAGCCACGGCAGCCGCTGATTCAGAAATGGCTTAACACCTTGATCCCTTAATTCATATGCTAGAGAAATTGTACATGTTCAGGGCTCAAATTTGGGAGAAAATTCCACAAGACCACAGGGCTTTGTAACTCATAATGTTTACTGTACCAGAGAAGACCAGAATCCAAGCGAGAAATACAAACTGTACATCCTGACATAGTTTAACATGCATTTAACTGCTTTCATTTGAACAAGCACTAAGCCATGTAAGACAAAAATTTATCTTTGTCTTTGTGGGTATTAAGTATACTTCATTCAAGTCATTACTCAGTAGAATTGAAAGGTGTTTTATCATCTCAAAGTCAACATTTGAAGATAATTTGTTTTTGTTGAAGATAATTATTATTCATTAACCCTAACAGTCCCTATTCCATCAAACTCTAACAGCAGGTTTTGTTGGATTTTGTTGGACTGGGTACTGCATGAGTTAACTGATCATGATTTAAATGGGTTCAGGCATACCACCATAATCAGAGTACCACAGTTTGGGTGTTGAGTTACCCATATGATGTTGAAATTTGTTAGAGTGGGGAAGGATCCTAGTAAATCACTCTGGGGAGTTCGGGTTAATATTCAGTTCAAAAACACAATACTGTCGGACTTGTCTGGTCATAACTTTCCTGGCCCGACCCTTAAACTACTGGACTCGGGCCTGCAGTCTAGTGTAAAATTTGAGCCCTGATGTACATAAATATATAATACTCACTGCAGTACTCAAGAGTTTATCAAATGTACTATGCTTTATAATTATATATGGCTGTAGATAAAAACTAAAATCAATCAAGTGTGTAGAGACAAGGGCCGGATGTCATGGCGGCACTGTTCACCGTAGAATTCTGCACTTACAGCTGTAAAGCATGTGATTCTATGGGGCGTAAACGCAGAATTCCGCAGTCAGCAGCACCATCAAATTGGGCTCAGGGGGGTGTTTGGGGCTGTTTCATTTCATTTCATTTATTTCATTTCATTTATTAATTCTGGTTGTGAAGCCAAGGACTCTCAGAAAAGCGAACTAAATCACTCTACTAGCCAAGAACCCCATGGGGAGAAGACAAGGAAGGAAGTTTCAGTTTTAGATGTGGGAGGAAAACCCACGCAGTCAGGTAGGGACTGAAAAACCCAATCCACATAGTGCCCCCGGTGGGATTCGAACTGGGGTCCCAGAGGTGGAAGGCGAGGAAAGATACCACTACACCGACCTGACCACCTCCCAGTAGTTTTTTGTTTTGTTTTCATTTGGAGCCTTAGTTGGCAAGTGAAGCACTACATCAAGTAGAACAGGGGCATCTAGAATAAAACTCAGTCATATTGCCAATCAAATAATTACTGTTTTGTTACTTTGACATGATTTAATACAGTGGTGTTCTGAGTCTTTCTTGAAGTAGTGGAGAGTTTTGGTAGTCGGTAAGTTGGCAAACTGGCTTCCATACACCCTCCTCTCCCCCAAAAATAATACCCTTACTATGCCCCCCCCCCCCCCCTGAAATCAATCATTCTTTATACTTATAAAATAATTACACTATTATACAATTTGTTTCCTTGACCCATTTTTATTTCAGACGTATGTACTGTTCTGGACGTATCCTTTTCATCAATTATGTGAGGTGGTGGTTTGACATGTGGGTGTGGGTGTGTGTGGTTGGGGGGGGGGGCTGCTCTGGTAATTTGTGATGATGGAATTCTAAATAGAAAGTTTGAGAAGGTGAGGGTTTTGTTCTGGGAATGGGAGGAGGGGGACAGAAAATCAGACTGGCTGAATTTTCAAGGTAGAGAAAAAGATTATTTGGGGTGTGTTAAACTTGCAACTTATTCAGGCCTTTGTACAACAGCTTCCTGTTGTGTAAGATTGTGTGGTTCACGCTTGAGTGGTCAAATTAACACCATCTGCACCAATCTTCCAGAGCCACTATTCAAAATGGTATACTGCAGAAATTGAGACTATGGCATTTGAAGACCACCCAAAATTACTTTAGCATACTTTGATTGCTTCAATCAAAAGGAGCACATGTGAAAGTGCAAAAAAAAAGATTATAAAAATTGACTAATTATTTTGTTTTCACTACAATGTGGCCCATGAATTTGATGAAAGTTTGGTTGCAATGGTGACTTTATTGAAAACTATAGGATGGAATTGAAATTTAGTCTCCTTTATTAAGCAGTTTTAGTTTCCTTAACGTTTAACCCACAGGTTTCTTTATGGAATGGTTCACGTATACTGATGAGTGACAGCAGGGAATATTTGACAAAGGGTTTTGTTGTGGACAGTGGATCTGCGAGAAGTTTTCTTATCCAACTAAAAAAAAATATTGATGATTTATACATTTTTCTTGGAGTACCTAGTGGCTGAGCGCCAAGGACAGTGAGGATCGATGATAGAACTTTTCTCCACTGAAGTAACTCTGTCTGCAAAAGGCTTCGGAAGATTTTGCTCATTGGTTCCTATGTAATCACAGTACAAATGTCAGTACCATGGCAAAACAGATGCGGCCATTTTGTTGTCTCTCATTCCAAACCCATGTGACCAACTGGAAGCCTGGTCCTTTTTTTATTGAGTGAGAATGAGTACTATAATTACTTCATTACGAGCAAGGAACTAGACAGACACGGTAAAAGTTTCTGAATTATGTCAGTCCTAATGTAAGCTGCAGGTCTCATCCTTGTGTTAAGGTTCATAGTTCATGATTTTTAAACAAAATAAATTGAATTAGAAGAGGGACAAATTCAAAAGGCAGATGAAGTGTTTTTAAATTGACTATGACCATGTGGGAATCGGCTATGGCTTCAGCTATGTGACTTTGGCTATGGCTGTGGCTTGTGACTACATCAGAAACGTCAAAGGAGCCTTTTTAGCGATCCAGCCATCGCCATTACTGAAGCCATCACTGTGGACACGACCTACCATGGATTCATCATTTGCAACAGACTCTGCAGGCTCAGCCCCGTTAAAACAAGCAATTTTTTTTTCTTCCTATGATGAATGTGGGAATCAATGTTTTGCCGAAAAATTTGAGTACGCGCAAAACTTTCAAGGTCTATACTGATTACCAATTGTTGAGAAAACCTGATATTTCTTGATACTTGTTGCTGGCCTGGTGTAGTAGAAATTTTAAAAATGTTATCAACAATTTGGAGAGCATCAGATGCAAATTTCATTAAGCTGCTTAGCAGGAAAAATCTAGCTGATCAGAAACAGGTTAACAACCCAAATACAATGAATTGGAAAGTGTTAGCAGCTATTCATTTACAATTTTTGTGTAGCAAATAAATTTGCTTAGTGAAAATGTTCAGACTTGCAGCTTTATGAAATTGGACCCAGGAATGAAGAACACAACAAATATTTTAGCCTCTATTGGGAGACTTTTGATGTCACTAGGTGGCAGCAGACTATCAGGTAAATGGACATAACTGCGTAAACGATAGAAACTTACCTGGTATGTCTGCTGCCACCTATTGGTCAATTGCATAATGATCAGTACCAAATTATTCCGCTATTACTAGGCAACATGTATGCTCATGTGCATGTATGCGTCACGCACAGGTTTTAATCCGAGACACACTGGTGTTTCATGCATCAACATCATTGATCGAAGAGACCTATGACCCTTTTTAAAAAATGGGGGGCTTGGTTCAGTGAGTGAAACAGTTTCTACACAGTAATGACAGCACGGAATTGTCACTTGGATTGGTCTGCGATTGTTAGGACCTTACCCTAAGCTATGTGAGCACCTTTTTCAGTGAGATGATTGTTTTACGTTTCCTGAATTGAAATCACTGATGGGTAGGATCATTCATGTCCCCTGTGACCGTTGACCAGTGGGGGATCCCTGGGTGTTTTGTATTTAACTTATTACACTTATTGTAAATTGTAGGAATTGGTATTAAAAGTCTGAAATGAAAATGAGTGTAATTTGTGAAAGATTAATTTAATTTGTCTTTATTTAGTTGTTTCTTAAAGACAGGGGTGTTAATAAAAAAGTAAACAGAGTACATGCAAAATTTGTACTTTTGGGGTAGTCTTGGTTCCAAGACCTTCACGTTTTACTTTTTAGCCGAATGGATCGCTTCCGACTTCAGAGGGCGCTATATACTTTGGTTCAATTTCTGACTTTTTTTTAGACATTCCCGCTCTACCAACAAAGCTGGAAATGGCTAAGCATGTGCAACTTTTGTTGAGTGGTTTTTCTGTTTGCTACAGCATTGTTATTTTTAAAGAGGAAGTCAGCTAAATGTTGCATGCCTGAATAATAGGCACTTCTGTTTTAAAAGGGACTCCCAAACAAACATGTTTAAACAACTTTCTAGAATTATTTCAATAATTGAATTGTTTTGATTGTTTTGTTTTTTCTTCTTTATATACTTCAGTGTTGAGCAAAAGTATTTATTATACATTGCAGTTATTCAATTGATAAACTATGGAATTATAAAGGAAAAAACATGAAAGGACACACATTAAGGGACTACTTTGCATCCGTCACGTTAGCGGTTTTGGTTGTAACTTTTATCAAGTACCAGAAACCACCGAAAAGTGTTTCAACATGTGAATGGACATGCAGGCTTTCACTGAGAAATTTCAGATGATTTATTTGATGTTTTAAACTTTTTTTAACACTCATTGAAAATAAAAAAGTTGCCTGCCTTTTCCATTCATTTTTTTTTTATTAAATGAAATTTGAGAGTAATTAAAAAGTTCTAACCAACCCAAATTATTTTCAGAAGTCTGCATGTCCATTCACATGCTAAAATACTAATGGGTGGTTTCAGTTTCAGAGATACGATATTTTGAAGTTTATAGAGCTTCCTGTTTGGACAGAAAGGAGAGGTCAAAGTGGGGTCATGTCTTTAAGTAAAATGTCACACGAGCTCTAAGCCACAAAACGGCACAAAGATTATGACTATAATATGACACGTGGTTCAGGAGATATTTTTTAAAGTTTAGAGCTTCCTCCTTGGACCCGAAGGAAAGGTCAAAATAATTGGGATTACCTTTGTAAATAAAATTGCCTCGATGCAGCATAGAAGTTTTTCATTGTAAGCAAATTGAACAATTTATTATTTTTTTTGTGCAATAACTTAATTTAAAAAAGGTAAGTAATGCCAACAGCCAAAACACCAGAGGGGAAGCTAAGAGGTAAGGAAACACATTTCAATTCCATTCGTTTATTGTCCATTAAAAATGGAAAGTTTACTATGTCTAAAAAATGACAATAGCTCCAAAACAGAACATCAAAATATTACAGTTATAAATTTGACTAAATTACACGCCTAATTTTACAACAAAATAAATATATTTAGTTGATTAAATATATATTAAGTTGATATAATATTTAGTTTATATTAATTAGTTGATTAAAACATAGAGTAAGGAATAAACTAACACCTCGTCCCACGTGTAGGGGAATGCGCTACACGATATTAAGCCGCACGAAAGATGGGCCTGCGTACATACGGACAAGTTGAAGTGTGAATATCACTGGATCGATCTTGCCAAGTGAGGGCGCTGGTAGAGAAAATGGCTACCTCCGGTAGAATGATAACGCACGCGTGGTTGTATATCCAGTAAAATAGAGAAGTGTGTACGATCTTCACGGAAATACCGTCCAGGTAAAAATACTTACATATGTATCAATGAAATAACTAATGACGCTCTTAGGGTAGATAAACTGCGTGATGAGCACCTTGAGTAAGCATAGATTGTTCGAATGCGAAATTCACACCCTTCGTTTTCATGTTCATCTGTTCATTGTAATGCGGAGTGCGGTTGATTGTTTCCGCCAAAGTCCCCACAGCTCAGACATTGCGTCCTGCGAGACTGGTGACACTGAGCATGGAGGAAGGAAAAGTAGCCGGGGGTGGGGTGGGTGGAGGGCAGGCCTGGCCGGTTGGGATGCTTTGTATCCCTAAAAGACCAGAAAGGGTACACTGATCTGTTGGAAAAAATCCATACTGGGAAAAGTTTCCATATCCGACAGCCTTTCTAATTTCTAAAGGGATTTTTTAATTTAGATATTTTAGTAGACATGTGGATGTTGGGTTTTATTTCCCTTTTTATAATATTCCTCTCGAGGAATTGGTAGCTAAAACTAAGGCTAATTATTTATCTTTAAAAAGGAAAATTCAAGCGGACATTTCAGAGCATGGTTGGAACTCTCGTACATTCATGCCCAAACCTAGTTGCGATAATCGTAACCCTCCATCCTCCCGACGGTCGGAGACCGGAGGGTTACGAGACAAGACTGATATTATCGGTGTAACTAGCAGTTTTGACCAGTTTTTGCTAGACTCGTGATCAGATTCGTCCATTTTTTCCACTTTCAAAAATCATGACAAACATTCTAAACACATGGAGTTGATCTTTATTGTATGACAACGTCATCTGGAACCCTTAAAACAACATCATGAAAATATTTGGCAGAAAAAACGACAAAAACTTACCAAAAGACTGACCGAATATATCCATAATCCATAGCGGGGCCAACTAGTGATTTTGAACGTCGCACTTGCTTGGCAACAACCAATCAGCGTGACCCAACCAAACACGCATCTGGACGAGCCATGGCTGTCGTATGCGTATCGGCCATTCCAGCTTGCAAACTCACCGCCTGTGTGCGCACTCGGTCCGGGGGGTGGGGATTGGTGCTTACACACACAGGCGGTGAGTTTGCAAGCTGGAATGGCCGATACGCATACGACAGCCATGGCTCGTCCAGATGCGTGTTTGGTTGGGTCACGCTGATTGGTTGTTGCCAAGCAAGTGCGACGTTCAAAATCACTAGTTGGCCCCGCTATGGATTATGGATATATTCGGTCAGTCTTTTGGTAAGTTTTTGTCGTTTTTTCTGCCAAATATTTTCATGATGTTGTTTTAAGGGTTCCAGATGACGTTGTCATACAATAAAGATCGACTCCATGTGTTTAGAATGTTTGTCATGATTTTTGAAAGTGGAAAAAAATGGACGAATCTGATCACGAGTCTAGCAAAAACTGGTCAAAACTGCTAGTTACACCGATAATATCAGTCTTGTCTCGTAACCCTCCGGTCTCCGACCGTCGGGAGGATGGAGGGTTACGATTATCGCAACTAGCCCAAACCAAAGGAAAGTAGTGTTTCGTGAGTCTCAAGACCACCGTAGATGTAAAAATTGCAAATTTTTCATGATTTGGACACTTTGTAATTATTTAAAGTACATGTTCCTCTCTGTATCCCCAACCTTTCTAGACAGGTAATGGTATCATTTGACCTAAGTTGAGAGAGATAAAGTGGCAGTTGGATACAGCATTTTTGCTGATCTGTCAAAAGGCAGGAAATTTCTTACACTGATTAAACAGTAAAACTGTGAATAAAAAAACTCAAAAGTTTTATATTAACTGCTTTATTAGAAGTCTAATAGCATCTGGTTTACCACACTATTTCTATGGTTTTACCTAGACCCAGTAACTGGGGCGCTGTATTCCTTTTTTAAGATTTTGACATTATCTGTCGTACTAGCGCCCCAGTAATGAATATGTAGTAACTGCGACGGTCAGGAGAATTTAAACCACCTCTGTTAAAAAAAATGCCTTAGACTCAACAGAATTGCTCAAAATTCACCTACTGTCTTCTCCAAGTGTTTATGGTGTAATAAAATGCATTTAATTGTACTCACGATCATTTTCTGTCCTCCAAATCGATGATTTTTAGGGCCTGTGACAACCCTGCCGTTACAATCGCCATTTTGATTACTAATGTTACGACTGTTTTCTGACTCGAAAAAAGTCGTATTAACGCTGCGGAATCACGTGTTCGCTGATTGTTTTGCGCAGTCAACGCAGGATACCAGTCAACGAACACCACAAAGTTCCATTGGTCATGATTGCCGAGCGCGTGCTGTACAATGTTGCCATTGTGGGGGTCGTTGACACAGCTGGTACCCTGCGTTGACTGCGCAAAACAATATGCAAGTCCGGGCATCAGCGAACACCAATCCCTGAGCGTCAATGCGACTTTTTTCAAGTAAGGAAACAGTCGTTGACATTAGTAATCAAAATGGCGACTGTAACGGCAGGCTTGTCAGAGGCCCTAAAATCATTGATTTAGAGGACAAAAAATGATCGTGAGTACAATTAAATGCATTTTATTACACCATAAACACTTGGAGAAGACAGTAGGCGAATTTTGAGCAATTCTGTTGAGTCTAAGGCATTTTTTTTAATAGAGGTGATTTAAATTCTCCTGACCGTCGCAGTTACTACATATTCCTTACTGGGGCGCTAGTACGACAGATAATGTCAAAATCTTAAAAAAGGAGTACAGCGCCCCAGTTACTGGGTCTAGGTTTTACCCCAATCTAATCCCAAAGGCAAACCCTCTTGCAATCAAAAATAAGACCTACTAAAAAACCTCCATGATTTAACTTGGGCTACCAAAAATTTGAACAAAAAAACAATCGAATTAAACAAAGATAAAATAGTCAAAATTATAATGAAATATGAATCAACAGTTGAATGAAGTCGAAGTTGACTAGTTGAAGCTGAACTAAGGTTAGTCCGAGTTACTGGACCCAAGAATGCGTTTTTATTATTTGGACATTTTCTGGCGTATGTAGGGTCCGAGTGAACACTCGTGTGTTTGTTGGTACTCGTGTACAATACCCCTTAAAAATTTCAAAAACAAGGAGACAAAAATTGATCCAAAATCCATCAAAGACCTCTATACAGTAAATATAATACACTTTAAACTCATCTGAGTTACGCAGGAGTTGTTGTCGGTTAATATAGTATGATTGTGTCTGTACACAGATATGTTTCTGGTTAAGAGAAATTTTCAGCTAAAATCTGATGTCCAAAATGGACCGACTGGTGGAGTTCATTTTATGGAGATATTGGGTTAAATTGTGCGCAATCTCAAGATTGCTCAATGGCTATTTTGGATATTATTTTTTTTAGCCGATTTTTTTATTTTTTTTATTTTTTAGAATCGTATTTGACACAATCGTATCTTCATTATTAACCGACAACATCTCCTGCGTACTTCAGGTGAGTGTAAAGTATATTGTAAAGGTCTTTAATGGATTTTGGATCCTTTTTTTGTCACTTCCTGTTAAGGGATTTTGAATTGTGAAGGACGTTTGTACACAGGCACCAACAAGCATGAGTTCACTCTTCAGGAACAATGACACTACATATAGGCCTATGCCAGATACATGTAATGTCCAAATGTTGAAAAAGTGGGTCCAGTAACTCAGACTAAACTAACGCTACCTAAGGATAAGGTTGGGGAGTAGATCATCCAGATAAGCTGTGATTCAAATCAGTGGACGGTGTGGGTCATGCATACAATCTATGCAGAATTTGAGTTCGTCGATAGGCCTATGTAATGAGGTACTACTGGTAAAAACACAAATTGTTCTTAAATTTCACTCGCAGATGATTTACAGTAAACCAATTTATTGCTGACGCTATGATGAAACTTTGACTGTTAGATCAACAAAACAGGGGTTAGATCAACAAAATGGTAAGCATATTTGTTTATATCAAGAGCAACTGTGTTGAGTTGTAGGAGTGCCTCGTTATATCTCTGAATGAGTGGTGCCAGATTTAAAAAAGAGGGTAGAGGTTGATATTGTGTTTGAAAAAGCCTTCGGAGCGCCACGGCAGCTCTGGCTGTATGCTCTCCAGGGAGCTGAGAATGATTACAGGAATGTTATTGGCCCAATGACCAGGGCACTAATGTAAAGCGCGTTGAGGCGTTATTGTGAAAGGCGCTATATGAGAACTAGATATTATTTTTTTCATTAATGGTTTATGCCTGTCGCCTAACAAACTCTTCACATCGGTGGGAGTGAGGTGTCACTCCACATCGATAAGTCAGTACTTTCTAGAGTCACATACATCCCAACTTCCCAAGGACTTCACCAGAGTACCAAAAAATTTTTATTTCTTTTTTAAAAGATGAGTTTTGAGTAAATTAAAAGATGGTATGATACCGATGTTGACTTTTGGAAGATTTGAGAGCTCTTTTAGAATCTACCAGTGCCTCATACTTGACCCTCTGCCAAGTTTCGTCCGATTTTTCTAGACGGCATCTCAAAATGTGGATTTGGCTGATTATTTCAACAGGCTTTGTTTGGTGCTCAGTTAATTCTCAGCATCATTGCAGCCAGCATCCTGCAGAAATTCACACCCTATCACTCACTGGCAGAGTGGCTCCTAGCAAGGGGGTAAGTTTGGTGGAGATAGATTTTGTTTTTTGTAGGCAGGAATCACATTGGTGTCTGGTGGAGCATGTTTGTGAGACTCATGCCAAAATCAGGCACTTGATGAAAATAATGACATGGCTATAAAAGTGAAGACAACCGAAGCGTCAGCCTCGATATTAATGTGATGTAATGTCTGTAACGTTTTATGTTGAGAAATACTTAAATTATAAGCCATAGGTGTTATTTAAAAAGTTGTTATTCTCATCTATTTGATGAGCAAATAAACCCAGTTTTGAGTTTTGGCAGGAAGGGCCTAGTTTTTGGCATGGAGCGTCACAATTTGGGAGAGTGCTGTATGTAGTTATCAGTGTGAATCTGCTTTGTGGCAATTTGTACGCCTTGCCATTTTAGCTGTTTGGCAAATTTCAGCTTTTCCATTGGTTGAGCAGGTTACTTTTGCCATACATGCATGTCACATGGTGTTCTTTGACACGCCGTGTCCACAGCTGACACAGAGGGTATGCACAGCAGACACAGACGGCAAATGAGCTCAGCATTCCCTATGTTCTATTTCTGTGGTCAAACCCAAGAGCAAGTGTGTCATTGTATTTTGGTAAGTTTCAGAAAGTTCAAATAAATCATAAATAAGTCACCGGTCTGGAGACTGAAACTTACCCATGCTTTTGATTGTAAACAGGAACCTTGTACGTTATATGTACCCCAAAGATGAAGAGTTGCGTAAACTTGCAGGAATTACCGTCAGTAAAGCACGACATCGGAAAAACAGGTAAACAATACGATAATGTCTTCCCACACTCCAAAAAACCTCAATTGCCATTGGTAATTTAATCACAACTGTAGAATATAGACTACATGTATGTAGTTCTTCTCAACTAACTGCATTCAGATCATATCAAGTCAGTATAGCTTAACGTAGGCAGTATTGGGTGAGTTAATTTGTGTAGGCTGTTAAAAATCAGATGTTGAAAACATCAAACCAACTCTGTACTAGGCCATGGAAAAACCTAGAAATTTATAGTCATACCATGGAATAGTCAATCAATTACTTTTCTGGTATACACAGATCCGACCATCGACGAACCAACCTGCTGGAGAATTCCGAAGACAAGTCCTTCACTGTACCAAAGAGCATTGATTTAGAGCTACGCACCCGTATAATTGAACCCTTCCACGTTGTTGTGCTGCGATTCTACGATGAGTATCGCTGGCTCGTGGATTTCTCCGTCATGGCCGTAATTGTTTATTGTATCACAGAAGCTTGGCTGCATACAGACGGAGAGCTGAACCTGAGTCTGATTTGGCTGTTGATGGTGACAGGCTTTGCACTGTATCCTTGAGATTTCTTGTCGCCGTTGCACTAAGAAGGAGTGTTGTGGCAGTCTAGTCCACAGAACTTCAGTTCTGTAGTTTACAGAATGTAGTGGCCAGTCGGGACACTTGAGCAAGACACTTTACCGTAATTGCTTTGCTCTTGGATTGGGACGTTCAGCTGTAGTTTTGGTAGTGCACGTAAAAGAACCCAGAACACTTATCGTGAAAGAGTAGGGGTTTACCCCGGTGTTTCTGATTCAGATAGCAAGCATCCTTATCTACGGGTTTCCTCGGGCATCCGAGCTACAGTGATGAAGTTCGCTTTTGAGGCATCCTTGGTTTCATTACCAGAAATTAATAATAATAAAAATTATGAGAAGTTAAATTTTCCATGGACTGCCCACTAGTGCTGTATCATTCAATAGACCATGAAAGATGACCTTTATTTTGTAGTTATCTAATATCGGGCAATAATGAAAACATAAAACGTCACAGTTTATACGAAGAAAAACAGGCCAGAGGACAATCCAAAATCAAACTCAATCACTATCTAAAAGGCAATCCAGGCAAACAGAAATACATCAAAGATGAAAAACTTAACACAATAAACAAAGCAGCAGACATTCTGCATTCATAGTGACTTGCTTGTTGCCTGGGTGCAACCAGGTAAGGGTGCCCTCATGTTAAGTAGCAGTTGAGATGAACTCTCCTTAACTCCTTCTTTAGTCATGTTCTTATCTCGCTGACGGCGTTGTACTTCTCCAGTGAGGAGGACGGGGAGAGGTCACTCTGCATAACGTTTGGCTTCTTCTTTGTTCTCGTTGCCATGGGGGTCCTCATCGTTCCTGAAGAGATTCTAGACTTTGGATTAGATGAAGGTGAGTTATTAATAGACTTTTTTGCCTAGGCTGCCATCGCTGAAGTCCAACAATAGAGACGTGTACGAGTGAGAGGTCTTCCTTTGACCTCGATGAGGGCGTATGTCATATGCAAGGGGGTCTATCCTGACCCCCCAAAAAAGAAATTGGTTAAGCAAAGTGAATTGGGAGAACATTATTGGAAGAACAATCGACTGCTGAACCAGTTTGCATCGGATGACCTGTGTACATGTAAATGTTTCCCCTGGAAACGGAAGCCGTGTACAGTCGCCATTGTATAAAATCGAAACACTGGAGTAAAGGTCACCCTAACATTCCACTGCTGAGCGTGCACAGACCACACACACCTGTGGTCTAATGCGTCGTTTTACCCATACAAAGACAAAATAATGGTCTTGAATATTTCATCGTTTTTTCGTTGCTAATTTTGATGGATGCAAACAAAATAAGTCTGATATGAACGTGTACAAAATCTCTGACAAAGAAAAAACTGTTTTTGTGTCATTTGTTTACTCTTCTGAAACACCAGGGCTCGAATTTTACACTGAACCACAGGCCCGAGGCCAGTGATTTTAGCATTGGGCCAGTGAACTCACAAACGGACAAGTCCGGAGGTCTTGTGTTTTTTAATTGAATAATAATGCCTCACTATGTAATATCTTTGACAAAAAGAAACACAAGAAATTATGTTCAAAATGTTGACTTTGAATCTGATCAATATCTTTTAATTCTGTTGAGTATCAAAATATACTTACCCACAAGACAAATGAGATAAATCTTCTCTTAAGTGTTTGTTCCAACAAAAACAGTTTCCATTTTAAACTTCGTAGAAAGTTCTTTCTCATTAAGATTCTGGTCTTGTAAAATAAATTCTGGTCTAGTAATTTTGATCTACAAGCCCTGCGGTCTTGTGGAATTTTACCCCAAATTCGAGCCCTGAACACAATTATATATTTTCCCTTTAACAAGCTTACCATGCCATGTTTTTTCCCCCTTTATTTGGCCCAAGCTCAGAGATAATTTCAGAGAACATTCTGGTTTTTAACACAATGTCATTAACACAATAACCATCTTGTGTCATTCGTACAGCTTATAAAAACTTCACCTCCGGGGCAATGGAATTCCTGAAACAGCAAGATCTTCAATTTAGTGGTCCCATCTCAAAAATTGCCTTCAAGTCATTACTTGGAATCATAGCAGCACTTCTTGGGGCCTTACTGGCTTTTCCTGGCTTGCGTATCGCTAAGATGCATGTGGATTCCATCAAGTTTGCTGTTAACCGACCTTTTATGCAGTAAGTCTGATCATACAGTATTTTCCATTTTAGTTTTACTAATAATATTACAAATAAAATGGAGAGAAACATGTTCTTCTTTGGTTTTATCTTGGTTCCATTTATTGTTTCTTGTGAAGTATCGGGCCGGACTTTACTAAACAAGTCAATTAAATTTGATACCAACTTTCCAAAACAGGACATTTCTAACATTTCTCTTTTCTTGTTTGCCCGACCTTACACAGGATTTTACTTCACACAAGTTTTCTATTTCCGATGTTTATTTCGCTGATGTGGGTACGACCGATAGCAAGAGATTATATATGCAAAACATCTACCGGCAAGACTGAACCCATGTAGGTTGACAATAGGCACAAGTTGACAAACATCATTTGAATTGGATTCTCTCAAAGTTGACCAGAGCATACTGGTTAAAAATGTTGAGTACAAACAGAGCTGTCGATACTCAAACGAGACCTCATTTACGACATGGTGTTACTGCAGGTTTATCTTTGTTATTATCTGTTCCCACCATAAACAGTTTTACTAAATTCAAGTTCTACTTTAAGTTGTTTACATCTGTTGGTACTTATTGTCTGTTGGTATTTATGGCGGTAGTTCATTTTTTGTCACTCTGCGAGAAACTTTTGCCGAATTTCAGACCTGAATCAGACGTGAATCTTTTAGGGTGGTTGGCCGGGATAATCATTTTAAAAAAAACAACATTTTTATAGCCATCTACAAGGTCGAAACGCAATTTATTAATTTGATTCATTATAAAATAACATGCTCTTTTAAATTTTGTTCACTGGATTTGTGATTTTTGTTTCCCTACCAGTATGAGTGACACAACATTTGACCTTGTCCGGATGTCACTGGTGCCCATGCTGTGTATACTACGCATGCTGTTAATGACACACTATCTACAGTCCTACCTTAACATGGCAAAAGACAAAGTGGAGAAATTAAAGATGGAGGCAGGAAGAATCAACAGTTTAGAACTCCAAAAAAGTGTAAGAAATTATAAACTGATTTGACTTTGCATACCACCACTTTTAGTGTCATATGCAGGCCTGATACTTCACGGAGGCAATTGCCTCCGTTACCCCTAGTCACTGCCTTGGTGCCCTTGAAATGTTCCAATAGAAACTTACAATTTCCTCATAGAGGTGTCCTTTATCAAGAAGACAATGCCTTGGTGCCCTTGCCCCTTTAAGAATGAAGCAATCATGATGTTGTTTTTGTTTGTACTTTTATACCTATTATTTGTTCTACACAGGTTGTACGAGTCTTCTATTACTTATGTGTGGTGACTTTGCAATACATCGCACCCATGCTTATTCTTCTTAGTTTTACCTGTCTACTAAAATCACTCGGTAAGTTTTGGGAAAAGACGAAAGAAGCGGAAATTACCAGTCCATGTTGTTTCCGTAGCTGTATTCGTTCCTTTGTTGGTGGGAATGGGAAACATAAAAGGTACAATACAGGATTGGTATTTATCCAAAACTGTGATTTGAAAGTCGGAATTCAGATGAAAGTCTGAAACTTCTCATCCTCGAAAAATAAGAATCTCTTTGAGACACTTATAGATAAAGTGCTGGTGTAAACACTTTTTAATCGTTGATATTATCCAAACCTTTGCCGCATTTATTAGGAGGTTACTCCACGGGACTTTTTGAGGTGTCTTCAGGAAACACCACTACCTCCCATAAGCCTTCTTCGACGACCCCATCAAATCAAGCCGTCACCGAGGGCGCCGAACATTTCAGAGTGGCCCTAGAAAGCTTGAGAAACGTCTTCTCTCCCATTTTCTTCCGGGGGATATTTTCATTTCTGACCTGGTGGACGAGTTCGGCATGGTTCATCACAAGCCTGTTTGGGATTGCCTATCACATGTACTTCACAGACCAATGACAGACGGCCGATGGGAAGGTGGAGTCTACGGCTAACGGGTGAGTCAGACCTGGAATATTGCCTCTGAATCGTGTGTGTTTCTCATGTCTTGAGCATTCCTTCTGGCTGCAAGACCCTTGAATGGTTTACTCGACTTTGCCATCTTAACCACTTGTTGTGATAATAGTGTCTTTTGATGACATCCTTAAATGAAATAAGGAAACTTGAGGCTGGAGCTGTAAACCAAGGATTAGAGAAGAAAATCAGGGAGGTCTTACTCAAAAGAATAAAAACAGAAACAGACAAAGGAAAAAGTACCAAGACAATACTAAACAACGTCCCAAGCAAGTCACACTTCACGCTTGATACTAGCAATAATTTGTATTTTTCCAATACAAAAAAAGAAATTACTACGCGTAAAAGGCTTACAGCATGACTACTTTTTAAAATCATGTAGATTAGCGTTTTGACATTGCCAACATTTTGTTGTGATTATTGTAGCTTCTTTAAAATATTTGTGTTAATTGCTTGGTAGAGGCCTCTGAATTTACTACAAACCTGCAATAATTTTGGCGTTATAATGTTTACACTTTAAATATAAAAATCCCCCTGTAAAAAGGTCATTCAATTTTGGGAGTCCCATACAGTTGCTTTTGGTGTTTAGAAGAGTGAATTCATTCAGCCCTGGAATTACACAGATGCCTTTGAGGCCATGGTCTCCGTTGCCCTGCAGCCGATTTCACGAAACTTTACGCAACTGCGTAAGCCTACTTGTGCCATACTTTATTGCATAAGTGGCCCAACTTACGCAATAAATGTTGCACAAGTGGACAAAGTTTCGTGAAATCTGCTGCTGGTCTTGGCCTTGGTGCCTCTTCAAAAGTCTCCCATAGACTTAAAGATTTTGCAATGGAAGTGCCCTTTGCAAAATGAAAATGGCCTTGCCCTCTCCAAGATGAAATTCCAGGCCGGTACATTCCCATCTAGTTTTTAATAAACACACCGTCCAACCAACCTCTCAAAATTTCATCAAACTAGGTGGTCCCATTTTCAGTGAAGGCAGCGAAAAACTGTTCATGTTTTGTAAGGGATTTTGTGCACATTATAGGGCCCCTGAAGTGAATATTTCTGAGGAAAATACTTTGTGCTACTTTTTAATCCCCTTGAGTGTATGAAACTAATTGACATCATTTTTTGGTTAATTTCATTGAAAAGTGCACTTCTTCAAAAACATTGAAATTTTCCATGCTTTTCCGGACAACTGAGGGCGCTGTTGCTGTGATGTCTTCTCCAGGTGACACTGGTTTTTCTGTTGAAATTCATGAAATTGTGAACCCCAACATTTGCTTATTCAAAGCATTTGTTAGAAAAGTTCGCTCAGTGGCTTACTGCCATGAGCTGACACAACAAATCACTCAAAAAAAGTTTACAAACAACAAAATGTCTTAAATTCTGTCAACTTTTTGTGTATGAACTCATTGCAACATTGAGGTTTCTGCCTGATGTGACATCACACTCTGCTCATGAATATGGACATTTTTATTAGCATTGTTTTTTCAATGCTATTTTCTCAACTTTGACAGTGTTTCAGGCAGACTTTTTTCTCTGGAAGATAGTGGTACTATTTTAATGGATCATTGCTTGAGCCGTAATATTGAAACTAATCAATTTTTTGTTTGATAATTTCCAACGGTGTACTCTGTCCATAAAAGCGGAAAATATTGTGAAACAAATTTCTGCCAACAAGAAATGGTGAATTGGCTGGTTACCTTTTTCCTGGCGAGCACAATTGTTTTTTGTGAGTGATGGACTGTACATAGCTACAATAATAATTTGAGTCTAAATGTAAATATTTTAATGTAACGATAATCAAATGATACATTTATAAGAAATGTGATTGTAATGAAAATAAATTTTGTTCTTATAAATTTGTTTTATTTCTAGAGGACAAGCTAATATAGGCGCACACTTTTAATATAATTTACAAAATGTATATTGAAATTTGCCAGAATGAAATCATTTTTTTTTTTCTGTTCTATGAATTATTAACCAAAAAATAAAAAGTTGTTTCATGTAGAACAGAGAAATATTTTAACTCCATTAATGTGTTATGCCAAGTTAATTTCAATTTGCGGCGATTTTGGCACTAAAGTGCAGTACCAACACTTTTCACTGGACGGGATATTTTCACAGTTTATCGGTAACTAGAACATCTAACGTCACACTTCAAAGTAGTTGTGATGATCGTCCCTCCTCCTGACAGACCGTTGGGAGGAAGGGTTACGATCATCGCTACTGACTTTAAGTTTCGTTTAAGACACCTTTCAATTGTAGCAATGTAAATGTACCTTTGGCCCTGTTGATAGTACCACACAAGACAATTACATGACATGGGTGTCAAGACATACTGTACCCCACCTAACCAGGAAATGATGCATGTCTGGGTGTACACTAACAGTGTGCCATGCTGCCTAAAATCACCCTGCAGGACTTTCTCTCGTTGGTGCCTATGAAACGTTGAATCTCCATAGTTCAGACAAAACAGGTTTATCAATCCTGATGGTTGAAAGTACAAAATAACTGAGCAAAAGTGTTAGTTATATATATTCATCTTCCAGTACGTGTTAATCCTCCAATCAGATTGCTCAACGGGAGTGTGATAATAAAAAACCATATTATACTCCCAGTAGTCTACATTGCACTCTGTGTATTGCGAGTATTATGCGTCACGCTCCGTATACGATCAGTGCAAAATGACGTTCTAAAATTTGCACATTGCAAGTTTTGAAATGAAATGAAATAATGCTCAAAGTTGTGTTATCTTTTAGTTGGTTGGAAGATAAATTCGTTATCACACACACGCTTGTGGAATATGGGGAAATATAGCGCGTCTGCTTCCCATATTCCGCCTCATGGGACATGGGACGCAGAAGCGCTATATTTTCCTGTATTCCACAAGCGCGTGTATTATTACCTATTATTATTGAGTTTATTGTTTGAATTCATTTTACTGAAAGGTTGTTAGTTTTGCCTTCTCTAATGAAAAATTGTCAAAGTTCTGTAAAAATGAAAGAAAACCAGAAAAAACACCTGTCCACAGAACATGGGTGATGTACGTTATTACAAGGTTTAAATCTGCACTTATGGTATACATGCATTCTCATTTATTTGTAATTCATTTTAATGTCTGCAAGTACTTCTAGCCTAGAATTTTAGGTTTTTTTTGTTCAGGCAAGAAATTTCCATGTCTTACCTTTTTTTTTCCAGAGAGATTAGTATTTATCCCGATCGTTCCTGTACATATCTGTTTATTTTTCAGATTGGGGAATGTATACAAATTGCAAGGATTGTTGTATTATAGTAAGAAATAAAGAAAGACTTTAAAATATAATTAAGTTTTCTCTGTAAATGTGACAAAGCAATCTGCAAGTTAAATTTGAATGTCGGAGAAAATGTTTAAATACTGTCGCTACATTACATGGTTTGGGGCAAGGCTTTGTATATCAACCCATACGGCCCAATGAAACTAGGCCATGTTTAAAGTTCGCTATCCTAATGTTTGTGGGTGCTGTCTACTATCAAAGAGCTTTTATCCCTAACCGTGTGAAATTCAGTCCCGACAGGATTATGTCTGATAATGCCAATTGAGCATTCACTTGTGACAAGGCAGGTTAAGGCAGGTCACACATGACTTATTGAAAAGTGTCAATTTACCAGAGACCGTGGCTTTAACACTCTTTATTTAACAGGGCACTGCGTACAGGTGTAATGCCATGTTTTTGGAAACGTTGACTACTGTGTACATTGTACATGGTGTAACACAAACATGCAGTGGCTTACCCTACTGTTCAGCTAGTGAGTGTATGGAACACTTACATATTGTGAGCCAAGCATTGCTTTTCACATGAGATCTGGGATAAGCTATTATGAGTGTCCAAAAGTTTGGGTGCTGAGTTACCGTAATGGTGTTGGATTTTGTTGGAGTGAGGAAGGATTATAGTAAATCACTCAATGGAAGTGGTCCAGTGGATATTTCAAGCCCCGAGAAAGCTGTTAAGACCACAAACTTACTTCGCACAGTGAAAATCTGTTTCACAAAAAAGATTACCAGCCAAAGGTACCATGTAATGTGTATTATCTTTGACTGGTTCCCATGAAGTATCTGCTTAGCAGAAAAATTTGTAAGGCATAAGGCTGTGTCCCACTTAGCGGCTGCGGCTTGACTGCCATTTGAACATGCGTTGGAACATAGGAGGCTGACAGCAACATCAGTAACAACAGCCGTAGCCGTAGTCACCAAGAGACAGACTTATTTTCTAGACTTGACACAAGTCTGTCTTTCATACTCGTTATTCTCAAATAGAATGCTCGTGGCACTCTGCGATGTTTTGTGCACCCTCACTTGCCCGTAATGTGCCAATCCGCTAATATTGGCAACTCAATGAAAGTGAGGCCGCGCAATACAAGACGCTCTCAATAAGTACAAAGTACATTACGGACCAAACACGAGACCAACTCAAACCAAGTCTCCATCCATTCTGACATGTATTTATCAAATATTTATAAAATACCCTGTACAAAGTTGTGTAGAAAAAAAAATTATACTAAAAATAAACAGCTGTTTGAGTTGGTAAATGCACTGGTTCTTGCAGGTATCAAGAAGTTTGAGTAAATGAAGTGTGAACAATTGTATGTTTGGGAAGCGATAGAAATATTGTTACATTATATAACGAATGGTTTGATTTCTTTTGCTGATTTCTTGAGTATGGAGAACAAACCAGTGTAATATTTTTTAAATAATGTTTTATACCAATTGTCTAGGAAAAATACACTCAAAATTTTTGCCGGTTTGTTGTTTTTGTTTTTCCAATAAAATCATTAAATTATCTTTGAAATATAAAGAAACAAATTTTCTGTGGTGTTGATTTGATGAGTGGCAGCCATCTCGAGCCCCTCTCTTGCTTTCAAAGGAATATGGAACCAGCCACACTACCATGGCCAGCACGCCATATTAATACCTCTCGTCACTAACCCCCGGTAGGGATGTACTGAAAAACGAGCACTTGTTGGGCACTTATAGGGCGTTTGGTACGCCTGTGTCAAAATGCAAGTATTTTGACCCGATTCCACTTTAAATCAATCATGTTTTTACACGGTCACCCGAAACCGCATACAGTTATACCATGTAGGTAAAAAATTTCTACCTCCATGGTTTATACATGGCACAAAATCAAAGAAGAATGTGAGGGGAGACCAGTTGCTGTATGACTTGATTCCTCTTTTGCGGGCTACCATACTACGCACGTAGAGTGGATCGGCCACAGGACTAATTAAAATATGCCATATACTGGCACATTTTAATTAACCCATTCCAGCAAGCAAGGCATATTAGGGAAAAAATGGCGCGGCGAGATCGATCATTCATGGGAACGAAGTTGATATGGAACCAAACTAAGGCTAAAAAGGAAACTTATTTTGTTCCTACATTTGTATTTTAAGCGTATCATGAATGAGCGGTCTACAGCACCAAATTCAAGTTCTGGTGGTCAAGTCATTAGGGTTTAGGTTTGAATCCTGGCCATGACACGTTTGTTCTTGAACAAGACACTTAACTACAATGTCTTCTCTTTACCCAGGGGTAAATGGGTACCTGGGAGGGTAGAGATACTCTTGGTGCAAAAGGTTATGATGTGGTTTCTTGTTACTTGGACCACTGCACTTACTTTACTCATTCAACGTCTCTCACCCAAAGTGGGCGCTATCACTCAGGCTAGTGTACATGAATGAAAAGCGCATGCAGGCAGTTTGTGGACTGTAGTCAGGTTCGTGTGTACAGCGGATGGTTTGGTCACATGGAACGTCTTGGACCAAGACTAGGGCAGAGATGGTTCTTGGGATTGATTTAGCTTGGTGTGCTACATATTTAGTAGCACAGGCTGCGTACTCTTGCTGCGGCGAGTTGCTATCTCGTCGTGGCGAGTTGCTATCTGCGAGTAAGCCGCAGCGTAACTGTGTCACACAATGCGTTCTTGGATGACGAGAGATAGACGTCATTAGGCGAGATAGCAACTCGCAGCGGTGCGATAGCAACTTGCCGCGGCGAGATAGCATTTAAAAAAAAAAAAAAAAAAGTTTTTTGAATAATAAAACATAAGAAGTACATTGTTTAATAACTATGTGGTAGGCCTCTAAGTAATAGTTAATACTTACTCATACAAAAAATCTAAGGCCGAAGAAAGTTCAAATATTGAGCTTTTTGCTCGGGGTAAAAACGCCCACTCCAAAAACATTAAGCAAATATTAAAAAATATTAAAATTATGTTAAAAATTGTTTTTAATATTTCAATCATTTACAACTTCGTATTAACCCTTCTTAGTATATATCAACTAAAAGAATACTACAAAATAAAACTTTAGTTTGTGATATAGATGGTCATTTTTTAAAACGTTTCTTTCAGCAGTATACCCCCTTAAAATGTGAATCAATTTAATTATTTTTAATTTTTATAAAATTGTAGTTATTAGAAACGTGTCCCAGTGAGTAATTCCTGTTGTCATTTTTGCCACTAGCAGTGGATACTAGTCAAGTGGGCATTTTTTTTTGTCAGTTTACCCTAAATGTCCATTATTATTATTTATTATCAGGCAATAAACCACGAGGGAAACTGACTGGGTGAATTTTTCAATCAATTTGGGGGTGAACAAAGAAAAGTCGACTGGGGTGGGATTCGAACCTGGGACCATCAGAAGCCATTCAACCGGTTACTGTTGTGTGGCCAGGGATCACACCCCATTATACGATACAACCATAGAGCTAGTTCTATGGATATAACCTGGGAAGCGGCAGCACGGGGATCTACCTCAAGGGTGATGCAACTTTTTTTTTGTAAATACCAAGCAATACACCACAAGAAACTGAACGGGTAAATTTTTCAATCAATTTTTGAGTGAACAAAGAAAAATCGACTGAAGCGAGCGAGATTTAAATTGTTATTTACTGTTAATTTTGTTTACACATGAGAATGATGTGTTTACATTTACAATAATGCATTTTTAGGACAGGTTTGATCTAGTCATACAACAGTGAGCAGACTATTTTCCCACTTAGGAATACTGACTGTCAGTCGTAGTGGAAAGTTTCCACAAGAAACACATTATGGAATGTAGAGAATGTTTTTATATATTACACATATTCTTGAAATTGACCTGCACTACATTCTGACTCAATGTAATATAAATTTTGCATTTAAGATTTATAATTCACAATAGTATCTCTTGAATGAAGAATTTATTCTGCACTTGCAACGACATTCTGACCCTGCTGTACAACTTTTTTTTTTCTTTTTTTTTTTCTTCTCAAATGTGAATACATTTCATGAAGTTCATCATTTAAACATTTTGTTAAAAACAATAGGCCCATTCTTACTTATATCAGTACCTATTAAAACCTCTCAGATTATTTGACAACAAAAATGTACGCCTGAGATGGAAAGTCAACAGGTGATGAGTTAGAAATAAGACTCCAAGGTCCCTTGGCGGCGTACGTCTGTGGTCCAGCAGTGGAAACCTCCACCGAGGGAATTAGCAAAGCGGAGGGAGATGGGGATGCACTTGATACCAAGGCGCTCAAACATCTTCTGAGTTGGCTTCTCGTTTTTGTCCACGATGACCCTTTTGGGGTCGAGCATGAGGACATTCATAGACAGCCACTTGGAGGACATCCAGAGGGGATGATCTACGGGCAGAGGGTATACAATCATTGAGTCAGAGGGGATGATCTACAGGCAGAGGGTATACAATCATTGAGTCAGAGGGGATGATCTACAGGCAGAGGGTATACAATCATTGAGTCAGAGGGGATGATCTACGGGCAGAGGGTATACAATCATTGAGTCAGAGGGGATGATCTACGGGCAGAGGGTATACAATCATTGAGTCAGTGCAACATGGTCATCTCAGTTTCAGGCCTGGTGGCTTTCTTCCTGAAAGGGCAAGGGCAAAAAGGCATTTTCTTCTTGATGAAGGGCACCTCTATGAGGAAATAGACCTTTCCCATGAATTATGTAAAACCTGATGTAAATTGCACATCACTGGTGGGCAAAATGAGGGAGCATCGCGCCTTTTTTGTGTGGGGGGTAATGGTGGCGTGACGCACACGTTTGTGCGTCTGCCTAGTGCACAACTCTATGGAGTTTGCCCACCAATAATATCTGTACGCACGCGTGAATGTAATCAGCATATTTCATGGGAAAGGTTAGTTGTAAATTTCTATTGAAACATTTCAAGGGCACCAAGGCAATGACCAGGGGGAAACAGAGGCAACTGCCTCTGTTGTCTCCGTGAAGTATCAAGCCTGTAGTTTCATAAAAAGGTGGCATATACCACACCTTGTAAGAACACACTTTGCTCCATGCAACAAGGTCAGATTCAATTCATTTCAATTTTATTTTTCATGACCAGCATGAAAATTGCACCCGCCCTGTGCCCTACAAAATTACAATCATTGAAACTGTACTATAACTCAGTTTGATCAACAGCTAAGACCTAGTTAACCTTGTACACAGTTAGCTTCATGCAACAAGTGCTTACATCAGTGGGAGTTTCAAACAAAGATACAACCTTACTGCACTCTGATAAATGGTGTTGGCAACTAGGTTGTAACTCATTGTAAATGATTGTGATAAACAACGTCCTGAGAATTACAGCCAGTGCTAGATTTTCATTTCATTCAGAGTTAACTTACAACACTGTTGTTTGAACCTTTATAAAACCATTACACAGCAGGCTCAAAATTATACTGGCTATACATTGAACAAACTTTTCTTATGTTTTACCTACTTGACACTGAATGACGTCTTATTACGCATAACTTTTCCAAACTAAGGTATGGAGGACTTTTGTAAAAGTTTCGGATTGTCCTCTTTTGGTTGTGGTCGAACCAGTTGAGGTACAACTACGCCCGGACATTCCATCGTGTAGGGTAACAGGCATGCACTCACTGTGCTAAACTTAGTTTCCCCCATTCAAAGAGGAACAAAGGTTACTGGAATTCATGCTCGAAAACACCCTTTTTGGTGGAATGAACATGGTATAGATGGGTTGCAATAGACGCCATCTTTGATGACAATTTCCATTTTGGCCCGTAGCCATGTCAAGCTCTTAAGTTTCAACACAGCTTGAGTTGCTTACCAACCAATCATGGAAGGAGTTTATGAAACGTACTTGTGCTGCATGCAGTACGTTTGCATAACGCAGTTGTGCGCTAAAAAAAGTACAGTCATTGTCATCAAAGATGGCTGATTTTTCCCATTGTTGACGTCATGTGCAACCCATCTATAGAAGCAGAAAATCACCGCATGGCATTAAATGCCGTGATTGCATAGAACAATCTCTTTAGGGTTGATAATAATAAAAAATAATAATAATAGTCATTTGTAATGTGCAGGAGTTAGGTCCCTCGTGCTGTGTGCGCAACAAAACATTTTAAGCCAAGAGACAAATCAATGAGTCATCCGCCTTAAAATCCTGAACTTGCGTCCAACTAAACATTGTAGTGCCGTCGGCCCCCTTACATCTTTTGGCGTGCCAAACCAATCCAAACAGATGTTCAAGTCAATCTAAATAGATGTTTAATATCACAGTAGGCATTCCTAGTGCAACAGGTGTTAAAACTCACCATCAGGCATGCAAGGTGCTGGTGCCGGTAACAAGTCCCACCCGGCCTTCTGAAACATGGAGAACTGATGGCAGGGTCTATCTGGATTCACCAGAACCAGACCAGGACCTATGATGTTGAAAGTTGCGTCAATATGCATAGGATTAGGATCAGCGAAGGACAAGCGGTGGATGTTGTAGTTGTCACCAAGATGGCGTTGCAGCCACTCAATTCCCATTAGGTTGGTGACCTTTGATAAAAGAGGTTTACATGTAGTTTGCTTGATTTTGAAGAGAACTCACACAAACACTTTGTGCATCATTACAACAGCCGATAGTTTCAGACCTAATTTGCAAATATTTCTTAATCAAAATATCCTTAAAATTGCCTACAGTCAATGGTTTCATATTTGTATAGAAAGTTTGAAATGTTATACATGTACTTATAAGCATGAATCCCTGCTTTAAAAGGGGTAGGGGCTGGGATTATTATTATTATTGATTTATTCACAATTGCACTTGTAGCCCGCAGGCTAAATTACAGCAAAATACACTTTAAAAGATAACTTAAAAAGATTTTAAAAGGAAAACATTAAAAAGGCAATTAAAATTGGTAGATAAACGAATGAACAATAACACCAGATTCAAACACAGACAAACTTGAACATTGAAAGTGACCCACTAAATTCCAAAGAAACGCGACTCATGCACCATATGTTTACACAGAGCCAATACCAGATAGCACAGACATTATATGTGCTGCAAAATTATAAAGAAAAACAATTGTTGATGAGTTCGACAAAATATGGGATTGCACTTTGCTTGTACTGGTTGGTTCTACACTTGATTTGCTGAAGTTGCATGTAGGAGGTTTCATGCAGTCATTTGTCCAATTACATTTCAAACTATTTCATATATGAATGAATACAAATAATTGATGGAATATCAGCAGTTTAATCTTTGAACTCTTGGCGTGATTTACCTGGCTCCGTTGACAAAATATATCTCGTCCAGCTCGGATAAAATCTGCAGCATCAAAGCAAGGCTCAAACTCTGTGGTCACAAATTTGTCTTGGTGAGCCAAGAGATGTCGATCTTCTGCCGATTTCAATGGATATGTCTACATGTACATGTATAAAAAAAAGGAGGGGGTTATTCTGTGTCACAGCGGTCATTCTGTGTCATACTCCAAGTCTGTACTTTGTCGGCTCAGAGCAGTAAGGACTTCAAGGAACTAGAAAGACCCAGTCCGCTCAGAGCAGAAATGACTTATGTAATACATACACATTCAATGGGGTATAAGTCCTTTCTGCTCTGAGCAAACTGGATCTTTCCAGGTAATACAAGTCCTTTCTGCTCTGAGTCAACAACTTGATACTCGACTTACAAAGTACTTGTACTCAAAGTCATAGACTTGTTACTCGACTACAAATGTACTCAGACTCGATTTCAAATACTCATGGTCAAAATACCACTTTCCTATTCATGTGAAAAAAGTTTGATATTGTACTTGTTATCCAAATGTGCTGAAAGAATAGATTATGAGTCATCGTACTATGCGGTGCAACGGCCACCTAGGGTCTGCGTACAGTCTAAGAGTTACTATCTGTAGAAAATCAGGCTCCGGAACCAGATGATTGCAAGCTAATTCTTATGCATGTGTAGATCATGATGGACTGTGGGGGTACTTGCACGCTTCAAAGTTCACTAGAAAATGAGCCTGGTAATGGTAGAGAGGTAATACTACTGATTTCACTGACAACATTGTAAAATGAAAATAGTAGAAGCCTTTCTCTTACATTGAGAGTTTTCAATGAAGCAGTGGCGTAAATTTGTTATGAAAAGTGGGGGGGGGGGGGGGGGGTTGGTAATGGGAAAAAAGGAATAATGCTGAGATCACAAGCAACGGGGTACGGGGAAGGTTACATGTAAGTCCACAGCAGATGTTCGATTGCGTTATGGATGCCCTCTGTGTTGTTAATGTTCTACGTAGTTAGTTCAAACAATTACATATAGGGATTTTTAGAAATGTTTTATTCATTTACTAAGCTATCGGGTGCTTTTTCAGTGAAAACCACAATTTGTTTTCTTTTAAGGACCAAAAATCTGGGGGGATGATTCTATGGACCATCCCCCCCCCCCCCGACAGAAAGTTGGGGGGATATATCCCACCCTTGGTAATTATGCCCATGCATTGAAGCCTGCAATGGGAAAGATCATCAGCAAATCGTGCAGAATAATTCAAGAAGTTTCTGCCAATGCTGTTTTGCATAGATAATTGAATTTCAATTCCAGGAAACTAATTATTTTAGAATCCTGAAGAATCCTGAAAAACAAAGGAGTTCAAAAAGCTGTCAAACAGTTTTGTAGCATTCCATAATAACTTATGTCTAACATCAGTCTGTACAACTGAAGTCAGACATTGCTTATATACAAATAAAATGCTTATTTAAAAGATATTTTGTTTTAAAATGAGGCCAGGTCGAATGGTTACCAGTCTAAATGGTGTGACTGTAGTTTGTGCTAATGATATGCATGGGATATATATGCATATGCATGAAATAGCGTATCTTTTATACCTCATTTTGCAGTACAATGGTAAGATTGAAAAAAATAAATGTGCACACATCTCATAACTTACATGGTATAAAGATGGTCATGGTGGAAAACTTCCCTTGAAATATTTTTGCCTGAAAGGCTATAATTTTTGAGAAATGAGTAAACAATTAGTTGTCATAGGTTTGGTATTTCATGTACAAGGCCGTGTCCGAATGAATGGCTTCGGCAGTGGCTACGGCCGGAACGCCGAGGATTCCTATTCTTCAACTTTGTCGTTGCAGCCAGCGGCCATAGCCGTAGCTGAAGTCGCTTTATGTCGCCTAAGATCGGTCACATAAAGTGTAGATACTTGTCTCTGACAATTACCAATATGAACGTGGGCTGTAAAGCACTCGCACTCATACTTCTGAGATTCAAGTACTTGGTTCTCAGTTCTTGGACTTAGTACTCGGATATTAGAATACTCAGTTCTCAGATACTTGTACTCAGACTCGATGGCCCAAAAAATCATACTCCAGTACTACTCAGCCACCTTTGTACTCGGCAGTACTTGGTACTCAGCTAAAAACTACTTGACTACAACACTGGTATTCATGTTCAAAGAATACAAGCCTAGTACAGCAACAGCTGGACCAATAATACATCAAATGAAAGGTCAAAATTTAAGCAATCATCAACCAACTTATAAAAATGTACTTCATTATGATGTTGCCATTGTTTGTGTACAACTAGTAAACACACAAAAATACAAATAATCGTTTGTTTACTCATGTACATGAGTACTTGTTTAGTTTTCAGTTAGTGTTTGGGTTAAAATTTGTATTTCTATTATGTTTACCGAGAGCAACTTGGCAAATGGTTTATTTGGATCAGTCTGGTGTGCCCATTTTTTGACGGTGTCTGGCTTGCTCATTTGTGGACAGTGTCTGGTGCTCCCCTTTCTTGATGGGTCTGGTGTGCCCAGTTTTTAATGGGTCTGATTTGCCATTTTTTGACTGTGTCTAGTGTGCCCATTTTTTACTGGGTCTTGTGTGCCCATTCATTATGATGTGAAGTTTTTGTGCTGCACCTCATTGATATGAAGAACATGTTTCAGTTTTCCCAATGAGTTTGCACTTCATCATACATTGAATTTGAGTGCGGAAATGACACAATCAAAAACCGTCAAAAAACCTTGTAAGCGTTCCTACATAATATGTACCAACCATATCGTAGAGTTCGTCACTCATTTGTGGTTTAGGTGCCGTTGTCCACTTAGCTCCTGCCCTGAAGTACTCTTTTATCAGAGGTCTGTAAGCTCGGTATTCAAAAAAGCGAGAACGCCATGCCATGGGGCTCTCGATAATTTCATCCCCTATCACCATTAGGATGTCTCGGGGCATAGCAGCGTACATGCCTGTTTAAGAAGACAATTACCCACATTGTTAGCCCTCCTGTAGACACTGGTACCACAGACTTCCACAACGTACCATTGGGGGCTTGGGTTTCTTCTGTTTGAACAGCTGGTATTATCAGGAAACCTCTATGGCTTGCGTACTGTGGACTCGGTCTCCGCATTCTCCAGTGGACTTTTGTGGCAAGAGCCAGTTGGGTAGGAGTATACCGATAGTAATTGATTAATAAGGGAATAAAAGAGTGGTGACAAGGTATTGACTTGCGGCTCGGTCCTTTATCACATGGCAAGGTCTTTCATGTGTAACTTGGGGGACACCAAATGTTACACAGGCAACCCATTTTTGCGAAACTTCTAATATTTCGAAAATATCAAACTGTTTATGAAATGTGAGTTTTATTGTCAAAATTGATCTATTGTCAATCATTTTAGTTTACAATAGACCATGTAAGTCTCGCAACAAAAGGTCAACATTGAGCTGCCGGTTTTAAACGGCCGTTCAAGACCTCGGTTACCACTCTTTTATTCCCTTAACAACAATAACGTAGACCGACTGTTCCCATTTAATACTTGAGTATTCAGTAGTTCAACAGTTAACTGGACTCTTCCATGTTTGTTACCCTTTTTCAGGCACTTTTGGAATAGCTCAGCGTAGTAAATTACACTTGAAAAATTTTTTAAACATTTTTTTGGGGGGTGGGGGCTGACCATAGGCTTTTATAGACTGTAAAGTGTGGTGGTGAAAGATTCGCTCTAACTTTGTCAGAAAGTCTGCCCCAAGTATTGGGGTCCAAAAAAATGCACAAATGAAGGGTTCAAGAAGCCCTCCCAGATTATGTCTTCGCCCCTGCTCCTCCCCCAACCCCTCGGAATGAAAATGTCTAGTTACACAACTGAATAAAGAGATCTATTAAGGATGATGATGATAGACACAGAGGGAGTCCATCAGGAATACACACTGACACAGTCAGTCCAAGCACGGATTCTGTCAGTTAGAAAATAATTTGGCATAGCCTGGCATGGCTGAGAAGTAAGGTCTCTCATCAATAAATCAGTATCACTTCAATAAAACTCAACAACAATTTACCTTGACATGTGGTATAAACATCAATCATACTTTAGTTTGAACAGGGCACTCTCAAATCCATACCTGTGGAGCTAAAGTCAGGTGTGGCGTACATCTTTTGAAAGTCCAGGGGTTCGGGGCGTCGGACAGTGACACCTTCATGTCTCAGAACATTACAGAATTCTTCAATTTCTCCATGAGCCTTCACTAGGTGCTCTTGGGGAAACGACTTGCCTCCAAAACTCTTGAAGAACTCCCAGTGCTTGGTGTAGGTGTTTGCCTGTGTCATAGGAGATCAAAAAATAACAGTTAATGGTAGAGTCAAATTTCACCGACCTGCTTATATGCACAAAAATTTGCTACTTTTAAAACAGTTTCGCTTACCAAAATACCATGTAATGGCTCTGTTGGCGACTGGCTGATCCCCTTAGTAGAATTTTTTAAAGCAAAAATTCCTGCTTTATAGCAGTGCCCATTTTTATATAAAGCTGTTATGTGCAAAACATTGCTTAGCAGAATCGTGTTACCAGCCAAAATACCTTGTGATGTGTACTGTGTAGCACCGGTTCCTTGCTAATTTTTGCTCAACAGAAAAATTTGCTAAGAGCCATTTTTTTATGAAATTGGGCCAAGCTTTACCAATATGACATTGGTCATGAGCAGTTATGGCCACTTGACGTCTTAGTTCAACATGCTAAACATAATCAAATTTGTTAATCCTTGAGATTTACAGCACATTTTAAAGATGTTGATATCAAGATACAACTGAAAAGCTTTAATCTTACTGGTCCAAAATACTTTAAATATATCTACACTTTTAATCAGTGGCATAACCAGAGGGGGGTAAACGAGATCAAAAAAATGCACAAATGAATGGTTTGATACATAAAATAGTTCCCCCAAATTGTGTCTTTGCCCCTCTAGCCCCCCCCCCCCCCCACCCCCCAAATGTAAATGTCTGGTTACACCACTGTTTTTAATGCCTTACTTTGTGCCCATGTAGAAAACCAGGCGATTGCAAAGATTGTTACACTAATTTCGAAAAAAGAATGTGAGGAGGGATAAGTTTACTTTCTTAATCTCAGATTTGGGGTAAATCGACAATGTTTATACCTTGACCTCCACGCTGAATGGGGGAACTGTAGCACCTTCTACTCTACCTACAATGACTTCTTCCAAGGGGTCCCACTCGTTGTATGAGCAGACTGGACTGGCTTTGTTCTCAATAGCTTCTTGGGCACGGTTGGTGAACGCGCTGGTACTTCGTGCATGTAGGTATTGAGCCTGCCGATGCTTGTGGGGCATACACCAACCAATCTTAAGAGAAGGCAATGCATTATGTGTTAATTAGATTAACAAATTTGTATAAATTCAACTCCAACTACACTAAAAATGTTGGTGTTCTTAGAAAACAATTTGGTTTAATCTTCTATATTTGGATGCCAATTTACAAAAAAGAATGGCCCTTGACAAAAGTATGTCTTTTGTCCTACATAATAAAAATGTGTTGAGAGGGAGGTGGCCTAATGAGCCAAACAAAAAAAGTTTCCTACAGGCCTAAATTCATTTTGCAAAAACTGTTCACATTTCTCCCCCATTGCAGAGTCTCTCTCCAAGGTTAAAATGCCCTTTTCCTTTTGTTTTTGAAATAAAAGGCTTCCACAACATCAGTAAAATCCTTTTTGCCTCTGAAAAAAAGGCCTTTTCCAACAAATGTATGCCTTCCAGTTTTAACCACTGAAAACTGCTGTGATAAAAATGTGTGGCATTTTGATGAACTAGGTCCTCATTACCGTAGCCCATCGTTATGAAGCCCTTAAAATGCAAAATGTTTACCTTTGCAAAATGACGGATGGATTCTCGTCCTCGACATCCCCCGAGAGCAATTCTGATTCCCAACATCACCTGGAAATAAAAGACATGGTTTTCATAGGCATACAACCCGGGGGGGGGGGGGGGCAGTTGCCACCCCACCACCCCAAATTCGGGCAAAGCAAGAAAAAGAAAGGGGGAAAAAGGGACTTTTTATTAGAAATTGGCACAAATATTTATAAATTTGTCCTCTTAAATATTGTTTAATTTTGGAAAATAATAAAATACCCAGTTTTCAAATGTATCCGGCCAGGAATTACCCAGGACACAGAGGCCATGGCCTCTGTTGCCCTGGTCATTGGCCTTGGTGCCCTTTCAAAAGTTTCCCATAGAATTTAAGATTGTGTAATGGAAGTGCATAAATGCAAGAGGGCGCTCTTCGTTGTGCAGGGAAACAACACATTTTGTAACTGTAAAAATGAAAATTGTGGAGACATTTTACATATTAAGTATTATCATTGGACACAATTGTGATCATAATGCACTATTTCCGCTGTGTGGATAATGACTAGAAATGCTTAAAACTCTAGTTTGTTTAAAATGCCATCAAAAACTGATGTAAAACAAATTTTTGAAAAAAATGATGCCCATATGTGCCTTTTACTTTTTAGCTTGGTCTCTGCTGGTCTCTTTTATCTGGGACAATACAAAGCTACAAGAAGGTAAAATACAGAACGTGCAACCAGAAAATGCTGGTTTGTCAAAATCATTGGCACAATAAATGCTGTCAAGGTATTTTTTTCTGGGCAGTAGAATGAAATCATGATAGTTAATAATAATACATAATCCAAGTTAAAAAGGTGAATTTCACTCTCAAGAAGGAAAAAATTAAGACATGACTTCAGATTTCAGTAGGAAAAATGGGTGGAAAAAATCATTGGCATTTTTGGTCTTGGACCATTTATTTAGTAATAGTTTATTAATTAGTAGGCCCTATTATTTAAAAGTTAAGTTTGAAATGGTTGATTAGTTAGAAATACTATAGTAATTACTAGGCACAATATCAAGCCTAGACAGCTTGAAAACTTGTTCAACCCAGAGCAGACAAGAGTTCAGTCAAAGCTGTGTAGAACATGATTTTCTTTTTTTTTCTTCAGAAATGACACTGCAGCAAAAACACAAACAAAACCAAAACCAAAATCTGGTAGCCATATGCATAAGATAGACAGCACCACACACGCCCACTTGGCCATTATCTCGTGCATGCATCTACGGGCTACCGTGAAGTTATCCAGTAGAACGCCGATGTGTGGATGCATGGAGATTCTGTCCACCACCCGGACTGGGAATGGGGCGAAATAATTCCCCGAAACATATTCTGCTGCATTGTCACTGTCAGTTGTACCTTGGTGGAAGAAAATTACAGGTTGTCAAAAAATAAAAAGACACACGAACCTAGGTCCAACGCTTACTTTTAGTTTTTGAGCACCATTTAAAATTTAAAAATTTAACTACGGTGATTCTGAAACTAATGTAGTGAGTGGTCTAGTTTTAGTAGTAGTACTTAAAATGTATATAATTATACCGGTTATATATATTAGTACGACTGTAAAGACTAAAGTAATGCCAATGGTAAATAAGAAGCGACCAGAAAGTTTGTGAGAATATTAATTAGTTGGATCAATACAAAGTAAATAACTTGATTAAAAAAAAATAATAATAAAAGGTGTACACTGATTATTTTAGTAACTGCCTACAAATACTACTAACGGTACTAACAATAGTCACATTATTAGTAACTACCTACCTACTAAAATACTATAGTCACATAGCCTACCTTAAGTGTTTGCTGCTCGCCGTGGTTGATTAGAATAGTATTATTAGTAGGAATTCTCTTGACTTCTCGTTACAACATTGTGAAATCTACGCAAAACAACTGTGTATTTATTTTCAACTTCATACACAAAACAACCAGTCACAGCGCGCGCAGCGCTTTTGCGACCAACACGCATTCCTGGGGCGTCGGTCGGTAACGCAGTGACTTTTTCTTGAATATTTAATTAACTTGAATGGCGACACGCGTCACGTGACCACTTCTGGGTATAAAAATTGTAAACACACACGACGCCCACGACGTCCTCCATATAGGAAGGTAATCCCGGATTACGGGGCCAGCTGCGGAGCATGTACGTGAATCGAGCTGTGCGGACCACGTGGTTCAAGTCATCACTCACTGCTAGCTCTACAGAACTTTTCCGCCCGGGCGAATTACTATTCCGCGTGGGCGGAATAGGAATCAGGCCGGGCGGAATAGTGGAGCACGATTTTTGTTTCTCAGTATGTCCTACACTTCTATAAAATACACTTCCGTACGTTTGTTATATTTTCCCCCTCATTTTAGGCTTGCCAAAGGATGTGTGTTTCAACTGTAAAATGCCTGGTCACTGGTCCCGAGAATGCCCCTACACACAGCGGCATGCGTAGCGTAGGCACTTTCTTTCGGGGGATGTGGAAGCCTACATTTGCTGACTGACATCAAATGAGACTTGTAAAAGCACAATGACATGGGACATGTGGGGGTTCGGGGGCATAGGACCCGAGCGATCATGAGGTTTTCCAGTGATTCGAAGGTTTAAAATGGCCCTCAGATACCTAGTATTAGACAAATCATATTCGAAATGTAATTAGCTTTGAAAACCGTAATTTATTTGTGAATCCCCTGTTGGAGTGAATAGACATAATTTCTACTGGGGGTCCAGGGGCGAAGCCCTCGGACGCTCTAAGGTCTGAAATGTTTTCAGGGTAATGAGGACCGTCAAGTTGCCGAAAATAGATGTTTCGTTTTGAAATTCAAACTTTTAATACTTTGGACTCGGGACAAATCCCCTACTTGGAGTTTACATGGGCAACTTCTTATGGGGGTCCGGGGCTAAGCCCCCGGACTCTCTACGGCTTTTAGTGTTTTCAGAGCGTAGATTTCCGCACATTGCCGAGAATATTAAATTTGGTAATTCAAAGTTTGACTTCTCACACTACAAGGATTAAACTAAAATTTTCAGTCAGCAAATCCAGTCGGCAAATCTCTAGGCTTACCCATGGATTTGTGTTCAGTCCGAGCCCTTACTCGGGTAAGTTTGGTGCTCGATTTGCTGACTGTGGCTCTAAATGCCGACTTGGGAAAAATATTGGGGGTGTCACACCCCCACCCCCTCCCCCGGTCGCTACGCCGCTGAGCCTACACAGAAATTGCGTTTTGGAAGAGTAAAGCTTCAAAAAGAAATGTGCGTTATCTCTTTGTTTCAAATTGCATCTGTTTGTGCGCATATTTGCGAATAATTTGGGGACATTGCATACCTATGCATTTGCGATATGCTGTCCCTTCAGAGGGCAACCATAACTATCCCATTGTGTAAAACTCACGACCACATGTGACTGTGTGTGCGGTAGATCTCTATGAATTTTATTCGTTGCTCACCATATGTTTTATTTAATCAGTTTGGACTTCGTGCTGAATGTCATGCGTTACTCAAAACGAAGCAGAAATATCTCATAAAGTTTTGACAAATAAAAATTGAAATTCATCATGATTCACTTGTACAAGCAATACGAAGGAGAAATGGTTATACAAATTATCTTGAAGCTGTCTTCAAAACTGCTTTTTATTTTAAGTTCTGGTCAAGTGACTTTGAAAAAAACTTGTCAGTATCATTGTCATTTACATGAGTTAGGCCTAGTGTAACGATTGGCCCGACCCGTCAGCGAGGGGGCGCTGCAGCACGGCAACCGTGCGGAGTTGTGTTGTAGCGGGCCCCTGCTGATGGGTCGGGACACCCGTTCCGCCGGGAAGACGTGATCTTTCTTCTTGTGTTTGGCTTTGGTTTGATGAAGACGGAAAATAAAGAAACCGGAGAAAGCAACAGAAATTGTGTCCTTTGTGTGAGATTTTCAGTGTTGTGTTGGAAAGAATTCCACGAGGGAAAATCCGCGTTACATTGGTGGCAGCGCAGGGACAACACGAACGCTGAAGGAGCATTGGATGCAGGTAAAAATAAAAGTTGTTTTCTGTTGAGAATTTTCACGTGTTTAGTATAGTATGGCGTCGGACTCGGCACATGCTGGGGACACGCCGAGCCAGACTCAGACAATTGGTGGGCCATCAATTTTTACAATAGATGAGATATCGTCATTCCTAGGGCTGGGAAGGAACGGCGGGAATAACGTTGGGGTTAGTGGAGGTCAGCCACAGGTTTTGAGGGAAGGAAGTTTCACTTCCACCACGGGGCTGGCGGGCGCGGTGGGGGCGGAGCGATCCCACACGGAATCGCTCTTGCTATCCCCGCCGTGTACCGACACGGAGAGGGCGGAGGGGCCGGAGCGGTACCTCACAGAACCGTTTCGTCTTCCCCCACAGAACACCGATTTGGAGAGGGCGGAGGGGTCGGAGCGGTACCTCACGGAACCGTTTCGTCTTCCTCCGCAGAGTACCGATTTGAAGAGGGCAGGGGGGGCGGAACCGTCCCCCACGGAATCGTTCAGGCTCCCCCCGCAGGACTTCGACACGGAGAGGGCGGAGGGATCGGGGCGACACCTGCCGGAGTCATTCCGACCCCCTCCACAGAGTCTTGCAACGGCTGAGCGTTCCCCCTCGGAGCTTCATTATCAGGCCCAACTCCACACACCAGACGCTCACTCCACGTCACGGCGGGTCCAAGAACCAAACAGCCAAGGGACAGGGGTGTGCCTTCCGGGAGAACGGGCAGCACGACCCTACGGAGCGGAGCCCCTTATCCAGCTCTACCCTGCACAGGCCTATGGAGCGGAGCCGGTGAATCAGCTCTGCACTGTACAAGTCAATGGAGCGGAGCCTGTGGGACAGCTCCGCACTGTGCAAGTTAATGGAGCGGAGCCTGTGAATCAGCTCCGCACTGTGCAAGTTAATGGAGCGGAGCCTGTGGGACAGCTCCGCACTGTACAAGTTAATGGAGCGGAGCCTGTGAATCAGCTCCGCACTGTACAAGTCAATGGAGCGGAGCCTGTGGGACAGCTCCGCACTGTGCAAGTTAATGGAGCGGAGCCTGTGAATCAGCTCCGCACTGTGCAAGTTAATGGAGCGGAGCCTGTGGGACAGCTCCGCACTGTACAAGTTAATGGAGCGGAGCCTGTGAATCAGCTCCGCACTGTACAAGTCAATGGAGCGGAGCTTGTGAATCAGCTCCGCACTGTACAAGTCAATGGAGCGGAGCTTGTGAATCAGCTCCGCACTGTACGAGTTAATGGAGCGGAGCCTGTGAATCAGCTCCGCACTGTACAAGTCAATGGAGCGGAGCCTGTGGATCAGCTCCGCACTGTACAAGTCAATGGAGCGGAGCCTGTGAATCAGCTCCGCACTGTGCAAGTTAATGGAGCGGAGCTTGTGAATCAGCTCCGCACTGTACAAGTCAATGGAGCGGAGCTTGTGAATCAGCTCCGCACTGTACGAGTTAATGGAGCGGAGCCTGTGAATCAGCTCCGCACTGTACAAGTTAATGGAGCGGAGCCTGTGGGACAGCTCCGCACTGTACAAGTTAATGGAGCGGAGCCTGTGAATCAGCTCCGCACTGTACAAGTCAATGGAGCGGAGCTTCTGAATCAGCTCCGCACTGTACGAGTTAATGGAGCGGAGCTTGTGAATCAGCTCCGCACTGTACGAGTTAATGGAGCGGAGCCTGTGAATCAGCTCCGCACTGTACAAGTTAATGGAGCGGAGCCTGTGGGACAGCTCCGCACTGTACAAGTTAATGGAGCGGAGCCTGTGAATCAGCTCCGCACTGTACAAGTCAATGGAGCGGAGCCTGTGAATCAGCTCCGCACTGTACAAGTCAATGGAGCAGAGCCTGTGGGCCAGCTCCGCACTGTACAAGTCAATGGAGCGGAGCCTGTGGGACAGCTCCGCACTGTACAAGTCAATGGAGCGGAGCCTGTGAATCAGCTCTGCACTGTACAAGTCAATGGAGCGGAGCCTGTGAATCAGCTCCGCACTGTACAAGTCAATGGAGCGGAGCCTCTGAATCAGCTCCGCACTGTACAAGTCAATGGAGCGGAGCCTGTGAATCAGCTCCGCACTGTGCAAGTTAATGGAGCGGAGCCTGTGGGACAGCTCCGCACTGTACAAGTTAATGGAGCGGAGCCTGTGAATCAGCTCCGCACTGTACAAGTCAATGGAGCGGAGCTTGTGAATCAGCTCCGCACTGTACAAGTCAATGGAGCGGAGCTTGTGAATCAGCTCCGCACTGTACGAGTTAATGGAGCGGAGCCTGTGAATCAGCTCCGCACTGTACAAGTCAATGGAGCGGAGCCTGTGGATCAGCTCCGCACTGTACAAGTCAATGGAGCGGAGCCTGTGAATCAGCTCCGCACTGTGCAAGTTAATGGAGCGGAGCTTGTGAATCAGCTCCGCACTGTACAAGTCAATGGAGCGGAGCTTGTGAATCAGCTCCGCACTGTACGAGTTAATGGAGCGGAGCCTGTGAATCAGCTCCGCACTGTACAAGTTAATGGAGCGGAGCCTGTGGGACAGCTCCGCACTGTACAAGTTAATGGAGCGGAGCCTGTGAATCAGCTCCGCACTGTACAAGTCAATGGAGCGGAGCTTCTGAATCAGCTCCGCACTGTACGAGTTAATGGAGCGGAGCTTGTGAATCAGCTCCGCACTGTACGAGTTAATGGAGCGGAGCCTGTGAATCAGCTCCGCACTGTACAAGTTAATGGAGCGGAGCCTGTGGGACAGCTCCGCACTGTACAAGTTAATGGAGCGGAGCCTGTGAATCAGCTCCGCACTGTACAAGTCAATGGAGCGGAGCCTGTGAATCAGCTCCGCACTGTACAAGTCAATGGAGCGGAGCCTGTGGGCCAGCTCCGCACTGTACAAGTCAATGGAGCGGAGCCTGTGGGACAGCTCCGCACTGTACAAGTCAATGGAGCGGAGCCTGTGAATCAGCTCTGCACTGTACAAGTCAATGGAGCGGAGCCTGTGAATCAGCTCCGCACTGTACAAGTCAATGGAGCGGAGCCTGTGAATCAGCTCCGCACTGTACAAGTCATTGGAGCGGAGCCTGTGAATCAGCTCCGCACTGTACAAGTCAATGGAGCGGAGCCTGTGGGACAGCTCCGCACTGTACAAGTCAATGGAGCGGAGCTTGTGAATCAGCTCCGCACTGTACAAGTTAATGGAGCGGAGCCTGTGGGACAGCTCCGCACTGTACATGTCAATGGAGCGGAGCCTGTGAATCAGCTCCGCACTGTACAAGTCAATGGAGCGGAGCCTGTGGGACAGCTCCGCACTGTACAAGTCAATGGAGCGGAGCCTGTGAATCAGCTCCGCACTGTACAAGTCAATGGAGCGGAGCCTGTGGGACAGCTCCACACTGTACAAGTCAATGGAGCGGAGCCTGTGAATCAGCTCCGCACTGTACAAGTCAATGGAGCGGAGCCTGTGAATCAGCTCCGCACTGTACAAGTCAATGGAGCGGAGCCTGTGAATCAGCTCCGCACTGTACAAGTCAATGGAGCGGAGCCTGTGGGACAGCTCCGCACTGTACAAGTCAATGGAGCGGAGCCTGTGAATCAGCTCCGCACTGTACAAGTCAATGGAGCGGAGCCTGTGGGACAGCTCCGCACTGTACAAGTCAATGGAGCGGAGCCTGTGAATCAGCTCCGCACTGTACAAGTTAATGGAGCGGAGCCTGTGAATCAGCTCCGCACTGTGCAAGTTAATGGAGCGGAGCCGATGGCTCAGCTCCGCACTGTACAAGTCAATGGAGCGGAGCTTGTGAATCAGCTCCGCACCGTGCAAGTGAATGGAGCAGAGCCTGTGAATCAGCTCCGTACTGTACATGCCTATGGAGCGGAGCTTGTGGGACAGCTCCGCACTGTACAAGTCAATGGAGCGGAGCCTGGAAATCAACTCCGCACGGTACAACTTAATGGAGCGGAACCCGTGAATCAGCTCCGCACTGCACCGGTCTATGGGGCGGAGCTGGTGATGCAGCCCCACCCGAGCCCGGTCTGTGGCCTGGAGCCCGCGGTTCGTCTCTACAATACACAGCCTGGGGCGATGCACGCAACGACATCGGACCCCCGGCACGTCGGGCAGGTTGGCGGGCCACCAGTGACTAAAGTTTTGGGCGGGGTGGGGCCGTCTACAGGAAGGGGGGAGTCGGGCCTTCTCTTGGGGAATCGAAGACCATTGATGCTTCCGAATAAGTTTGATGGCAGCTCCTCCTGGTCTGACTACTTGATCCACTTTGAGAGTGTCGCGACAGTTAACCAGTGGGGGGAGGCTGAGAAGGCGATGTTCCTGGCCTCCCACTTGAAGGGTCCGGCACAAGAGGCCCTTGCTGACATGGAACCGGCGGCACGTAAGGAGTATCCCAGCATTCTGGAGTACTTCAAAAAGCGATTTGGGGTCACGGCCCATATACCGCTGCATCGGGCTCAACTGTCGATGCGCCAGAGGGGTAGTGGTGAGTCGATAAGCAGCCTGGGGCAGTCCATTCGGCGGTTGGTCTCCTGGAGCTACCCGAATTTACCCACCCAAGCTTGAGAAGTTTTGGGCGTCGAGGCTTTTCGGAATGCATTGGGCAATGAGCAATTGCAACGCCACGTATTCTCGAGGGCGGCTACGACCTTGACCGAGGCCATCACCCTCGCCACCGAGATGGAGGCGTTCCTCGACTCCCAGGAGCAGAACAAGAGAGGCAGACACGAGGCCAATTATGTCCGTTCAGTGACACAGCCACTGCCGCCACAGGCGGGGGCGGACGGGAGGGACATAGATTCCCCGCGCCCGGCATTCGATCGCTCGACGGTGGAATGTTTCGGGTGCCATGAGTTTGGCCACATCCGACGGGACTGTCCGCACAAGACACAAGGGTTTCATAACCAGCGACAGGTGCCGGGTGAGCCTAGGTGGACCCAGCTATCAACCAGCGCAGCCCCCCCACAACAGGTGGAGGAGCTCAAGAAAGATATTAAGACGCTCCAGGATCAGATGGCAAGCATTAAGGCCGATCTGAAGAAGGAAGTAGTGAAGCTGATGATGGAGCTAGATGAAGAGAAGAAACACAGAATGGCCATGCAGGCGTTACCAATTTCCCCAAAGAAGCCAGCAGTGAAGAGTGAACCGCCGCCCCCTAAGCTTTCCGGTCCGCCTCCATCATCTGAAAAAGATGAATCTCAGCCAGCTGTGGTCTTACGGAGACGACCTCCTGTGAACGATACCAAGGAAGGAGAAGTTGGATTTGACGATCTTAAGGCAGACTCTGCAGAAGCTCACCCATATCACGCTATCACGGCCAAAGAATGCCAACCGAAGACCCCCCTCTGTGTTTGGCGGGCAAAGTGGAAACCTCAGCGACGCGCTGCCCGTCGAAAATGGCAGTGCAGCACCTCCACTTCGGCCGAAGTCTTCTCCAATCGGTCCCTTGACAGGGACAGTCACATCCCAGCCGCCTTCCGTGAGTGTAACGACCTCCACGGGACACACGGACTCCAGTGTCGTCACAAACCGGCCAACCAGTTTGGTATCTGATACACAGAAGGAGGAAGGAGAGGGGGCAACCAATGCGGAAGGGGACGAGCAACCGCAGCCGGCTGTCGGGGAGCTGGGAGCCGCTCCTAGTCGAACGACACGGAGCGGGCGTAGGGTGGTTGGGCCCAGTAGATATTGCCTATCTGTTACTGACAAAACCTTTTCTTGTGTTTCTCTCCCCAGGATGGAGAAGGCTAAGGTCCAGTGTCAGCAGTGTGGCAAAGAGTTCACCCGGACCGGGAACCTGAGGAGACACCTGAACACCGCCTGCCCGGTCACCCACCCCTGTAGACCCTTCGCGTGCCCGTTTGGATGCGGAAGGGACTTTTACCGGGATGACATGCGTCAGCGCCACCTGCGGTATTGCACGCTGCGGCCGGGTTTGGTAGCGACGGTTCGGGTGGAAGACCAGCTGGAAGTCCACGCTAGCGATACAGAGATGGAGGTGGACGGCATGGAGCAGGGAGGGGTTGGGGACCGTTTAAAACCCCCCTCCGACGCTCCGAAGCCCCAGTCAGAGGACGCCCGCCGGCGACCTTCCCCCCGGGAGAGACAACGGGCCATGACAAAGCGGCCTCCCGCAGAGCCTGGTACGTCGGTACCATCACCCACACGATTCAGGAGGAGCGAGACAGGACAGAGGCGCAACGCCAACCACCGCCTGGGACGCCTGGACCAGGGGCACGAGGCCAGCGGGGCAACTGAGTGCACCACAACAGGGACATTCTTCCGTCGAGTTACTTAGTCGTCGCCTGTTCCCTTTTGTTTACATAACATTGTACAGGTTTCGTCTTCCCGGTGGAACTCGAGTTCGCTGCCTGCTCTGGGACGAGCAGGTTCTCGGAGGGGGCAGTGTAATGATTGGCCCGACCCGTCAGCGAGGGGGCGCTGCAGCACGGCAACCGTGCGGAGTTGTGTTGTAGCGGGCCCCTGCTGATGGGTCGGGACACCCGTTCCGCCGGGAAGACGTGATCTTTCTTCTTGTGTTTGGCTTTGGTTTGATGAAGACGGAAAATAAAGAAACCGGAGAAAGCAACAGAAATTGTGTCCTTTGTGTGAGATTTTCAGTGTTGTGTTGGAAAGAATTCCACGAGGGAAAATCCGCGTTACACTATGTATATTCTAAATTTAAAGAAATTCCGCAAACAATTTTGGAGAAAGAGAAATAAATTTTATTTCAACCTTATGTCCATACTTCAAAGATTAATTCATCGGTTGAAACTATGTTAAAATCCCATACTATTTTGGCTCCCGAGCTCACTCATAATAGCTATTGGGAAGCGTTTTCACTTTAACATCCGGTTTGAACCGGAACACAACGTCAAAATGGCGACATTTTAGTGCAAATTTTCTCAAGTTTCATGGGCCCTTTCACGTGATGTATCGATTGTAAAATCCATAGTATGGTTAAGGAATTATGATTCTTTTAATTATTAGCCTTTGATTTAATGTAATTCCACACCTGATATCGTCATCATAAAGTTTTAACTTAGTGCGAAATGTTAAGTCTCTGTGAGCTTCGTAAATAAGGGAAGTTCTGCCAAATAGGTGCAGTAAGAAGACGAATAACAAAAAAACCCAGAAAATTTCAAAAATGTGTTCAGTTGGTGCCTATTATTAAACTTTATTCTCATACAAAAATTAGCTCAATGCAATTCCTATGGTCTGCATCAGTCGGTTGGAACCAGTTTGAGTGAAGTGGGCGTGGCTTACATGAAGCAAGTGTGGCTTGTGTGAATTACGTCACACTTACCAATAGGATTGACTTCCAAAATGGTGAGCGTGGCTCCGCTGCCGCGTGTGATGCGAGTGCAAGGGGTCAATTGACTCCCAATATTGTGAGCATGGCACTGTGACAGTTGCCGCCACGTGCTGCCACTTTGGGCAGCACTGACGGAATTTGTGTTTTTGTTCATAAGTTGTAACGCGCCGTCGCGGCCAAGGACTTGTGAAATAAACTTACGTGAGCTAACTATTGTGATGTTCTAGAGAGGTACCGGGGCGGACGCAAACAACCAAAAAAACAGATTTCTGACGAACCAAATTTAGGTGCAAACAATTTATTAACTTAAGCTTACATCTTGGAAAACTGAACAGAAAATACAATCATGGCGGTGGGCGCTGTCGACGAGTCCCTCAGACCAACTACGCCGAGTACAACAACGTGGCCGAATATAAAGACATAATTACGTAATACATGGTACAAGAGACAAAATGAAAAGGGTCGTTCAGCCCAGCCGGGGTATTTGATAAATGTGCAGAATGCTTCACAACATACGCCCCCACTTAATAAAATTGGCGCCTGGCAATTTCGTTTAGTTATTACAATATAATAATATAATTTAATATAAATTTCCATTGGCTTGTCCAACTCGACGTCCATCGGTAGTAGCACAGCAGAATCCTTATGCATTGATTCTTCGTCCGGAGGTAGAGTCTGGCCACAACTCCCAAGGCGGCTCTCACGTCACTCTGCTCACACGTTGCTACTCGTCTCCGCTCACTCTTCCGGCCTTGTTTCCTCCAGACGCTGGCTTTACATCAGAGTTGACCAAGTTTAATTATAATAATTATAATAATTCATTTTATTTAGACCATTTTTTTTTGAAACGCCGACAACACATACTGCATGAACTCCAAAACAATTATCTTCACAACATACGTCCAGCTTTAACATAATTATTCAGTTATAACACAGTAAGAGACTGGCATTGGAATTAATTCATTCATGCACTCATTTATTTTTACCAATAATACGAACAGGGTTTGTCTTTAAATACTCAAGACATGCGGCATTCAAGTTTTTGGCCGGCTCTCATGAGTTATCTTTACTAGGAAAATTTCGCCATTTGACCAAATATTGTAACTGATTATTCTTATATCTTCCCTTGAGAAGTTTTTCTACCTCAAATTCAACATTTTCCGAATCATTGTGAGTTACACCCGGAATAAGTTGGGTAGGTGTCGTACATTCACGCATGGCTTTCAATGACACGAAAGAATCTTCTGGACAGTCCTCCTGTACCAAATCTTCTACTGGAGAATGTTGGTCAGTATCAGTTGGCAAAATATCATTACTTGGACGAATAAACCTGTCATAGACAAACTTCATGCGATTTACATGTATTGGTGAAGAAATCAATTTGCCATTCTCCATGTTTTTCGCTCGGACCTGTTTTCTGAACTAGGAGATATGGACCTGACCATGACTTCATTAATTTCTTTGACAAGCCTTTCTGGGATTTCGGAATGTAAACCCATACTAGATCACAAATTTGATAATCTACTTCTGAAGCAGTAGCGTCATACTGTGTTTTCATTTTAGCTTGATTTTCTTCCGTATGACGTTTTGAAACTTCACGAAATACCTGTAGCTTGGAAACCAATTCATGTATATGGTCTCTCAATGACCTCTCTGGATAATTTCGGTTAGACAGAAGTGATACATCCAATGGTAACCGGGCTTCTCTACCATAAAGTAAGAAAAATGGACTGAAACCAACCGAATTATCTGCTGGTGTTGAACGATACGCAAACTGAATGGCAGTGATATACATGTCCCAATCTGTATGGAACTCATTTACATAATGTGATACTGTATCAAGTATTACAGAATTAAATCGTTCTTGCACAGCATTGCACTGAGGATGGTAACTCGAGGTGTTCAATTTTTGTGTCTGCATGATAAGACAAACTTCTCGAACAATACTACTTAAAAAATTGGCACCCCTGTCACTTAACAATGTTACCGGGCAACCATGTTCACAGATCACCAAATCAAAGAATGCTCTGGCTATAGTTGACGCATTGATATTAGCCAAAGGTACAAGAATAAGCCAACGAGTACAATGGTCAGTAAAACAAAGTACATATCGATTACCGGAAGTTGTGATCGGCAACGGGCCTAAAATATCTACACTGACTCTTTCAAATGCATCAGGCACTTTCATAGTTTCCAGTGGTGCCACTTTCTTGTGCCTGTGTGTTTTTCTCTTTGAACATGACTGACATGACCGGATCCAATTATCTATGTCACGGTACATTCCCTTCCAAAAATAACGCTGTCGGATTTTCTGATAAGTTTTCTGTAATCCGAAATGTGCAGCTAGAACATGATCATGGCAGTTAGTTAATACAGTATCAACAAAACACACTGGAATATACAACTGAATTACTATTTGATCTGTAGTTGTCTTTTTCCCCACAATTTGCCATTGACGATATAAGAGATCTTCACTCACAAAATATTGGTCGGCCTGCAATAATACATCCTTTGCTTTTCTAGCATTTGATGGCAACTTATCATCTTTCAAGTAGTTTAACATAGGCCCAGCAAAATCATCATCTAATAATGCATTTTTAAACTGATCTAGTTTGAGTTCACCTGGAAATGGCGGCACACTTGGTTTGATAGGTTCATCATCATGTACATATCGTTTGTTCCTCTGATACCGGAAGTTCCTAACAACATTTACTTTTGGTGTATCAGCCAAAGACTTGGGGTCCTGAAAAACATCAGAATCAATATCATCCAAGTCGGACTGATTCCATACTGGATCTACTTTTAGCTCTGGGAAGTTACACGAGGATGTATCATGACAATGACCACAATCAGTACATGATATCATTGTAGTTACTCTACTCAGTGCATCCGCATTACAGTTCTGGCGTCCAGGAACATGAACTACATCAAACCGGTAGGATTGTAACTTAAGAGCCCACCTAGCAAGACGACCATTTTCATGTTTTTTGTTGAACAGCCATCTTAAAGCACAATGATCCGTAACTACTTTGAATTTCACAGAGTGTTGTAGATAGGGAGTATACTTTTTGACACCTTCAACCACTGCTAATGCTTCTAACTCTGTCGTACTATACTTTCTTTCAGCTTTATTCAGCGTTCTGCCCCCATAACAGATCACTTTCCAAACCAACATTGCTAGCGTCGGTTTGTAAGATAAATTCTGTTCCATCAAACTTTGGGTAGGCGAGAACTGGAGGCTGTTGTAACTTTTGTTTGAGCTGCTGAAAAACATCTTGACAAGCCTGAGTCCATTCAAAAGGTGTATTCTTGCGTGTGAGATTTACAAGAGGGTCTGCAATCTTACAATAGTTCTTAATGTACTTGCGGTAATATCCTACTAGTCCAAGAAAGGAACGCACCTGTGAAATTTTAGTAGGCACTGGATAGTCCTCAATAATTTGAACTTTACTCGGGTCTGTAGCTACACCATGTTTGTTTACGATGTGTCCCAAGTATTTTACTTGTTCTTGACCAAAAGTGCATTTCTTGGGTTTGAGCTTTAATCCCGCTTGTCTTATACAATCAAAAACTTGCCTTACATGTGACATGTGCTCTTCAAAGGTCTGACTAAAAATAATAACATCATCCAAATACACTAGAACAAATTTCCAGTTTAATCCTCTGAAAATTTCTTGCATTGCTCTTTGAAATGTAGAAGGAGCGTTATGCAGACCAAATGGCATTCGCTGGAACTCATAAAGGCCATCCTGAACTATGAATGCAGTTTTGGATTTGGAATCTTCTGAAAGGCCGATTTGCCAATAACCGGAAGCCAAATCAAGTGTGGTGAAATACTGAGGATTTGTCAAGCCTAAATTGTCTAAGGTGTCATTTATGTTAGGCAGAGGAAAATTGTCTCTTGCTGTAATTTCATTGAGTTTACGAAAATCAATTGCAAAACGATATTCGTTTTTACCAGCCTTAGGTACAATACACACAGGGAAACTCCAACAGCTAGTTGACTCTTTGATGATATTATCGTTAAGCATTTTGCTCACCTGTTTTCGTATTTCAGTTTGAATCTGAGGAGAGGTTCTATAGGGACGTGAACGAATTGGAGGATGATCGCCAGTGTATATCTTGTGCTCAACACCTGTATAAAAACCTGGGCAATCTCCTTCTAAATGGAAAATATCGGGATATTGACAAAGTAAAGTTGTTAATGCATTAACTTCCTCTGTAGACAAATGAGTAGTATCAAAGTTTATTTGTGATAACAACTTCTGAGTTCTGGCGGAAGTAGAAGGATAATCATTCTCTTCAGTTCTACACCGTCCTCTTTGACATTATTTACCTCAACCTTTTCTGTATTTACAGAATCAAACTGATGTACGTAGTATGGACTTACTGGAGAAAACGAGCCCAATTTTGTTCGTGGATACAACACAACAGGTTCATCCGTCACATTCATTACTAACAAATTGACACACTTGTTACCAGTTAAATCTGACACTGTATTCGCCAACAATACACCTAAAGACGAAATATGTCTGCCTCCATCAACCGAATCAATTTCCGTCATATCAAAATACTTTATATCACATCACAAAAATACATAAGGAATTCATGCAGTTGTTGCCAGCTATCAAAATCATACAGTATCTCCATCTATAAGCAAAGTTTCAAGTCCTACTTATTAATAACATTAATAATGATCTACGGCCGTCTGGATCCGTATTGAAAGTTGGGAGGAATTGTTTTGAAAATTACGTCACAATTTTAATAGTTATATGAGATTAATTTGTACACGTACAATATTAGCTATAATGGCCTTACAAATAAAGATAATTACTTAGAGACAGTCTATCCCTTTTCCTTTTCTTTTGGTTGGACTTTTCAAGCATTGTTTTTTTTCTTCATCGCATTGATGTTCTAGGAAGTAATATGTGATGCTATATGGGTAATCTTCAGTCCAACAGTTTGGTGTTATATCCGCAAACCCACCCCCCACCCCCCCCCCCCAAAAAAAAAAAAAAAAAAAAAAAAAACACACACCAAATATATTCTTGATTTAAAAAAGACAAGAACAACAACATTTTTCTGAGTATCAGCTGTGTCTGTTTCGTTTGATCTTTTTTTCTGCGATCAGGAAAATTTGAAAACCTTCAGAATGGATTCACGCCAGCGATTGAAGTGTCTTCTGAGAAGCTCCCTCTAGCGTTCTACTCTGGTCTCTTTGCGTACTCGGGATGGTAAGATGGTAAGGTGCTTTAAGCACAAACTATTGCTCAAGAATATTCTGCTAAGCAAAAATGGGCCGGATACCTGTCACAAATGTCACGTGTGAAATGGTATTTTGGATGGTAACCTTATTCTGGTAAGAATATTTTTTGTTGTGCTTAGCTACTTTTTTCGCAGCTCTATACGTTGGGCCCTGACGTATATAGGTTAATTTAATAATTCTACCCTTTATTTGCCATGTTTATTATTTTTCTTATCTATGTAATTATTTGCATATATGTTTAATTTTGAAAAGAGTAGCATGAAATAAATGTTTATTTGAATAAAAACAACAACAACAACAACAAAACATTGTTGAGAAAACGTTTCCTTCATTCATCTTCTGAGCTGTTAACAAACGACCTTGAACCTACTCAGTTTGAACTCAACGTTCATTTGCATTGACGAGTGAGTAAAGGTGAAGGGAAATGAAAATAATGCTAAATATTCGCCTTTTTAAGCTGGTAATTTGAAGAAAAGTCTTGCCCAAACCCAACCGACAAGATCCCCCGGGTTCGGTTTGCGTCTGGTAAGAGTTCTCTCATAATCACGCCTGTATGTAACTTTTTTTTTAATTTGTTTATTTGTTTAATGTTTTTTTATTATATATTTTTATTTTTTACTTTTTTATTTTTTTTGGGTGTCTTTTTTTGTACAGGCAATTTTTACCGACTTTCACGGAGGAAATCGAAAATCCATCAAGGTAAGTAGAACAATATTAACACAGGAAGTCCTTGGTGTTGAGATTAAATGGACCAAGTGGATCTTTTCTAGAGAAATTACCAGCAACATCTTGTTTACATTTTGTGAAAGACACGCTCGATATCACAATCTAATCTACCATTCTAGATAATACTATTAAATCAACAATAGATAATAATATTAAATCAACAATTATTGATTAAGTTGAAGGTAAATGCAGCATTAGTATATTCATCTAAACATTTTTTTGTTAGTATCGGTCTGAAAGCTTACTGATGATGAAGTTCATACCAGTACCAATCTTTCATAACAATATTTCTCTCTGAAATACTGTCAAAGTCGAGAAAATAAAAAAGGCCACGATTTTAATTTCGATTGTAATAATCGAAATTAAAAATAATGCGTTTACATGCTGAAAAGTGGGGAACGATTTTCACTATTTCCTCTTGACTTGGACGACAACGGATTGAGCCCAAATTTTCACAGGTTTGTTTTTAATGTATATATTGAATCACATAAATGTGTAACACTGCGCCATCAGCTTTACCAATCCTATATTTTACCTTTACTAATCCTATATTACCTTTACCAATCCTATATTTTACCTTTACTTATCCTGTATTTTACCCATTATATTTTGAATAAAACACATCTTTTACAGCGATTGTTATAATTTAATTCAAAAGCAGAGCATTAACAGACACTTAAGCAACAATAACAGCAACCTGCGGTTCAATGTCAAATATATTATTTTGGATCGATTATCGATCTGTTCTTTTTTTTATTTATTTAAAATCAGAAATATTCCATAAGGAATCACTTTATCGATGACTCTAATTACTGGTGTGTACATTCTTGTGAATCTCGCTTACTACGTGGAACTCACACCAATTGAAATCATCTCTTCGGATGCCGTTGCCTTGGTGAATATCTTTCCATTTTTTTTCTCAAAATGTTGGCATATTATATCCTTCCTTTTTATTAAATTATGGATTCTGTTGAACCGTTTCTGGGGCGCCACATTGAATAAGATCCCTATATCAACCGATGCTAAAGTGGTATGAGGAAAGGGGGCATCACATCTCAACACTTGTCCAGTTGTTCCTTCAGTTTATGTGGAAATTATGACACAAAGTTGTAAAACTTCCCATATGACCAGTTTAGTATCTTGCCTGCCAGACAGGCTCTGGAAGGTCACTCTTTTTGTAAACAAAGGTTACATTAGTTTATAAGTGTACACTTGTGATAAAAAAATAATAAAACGGTGTTTTTATAAATAGACTTTTGGTGAGCGCGTCCTCGGATCCTGGTCCGTAATCATCTCTGTAGCTGTTGCATTGTCATGCATTGGCTCAATCAACGGCTCCATCTTCAGTTTTGCAAGGTATTGGTTTTTGCAAAATAAGTTCTGTGTTAAACTTTTACTTTCTTAGAAGACGTTTTGTTTACGAAACCCTTACTTGATTCCTTGGGAAATCGGACTTAAAAATGTACGGGATATTTTTTTTTATGTGTTTTTGTTTTCTGTTAACATTTCATTTAAAGAAGAATTATTTTATAAAAATGTTTCAGCTGTTGGCTTTTAATATGTTGCTGTGACGAAACTTTATAGTTTTGATGGCTACATAGAAAATTCGTTACATTTAAATTATATTGGCATAGCACAAATTTATTGTCTGTTTTTACTCATTTATTTGATTCATGTTTTGCTTGTTTATTCATTATTTCTTTATTTATTTATATTGTCTTGTTTTACCAGGTTAACCCCGTCAACTATCCAAGAACTGTACAGCCTATGGTCTGTTAACGTGTGTTTCAGCCATAATTATAGTTATAGAACTATAGAGGGAGCACTCGTTATGTCACACACGGAACTCCGCTGACCCACCATGGGCGAAAATCCCTATGGGTCAATTGCATACGAATGTCCACTTAGAAAATGTTTGCTGTGTAACCTGACGAGTGACCAGTGTAATATGATTGGTCAGCGTCATTTTCTCAATGGTCGAAAATGCTTTTTGTCGGGCCGTGTCGCATGATGGTTTTGTAAACGCCCTCTAGTTCTTTTATATAACTCTGTAGTGATTGCATAACTTTTTGCATTTGAATCGTCAAGAATCATTGTTTCTATGTATTTTTTTTACTGTTTGTCTGATTTCCTAAAGAATTGTGTTGGTGATAGTTGTCAGCGTCACCTATTTACAGTTTTACTTACCTATTAAGGCAAGGGTAGCCGGTCGTCGGGGTTGTCCGTCGGCAACGCCCTGTTCCATGCTTGGAACGAAGTGAGATCCGGATCTTCCACCATTTATTGTGATGTTCTAGAGAGGTACCGGGGCGGACGCAAACAACCAAAAAAAAACAGATTTCTGACGAACCAAATTTAGGTGCAAACAATTTATTAACTTAAGCTTACATCTTGGAAAACTGAACAGAAAATACAATCATGGCGGTGGGCGCTGTCGACGAGTCCCTCAGACCAACTACGCCGAGTACAACAACGTGGCCGAATATAAAGACATAATTACGTAATACATGGTACAAGAGACAAAATGAAAAGGGTCGTTCAGCCCAGCCGGGGTATTTGATAAATGTGCAGAATGCTTCACAACATACGCCCCCACTTAATAAAATTGGCGCCTGGCAATTTCGTTAAGTTATTTCAATATAATAATATAATTTAATATAAGTTTCCATTGGCTTGTCCAACTCGACGTCCATCGGTAGTAGCACAGCAGAATCCTTATGCATTGATTCTTCGTCCGGAGGTAGAGTCTGGCCACAACTCCCAAGGCGGCTCTCACGTCACTCTGCTCACACGTTGCTACTCGTCTCCGCTCACTCTTCCGGCCTTGTTTCCTCCAGACGCTGGCTTTACATCAGAGTTGACCAAGTTTAATTATAATAATTATAATAATTCATTTTATTTAGACCATTTTTTTTTGAAACGCCGACAACACATACTGCATGAACTCCAAAACAATTATCTTCACAACATACGTCCAGCTTTAACATAATTATTCAGTTATAACACAGTAAGAGACTGGCATTGGAATTAATTCATTCATGCACTCATTTATTTTTACCAATAATACGAACAGGGTTTGTCTTTAAATACTCAAGACATGCGGCATTCAAGTTTTTGGCCGGCTCCCATGAGTTATCTTTACTAGGAAAATTTCGCCATTTGACCAAATATTGTAACTGATTATTCTTATATCTTCCCTTGAGAAGTTTTTCTACCTCAAATTCAACATTTTCCGAATCATTGTGAGTTACACCCGGAATAAGTTGGGTAGGTGTCGTACATTCACGCATGGCTTTCAATGACACGAAAGAATCTTCTGGACAGTCCTCCTGTACCAAATCTTCTACTGGAGAATGTTGGTCAGTATCAGTTGGCAAAATATCATTACTTGGACGAATAAACCTGTCATAGACAAACTTCATGCGATTTACATGTATTGGTGAAGAAATCAATTTGCCATTCTCCATGTTTTTCGCTCGGACCTGTTTTCTGAACTAGGAGATATGGACCTGACCATGACTTCATTAATTTCTTTGACAAGCCTTTCTGGGATTTCGGAATGTAAACCCATACTAGATCACAAATTTGATAATCTACTTCTGAAGCAGTAGCGTCATACTGTGTTTTCATTTTAGCTTGATTTTCTTCCGTATGACGTTTTGAAACTTCACGAAATACCTGTAGCTTGGAAACCAATTCATGTATATGGTCTCTCAATGACTTCTCTGGATAATTTCGGTTAGACAGAAGTGATACATCCAATGGTAACCGGGCTTCTCTACCATAAAGTAAGAAAAGTGGACTGAAACCAACCGAATTATCTGCTGGTGTTGAACGATACGCAAACTGAATGGCAGTGATATACATGTCCCAATCTGTATGGAACTCATTTACATAATGTGATACTGTATGAAGTATTACATAATTAAATCGTTCTTGCACAGCATTGCACTGAGGATGGTAACTCGAGGTGTTCAATTTTTGTGTCTGCATGATAAGACAAACTTCTCGAACAATACTACTTAAAAAATTGGCACCCCTGTCACTTAACAATGTTACCGGGCAACCATGTTCACAGATCACCAAATCAAAGAATGCTCTGGCTATAGTTGACGCATTGATATTAGCCAAAGGTACAAGAATAGGCCAACGAGTACAATGGTCAGTAAAACAAAGTACATATCGATTGCCGGAAGTTGTGATCGGCAACGGGCCTAAAATATCTACACTGACTCTTTCAAATGCATCAGGCACTTTCATAGTTTCCATCAGTCGGTTGGAACCAGTTTGAGTGAAGTGGGCGTGGCTTACATGAAGCAAGTGTGGCTTGTGTGAATTACGTCACACTTACCAATAGAATTGACTTCCAAAATGGTGAGCGTGGCTCCGCTGCCGCGTGTGATGCGAGTGCAAGGGGTCAATTGACTCCCAATATTGTGAGCATGGCACTGTGACAGTTGCCGCCACGTGCTGCCACTTTGGGCAGCACTGACGGAATTTGTGTTTTTGTTCATAAGTTGTAACGCGCCGTCGCGGCCAAGGACTTGTGAAATAAACTTACGTGAGCTAACCTCCGACTGAAGACGGGCAATTTAGACAAGGACAAGAATTGGAACCATTAAAAAGATTAAAGTTCTGGAACACTGGTGAATCTCTTAATTATTGTCTCAACTCAACGTTATTAACACTTACATCATTCATTCACTACGGCGTGCTGCTGTTTGTTCGTGAGAAATTTGGGGTTATGAGCACACGGAGGCTATACGATGTTCACTCGCTGCTGTCAACTTGCACTTATAACTACTTTCGGCGGGAACAGTCCTAAAATGCAAGAACGCTGCGCGTGTGCAGCCCCTGGATTCCCAGGTTCGCACACGCACGATCACACCTGTGTGACCGGGGTCGATTTCACAAAGCACTAAGATTCATCTTAAGATGAGTTGTCAGTATTACCATAGTAATTTGCATTGTGACATCAGACTTTGCTTAGCAATTACGATTGATTCGCAGTTAAGATCAATCTTAACTCTTTGTGAAATCGAGCCCCGGGTGACCCAATTCCAATCGCGCGCTAAAAAGGCGCCCTTTATTGACGAACTCGTCACAATATATTATGTATTTGTTCATATGTTTTTGTTCAATCGACTGTTTTTGTTCCACTTTGAAGGACACAAATAATAAAATGGTTTAAATTAAAATAAATAAATGAATAAATAAATATATAAATATGCAGATGATTCGTCTAAGTGGACTGCCTACAAACATTAGGGCTGGTTAGCTCAGTTGGTAGAGCACTCTTAAAGTAATTAAGAGGTCCCGGGTTCCAGCCCAGCATCAGCCAATTTTTTTTTTTTTTGCTTTACTACCTGTATATCTGGTCTTAGATAAAATTGCGTGATTACCAGCCTGATTGATATAGCACAGTACTCAGCACCAATGCTCGAAATACCGTGGATGTCAGAAAAACTTTGAACCACTCACGTGATCACAGCAATGCAATCAGAGCGCCAGACCACAGTAGTACAGTCCACATACGTAAACATAAAACACTGACAATGGCTACATCACTGAAATTTGACACATCTGATAAGTGATATCTGGGTACTTGCTTCTATTTTTAGTATTAGTGCGGAGTCCTTCAGTCCAAGTTCCTTTTCATTTTCGACCTTTCCTAGATCTAAAACTCAGGCCAAGATCCAAGTGAGATGTTCTCTACAGACAGAGGGCTGGGGTCTAGGATGGCAGCTTCTTGTCCAGTCTTGGTGCAAGACGTTCTTACATTGTTGTCAATGACACCATGCTCACTCTCAACACTACATAAATGGTGCGACAGTTCCACCAATAGAGGGCATTTTTGCCACGAACAAGTCAGTACGTGGTGATCTCACAGACATATAGAGAGGTTTCACGTGACATCACCTGCTACCTTTTTCTAATGTTGCGGCGTGATTTTGGTCACAGAGGTTGATGGAACAGTGCCCGCTATTATTCGACGGTTCGTGTATACGGCACGCACGCGGAGGGAGAATTGCGATAGCCGACTGATGAATCACAACATCTTGCACCAAGACTACTTTTCTGGATACCCTTCCGAGAATTTGCCTTTGAAATCCTTATACTTCAAGCCAACTACTATTGCACACATGCTCATAAGCCACGTACAAATGAAGTAACTTCGGCTACGGCTAATGGCCAGTGGCTGCAATGACAATGTTGGAGAATTTGACTTTTTGGCATACCAGCCATAGCCACTGCTGAAGCCTTTTATTCAGACATGGCTTTATACGAAGCTCACATTGAACCACAATCTATAAAACTTCCTTGCGGTCTCCGATGTTATTTTGCATTGTCGATATCCATCAAACTTTCTTCATGGCAAATAAAAGTACTTTTTGAAGTTTCCAGTCACAAGAATAACATTCATCATGTGCAATAACTGATCAGAGTTTCCCAGTGGATCGATTTCTTACTATACTAAGACTAAGATTCATCTTAAGATGAGTTGTCAATATTATCATATTGATTATATATTGTGACATCACCTTTACTAAGCAGTTAAGATTAATTCGTACTTAAGATCAATCTCGGCTCTTTGTAAAATCAAGCCTTCAGAGTTTTATACTAGCGTGGGTGAACATACTCCCTTTTCTTGTCATGGGGAACTGTAGGTAGTGGTTAAAGATTTTCCCCCAGAAAATCCTTTATATAAACCACTCTATCATCGATACAGAGGTGTGTAAGTTTTATCCTTTCATTATCCATTGGATTGTTGCGCAATCAGATCCACCAGCAGTTAGCACCATCCTGCCATGTGGTAGGAATCGGACAACAGGGGCGTCCTTGCAGTGAGCCTGTATGCTTCTCCTATCACTCTGAAATGCAAGTGAAAAGCAAAGGAAAGCGAGATAAATATTTATACAGCAACAGTCACAAACTAATGAAAGACAAGATCAATGTGTCCGCGCAAAGTGCTTTATCTCTGAAAGTAGAGTTTACAGGACACATAACTCTTAAAACATCGTCTGTCGCTTCCCAGATGTGCAAATGAAACAATGATGCAAAGATACAATATTTTTACCCAGAGCCTGTCTTGTGCAAGATATACAGTTGTTACAAAATCAAGACACGGCAAGCTAATGTTCCTAAAACTGGAAAGGTAGCAATTATATATTCAATGTCTTTTTAAGATGTCCCGTACCTCTTGGTTCAAGCAGGGGTACTTGAACAATGACATAACGCCATCATCGCTCCCTGAAATCAAAAGGCACTGGTCCTCATTCCAGTCAATGCTATTTACAAATGGACTCTCTTCACTGGTTCCCCAAACACCTACGATCAACATAATAAAATAAATAGTTTAGATGGAACGATATTAATAAGCAAAGCATATGTAAATGCGTTAAATAAATGCTTGTAAATAAATGAAAAATTAAAATAGTAACACACACTAACTCATGCTGTGTGCACAAACATTTTGATACTGGGAACTCTTATTTTCATGTCTGCTGGTGCTTTTCCTTTGCTTTTCATTTCATGGTTTGTACATTTTTTATTTTGAAATGTAAGTACTTAACTGTATTTTACATGATTATGTAAATAGTAAACAAATCAAGAAAAATCAACAATGTTGATAACAATATTTATCGAGCCTTTAGTCTTATAATTTTGAAAAAGTTTCATCTAGCCTTTCTGCTATCTTGTGCGTAACTTTGAAAAACCTTCATCTAGTGTTTACGCCATCTTGTACATAATTTTGAAAACGTTCATCTAGCCTTTATGCCGTCTTGTAAGTAAAATTTTGAAAGTTTCATATTGCCTTTATGCCATCTTGTAGATAATTTTGAAAAACCTTCATCTAGCCTTTACACAGTCTTGTACATCATTTTGAAAAAGTTCCATCTAGCCCCTCTGCCGTCTTGTACATAAATTTGAAAAACCGGGAACTAGCCTTTGCGCAGTCTTGTACCTAATTGTGAAAAAACTTCATCTAGCCTTTACGCAGTCTTGTACCTAATTTTGCAAAACCTTCATCTGGCCTTTATGTTGTCTTGTACGTCTATTTGAAAAACCTTCAATAACAAAGCAGAAAATTTTGTGTCATGGATTTGTTTGAGTAACTCACCAGCTCTCATATATCCAGAGAGACAGTGTTGTGATATCCAGCTGGCATTCCTGTAATCGGAGGAATACTCCAACACTTTACAGCTTCCAATGTCCCCTTAAGAGATTTACAAAGGAAAACATTTACCTTTTTTTTTCTTCTTCAATAAATGTAATCATTGCATCGGGGCTAAAGAATATTATTTTGTTTTTTTACCCTACACTGATGTGTGATAACCACTGTATACTCAAGTGTTTTCTACAGGGGGTGCGACTCAGTTGAGATTCGAACCATGACCCCCACCAGTTGTGGAGCAGATGTCTTATCACTAGACCACCGAGCTTGCCTGGTGACCAGAGCCCAGTTCAAATGCTGTTTGTTGTTGTTGTATGTTGTTCTCACTTAAATCATCAAAAAGTTTAACGCATTTTCTAAGGGCTTCTGGCAACAGACGGAGCCAGTTTGTGTGAAGTGGGCGTGACTTAGAGTGGAATTACATCAAACACTTACCAACAGGGTAGCAAGTCAACAAAAAACAGTTTAAGTCACAAACAACTTTACAAATTAGTCTGAATAGTCACAATGGTGTGGGGTCCAGACCCCCTTAGATCCCCAGAAGTTTAACGGCTGCAGTACAATGTATGCTCTCAAGCTCAATCTGAGGAGTTTCTGCTTGAGCCTTTTTATGATTGCAATTAGAGTAGCCGACACAGAAGTCGATAGCAGTCAGTCAGATTCGTTGGCTATCGGCTTATTTTGAAACCAATGATAGTGCTACATCAGATGTGCTTCATATCGATTCTTTATGCCTGTTTTGCAACTATGACAAAAATGAACTTCAGTTTCATTTTCATGATCAAAATTTTGCAGTAATAACTTACAGCACAAATATTCATGGCTCACAGAACTGCTCTGCAAGTACAACTTTCCGCTCCCATCATCGGTTGACCAATCAAATGCTGTTACAGCTGTCACATGACCTTGACATTTTCCAAGCGGTTCTAACGTTTTCCCAGACTCGACTGTTTTTAAGATTAAGATGATGTCATGGCAACCTGCTGCAAAGATCTCACCTCCTGGATGACAGAAAGAAAAACAAGCTTTGCTAATTTGATAGTGCTGCTTTCACTGTCAGATTAAGACTTTTGTTAAGGTAAACAATTTCTTTCAATCTGTGTAAATCTTCAACTTTTAAAAACAAAAAAAACTGAGCAATACAATAGTTAATTGGTAGTTACCGATATAGACTACTCATTACATGACTTTAAAAAAATTGAGCAATAAAAAAAGTAATTGGTAATTACTGTTATAGAGTATTCATTAAATCACTTTAAAACATATAAAACAAATGAGCAATATAATAAGTTATTGGTAATTACTGTTATAGAGTATTCATTGCATGACTTTACAAACAAAACACATGAACAATAAAATAAGTAATTGGTAATTACTCTTGTGGAGTACTTATTAGTCATTACATGACTTAAAAAACAAAAACAAACAAAAAATAGAGTAAGTAATTGGTAATCAACGTTACAGACTATTCAGTACATGACTTTAAACAAACATTGATCAATAGAATAAGTAATTGGTAATTACTGTTATAGGCAATTCATTACCAAACTGTACAAACATTTTTAGTAATATGCAACAGGTTGTTCAAGTCAATGACTGTATGACACCATCCATGGGAGACTTTGGAATGCCAGGTGGCAGCAGACTTACCAGGTAAATTTCCATTGTTTGCATAGTTCTGAGCATGCGCAAATTTCTGAGAACAATGGAATTACTTTGTCTCAAAGTCTCCCATTATCACTATGTTTACCAATAAACCACAAAAAATGTTTTCATGTAAACACCAAATATTTGCACCATTTTTTGGGGGGCACCAAAAGCCAACAAACTTTTGAAATTTAATTTCACAGATTATATGTTGCAGTGGTATAGGACGTTACTCCATGATTGAAGTTGCTCATATAGGTTGAATTCAATCAATCTGGATTCTACTAGTTTGAAAAATGACAAAGTTCACGACGCCATTCTGCTTTGTGTTTTACATAGGCATGTGATCAATATACAAATTGGGTCATCGGAGTTTACCGAGCAATGTGTTTGATGGTCTACTGTAATGCTTTGGTAGCATCTCCACTTACCAGGAGCAAACTTGACGAAATTGATCGGTTGACGACCAAGTTTTATACGATTTGTTTCTTGAACTTCCTCTTCACCAATTGTAAGCACAACCAGGCTGTAAACAGAGAAAAACATCCGTTATTCATAATTTTTTTCCAGAAATCCGTTTATACATTAAAAAGCAAAAAAAATAAACAATAATTACTTTGCTGAATTTTACAAATAAGTTAACAAATTCTTTGGCAATTTTATCTTCAATTAATCTGAAAGTAAAAAACATGTGAACATATCAGGCATGTAACTTTTCAGCTGGTCAGCTAATTTCTTCTTTTTTTGTTGTTTTAGTGCCATACAAATCTGAAAAACAGGCAGTTTTTCTCTGTTTTCCCCAAAAACAAACTTGCGTGTCTGAAAAAGACAAATGTCCACCCAAAAAACATCAATTTACCTGTTCCCCTGACTGGTCATGTGTTGGGTACCATGCAAGTGATGTCATGCAGTAATTCATCACCACGGCAACAGGGTGTTGGAAAGGTTGTGCAGAAGTGATGAAGAGAGAAAACGAGGATGCAAGAAGAATACAAAACAAAGCAAACTCGGGGTTAGGTGATGGGGATGAGGTTGACTACTTATAATCAACTAGGGGGAAAATACGCGTGCACAGAGGAAGAACACAATTCTATAAGTCCGAAAAATGAATGCAGTGGGACCTTTTTGGCATGATTTAGCAGGGACCTAGGGTGGAAGGGGCAGGAAGCTGGGGTGGGAGGAGAAGGTCCCAAGGCTTTTGTGGTTATAGCAAAACAGGTCTGTTTTGTGTTTAATGGCACTTCAAAAATTCTGCAGTACAAACTTAAATAGGAGTATACATGCAGACATTCATTGTTAAATGACATGCAAAACATGTTTCAAAATGTAGAGTTTATATTAGTGATGTTTCATCTGTCTTCACTTTTAACATTAAGAACTTTGAACAATACTTAAAATGTGAACTTCTGATCAGGAATCACAAGTTCTTTAAGTTACATATAACCAGTAGACCTTTCGTTTGTTTACAAACATTGACCACCATTTTGTATGGGAGGCCCGGAGTATCAAAAAATGCATAAACTAGCTTGGCAATAAATTTGCCCTTTTTAGTAAAAAATGTAATGTTTTATATCAATTACAAGTTTACTTTTTGTTCTAAACAGTCAATTTTATTTACCTTTTAATATGGGTATTAATTTGATAGCATTATTGGTCAAATAATAAACTGTTGTATTTTTTTGCAGTGACTGTGACATTGTGAAAGACAGGTCTACATTGACCCAGAATAAATAATCTTGGTTACCCCATCTTGATTTCCATGTGTGTTTCTGTGCAGGGCAAGACCACGCATGGTTAGATGTGCACCATATCTTTACATGCTATTTGACTCCCAAAATGGCAGACAATGGGTAGACAGTGGACAAGTATGGCGTCAGTGCAATGGATCACTATGGGATATGTCCAACTTGAAGTTCTTATGTCAATCAAGCAAAATGACAATGGGCCCAGTTTCATGAATACTGCTTAGCAAATTTTTCTACTGAGAAAAAAATGAGTGGGGCACCACCAGTTGTAACAATGTAAACTTCATGGAATTTTTTGCCTGGTTAACTGTTTCTGCTTCAGCAAGATTTTTCTGCTCTCATCAAGTTTTTGTGCTTACAGGATTTCTGAGGGCCCTATTTCGTCAGCAGAAAATCTGGTTTACATAGTTTCAGCTAAGCAAAAACAAGAGGGAAAAACAAAAAGTAACAATTGGTACATATGACATACTTGTATTTTGGCTGGTAACCTTTTATTGGTAAGCAAAATTTATTTTTTACTTAAAAAACAGCTCTATGAAATTGCGCCAAGAGATAAATGCACTTTGACATTTAGATTAGTTATTTCACTTTCACTTTATACAAACAGTTCACTTCCAGGCAGGGTGGTCAGTGAATAGTTTTTCACCATCTAAAACAAGGCAAGTTTAACCTAACAGGACCCACTTTCATGGCCCTGTTTACCGCCAGAATTTTACGCTTACGGCGCCCTGTACAGCATGTGAATTGATGGACTGAAAGCGCAGAATTCCACGGTAAGTAGAGCAGTGAAAATGAGCCCTGGTGGTCACTCACACAAAGGACCTTATTCAACGATATCTTTGAGGTTAAAACCATGATAACAAGTGTACAGCATTATGCACGCGCTGCGCACTGGATGGGCATTTTTGGTTACCAGCAACTGAGTTTGTTAAAGAATTCTTGTATTGGGTGAGTTATAACCATTTTTTGTACTGCCCTTGACTGCTACTGGTATTAACTCTTGCATGCACATCACACGCAATGTCTGTGCAACGCTCACCATTTTTTTAAGTCAATAGGTATACGTGTAAATGCCACGTCGCCTAAAATGTGCACTACACTGTCCAACACACAATGACATTGATTTCCAAAATGGCGCAACAATGATTATTGCGATGATGACGTCAGGTGAATTGGGTCAATGCAGCACTGTATAATCAGTCCTTTTTAAGTCCGGGGGGGGGGGGGGGGGTGGGCAGTCTACAGACAGTGATCCAAAACCTTACACATTCATAATCTTTGATTTTTGAAAACATGCTTTCAAAAAACACTTACTGTCCATCTTGAGCTCCTAGAACGATGATTTCTCCATTTTGACCCACGTCCATACAGGTCGCATTGATACCTTTCACCACGTACTTCCACAAAGCTTTGTGTAGACTCGCGTCATAAAGACAAACAATGCCATCATAGGCGGCAGTGAAGAAGTGGTTCTTTTTGGTCGGATGGGTTGCTACGCAATGTACTTCATCATAGTGGCCCTGTTACACAATAATTCATTTTATCATGTCTTTTCTCACAAAGTGTGAACAAATCTTTACCAGAAAGACATAAAAGAAATAACTTTTTTAATTAAAGGCTGATTTTTACTACAGACAATTAATTGAGGCGCAGTGTGCATTTCCCACCAGCTTTTTACTCACCTGTGTAATTGGTGCGTTGTTGATTGTAGCTCCTGTAACCAGGGGTCCGGCACTTGTTAATGTTATGTTAGCGCTTAGGATACAGTTCAATGTGGTGCCAATGTACATCTTGTCCTTGTATATCTGTATAGTACGTACACCCCCTTCCACATGAGGTAACTGCAAGACATAAATGAAAAGAAACAAATTTTTTAAATGTAAAGTAAAAACCATACAAATGATATTAAAGGTAATGTTTGGTTGTCTACAATTGTAATGACATTTCATTATTTCCAGTAAGTGCCTGATGTTTGGCGATTGTTTGGCCTAGGGCATCACATATCACTTTCACTATGGTGTGCTGCTCACAGCGGCTCGGTAAATTATTGCACACGCCGGAAAGCAGCTGCCAGCGGCTCCAAGTCAATATAATTCATAAACAATTCCGTCACATCTGCACACTTTATTCCGTTGTATAAGAGATATGCAAAATTATGGCATCTTTAAAACATTTTTTGGTTCACTTATCGTGAAAGAGTAGGGGTTTACCCACGCGTTTCTGGTTGAGATAGCAAGCATCCTTATCTACAGGTTTCCTCAGGCTTCCGAGCTACAGTGATTAAGTTCGCTTTTGCGGCATCCTTAGTTTCATTACCAGAAATTAATAAAAACAAAATTGGGGAGTTAGTTTTCTGTATGTGTTGCACTGTGTAGTGCACATGCATTTACATGCTCACCATATCTTTACATGTAATTAGACTCACAAAACAGCAGACAATAGCCACGTGTGACCTCTGTGCAAGAGGTCACTAAGAGGCAGCTTTTCCTAACAGAGGAACGGCAACAAACCTGGAGCTTTCCTGTAAAGTCTGTCCCTTTGGAACTCAGTGAATATGTCTGGATGATCCCGTCCCTACCTCCAGATATCAAGGTATTCTTGTTGTACATCAAGCAAAAGACTGGACCCTGAAATTAAAACTCAGTAGGTAATCCCTGGCTGTGATAGGTATAATAATACTGAATGTTTCCAATTTGTTGTCAACCTCCAGATGTCAAAATATTATTCAAGTCCATCAAGCAAAAAGACTGGATCCAGAAAAAAGGAGGAAAAAAAACACCACTCCTGCTGGATGTGAAGAAAAATACCAGTGTACTTTTTACAAGTGATCTAAATTTTGCAGATTACAATTTAATAAAATGACCAAAGACTGACTTGATAAAGCTCATGAGTTTTCATCTCAATAAGATATTTGCTCGTTTTCTTAAAGAGTTAAGATTGATCTTATGTGGAAATCAATCGTAATTGCTAAGCAAAGTGTGATGTCACAATACAAATCACTATAGCAATACTAATAACTCGTCTTAAGATGAATCTTTAGTGCTTTGTGAAATCCACCGGGCAGGTTTGCTTTGAGTTTTGTTTTGATTTTGGGGGAGTGTCGTAGCCGAGCAGTCTAGTTCACCAATCTCAAGTTTTGGTGTTGTCAGAATGTTGGTTCGGGTCCCAGCAATGGCACTTGTGTCCTTGAGCAAGATTGAAATCGTCATTGCATGCTCCTTTTGGTTGGGCTATAAAGCTGTAATAGAACCCGGCACTCTTATAAAGAGACATGAGTTTGTCCTGGTGATTCTGGCATAGTTGGCTACAGACTGCGCCGCATCACCTTGTAAACCCTTAAAATGGCATGTCGTGGCCGAGCGGTCAAGCGCACTGAAAACAAGCTCTAGGTTTTTTGACCAGCAGAGTGTGGGTTTGAGTTCCGGTCTTGACACTTGGTGTCCTTTAAAGCAAGACATTTAACCATTAATGCTTTGTCCTTCGGACTGGACCTAAAACCATAGGTCCCGTGAAATGTGTAATGCGCGTAAAAGGTGTTTTCTGGTATGGTTGGCTGCAGATTGCACCACAGCACCTTGTAAACCGTTACATGGTGCTATGTAAATAAAAGGGTCTTGAACATAGCTCTGCAAATCTTGTAGAAATAATAAGAAGTGCTTTGAGATGCCCTCGAGTGTGATAATATACACATATGGGCTGGCAATGTGGGCAACAGTGCGCGTCTATGCAACCCCAAGGGCCTGTGAGTGACCAGGAGAGGGTCCTATTTCCCGAGGCCAAAGGCCGAGAGAAAACCCTCTCCTGGTCTCTCACAGGCCCGAGGGGTGCATAGACGTGCACATTGCCCGAATAATGCCAGTCCACATGTGTTTTATAACACACTTCAGTCCAAAATGTCATGTGAAAAAAACACATTTTCAGGATGCACGGTTTTACAACTGTAAACTGTTATGAGCATTGTAAACCTCTTGAGGGCGCTGTTTACCAGTCAATAGTTTTTGGGTTTTTGAAACTATTTCCCACTTTGCGAACTATTTCCCCCAAATTAAACGCGTGCGGTGCGTTGACGCGCGTCAAGTTCACGGTGGTGCAGATTTCATGCACTGGGCTATACAAGTTCACCCCATGTGACCGTGTTTCAGCCAATCAGGATAAAGAACCAGGGAGAGGTGTGTTATAAACATGTTCATTGTTACCAGGTGCTATCATACAAATGGATCTCGTCAATTCAAATAGCTCTGCAAACCTGTTGGTAAAATAATGTGAGAGCTAGGAGACATCTGTAGATAAAGCACCATATAAGAACCAGTGCCTCATGTTTACCTGTAATAGTTTCTCCTTGAACAATGTGGCAGATCCAAGAAAAACCAGTGAGATTATTGTCTGGTTGGTTCAGCCTTGACGTTCTTTTACTATCCCTAGCAACATGATGTGGAAACCTTCTTGAGATGACTAACAAATTCATGGACTAAATAATTAGGTTCTCTTGAGTACTTACGTTGTGTGCATGCGTGATGGTATGGGCAATGGTATTACCATCTTTATGCCAGAGGTATATCGTCCCGTTAGAATCTCCTGTCAAGAGGGCGCCGTTGGGGTGAAAGGTCAGGCAGATGACATACTTGGCTTTCATCTTGGTCTAAAGAAAACAAATTAAGTTTATCAATCAAACATTTATATTATTTGTGTGTTTACCCATACACTGATGTGTGTGTGTGAAACACTGTATACTCAGTACTTTCCTGAGTCCAGTGAAAAAAATACCACAGGCATATTCCTCTGGTGGGCTTCGAACCCACGACCCCCGCCATTCTAGACCAGATGTCTTACCAACTAGACTACCAAGATTGCCCGGCAGCTATTAGCAGCAGGTACCAAAACAGTTATAATAGATGTTAATTTTTGCATCGGGGATGGATGAAGACTATTATTTGTGTTTTTACCCATACACCGATGTGTGTTAAGCACTGTATACTCAGTACTTTCCTGAGTCCTTGAAAAAAATACCACAGGCATAATTCTTTAACATCTAGTATAATGGTCGCGGTATACAGCACGTATTGTATGTACAATCGACGTCTGCGGCCATCAGTGAAATTTGACACCTTGCCTAAGATCCGGATACTTGCTTGACCTATTTTTAGCATGAGTGGAGAGTGCTATTTATTTATGGTTACCTACCCCCTAGAAACACTGTTGATAATGTCAATGGCCTCAATTTGAAGTAACTAAACAATCTGTGCCCAAGCTCTTCAAAGGCACTGTACAGGGCCCAATTTCATGGCTCTGCTTACTGCGTCATTCTGCGCTTATGAAGACCATTTGCCGCTTACGAGGTTAGCGCCGAATTTCTGCGCTTGCTGTGTAAGCACGGAATCCTTAGTTACGTGAACTACACACGCGCACAAGCAAAATTCCTTGCTAACCCGTGAAATACGCTTAAGTAAGCGCGGAATTTTCTGCTTCCGCAAGCGCCGATTTTTTGCTTACGGTAAGCAGAGCCATGAAATTGGGCCCAGGATTGGTAAGGATAAAAAACATAATTGTTTAGTTTCAGTCTGAACGATTACTGTTTATGAAGTTAATACTAAAAACGATATTTCTGTGAAATAGAAACTTAGACTTAGTTTGTAGTGACCCTGAATGAAAATGCCGGGATTCCATTCAGAGCAACTGCAACACTTGAACCACTCATCACTGACCTCATAGTTAGCAATCATTGTTTCTTCGATGGTGTAGGGATCTTTCTGTAGCTGCCAGAAACAAAGATGCTCCTTTCCGACACTGACGAGCTGGTTGGGGTTTGTAGGATGGAATGCCACCTGACAAACCACCTCAGTCAAGAGCTACGATTACAGATAAGGCATGGCGTTAAAGATAAAGAGCAGTACCAATCTTTCATCAGAGAAACATTTCCAGCTGAAATAGTGTTGAAGTTCAAGAAATTGCATTTACCACCCCACACATTATTGTTGCTTGTTTTGATTGCCGCTGCAATTAAATTAAGCACGGTGTAACAGATGATGCTTTTTTAAAAACAACAAACGTACAAAAACATCCACACATGCCATAGACAATGCACAAATAACATGTAACATGCAAAATTGTTTATACAAGGCTGATGGACGTGAGATAATGCCGGCATCCTGACTATATTAATTTTTAGTTTTTAATTGTCTACGACTTATCGTTGGCAGAATTTTTTCGGGCAACACCTAAAATGAAAGCTCTCTTGAATCTATTAAAATAACTTTTTAAAATTTAAATCTAAATTTTAAGGACAAATCTGCCAAAAAACGGACCTAGCATCTTTAATAAAGCTTTATCAAATACACAAATTATCGAAACATAAGAGCATTTTTATTGTGTGCCCCCTGGATTCACCACTTGAAAGAAGCTTTAAGTTCCCACCACTTATCTTTAACTTACCACACTGTCTGCTAGTCTCTCTCCGGATGAGCTGTGCCAAATAGACATCGTGTGCTCATCACTGTCATCAACTGCCACCAGATAATCCTAAAAAGGCAACAAATTACATTTTGAAATTAATGTGACGGGTTGTCAAATAATAAGGCAATGGGGCCACGGCAACTAGGTTTACTGACGGTTTATTATTGGTCATGTTTGGTCTGCAAAACATGAAAGACAGGAATTCAATGACGAACCCAATGGCACGGATGCCACTTTGGTTTTTGTTCAGAGCTTGAAAATCATGCAAAGACCTTCATTATACATGAAAAATCCTGAACTCAGTTTTCAAGGAAAAAACCTGAACTCAGGAGTGCCTGAAAACTGGCATCCCTGCAATGGCACAATGGTGAACCTGCAAAACTTACACAGGATTGCATTTTGCAAGGGCGTTTCACAAATAAAGTAAAAAAAAATGCCACATCATGAGTAAACCCAAATAAAAGTGGGGGCTGTTGAATTTATACCCTCGTCACAATCAACAATAATGATTTATTAAGGTGCTGGAAAGGAGGCGCCAAATAGTAACAGTAAGGAAACTGGAGGGTCTGGAGAGAAGTCCACAAATACTTAATTTTCAAGTTCTCACCTCTTGTTTGCAGAAATTTAAACATAAGACAGCCTTTTCAAAATACCCTTCCCCTGCTGTGTACAATGTCTCCAGAGTCTCAGCACTCCACACATGAATGCAAGCCTAAAAACACAAAATCAATCAAACCATCAACATAAATCAGTCAAAATCAATACAATTTTCAACGTTTATTAATCATATAGTCACAATGGATCAATCAAATTATTCATTTCTATGATGAAAAGACATCAATCAAATTACTGATAACAAGAAGAAGAAAACCTTAATATTTAAAAATCAAAATCAATCAAATAATCCAGTGATCAATCAATATCAATCAATCATGTTCAATATCTATCAAATTATTCATGTTGATCAGTCACATTGTCAAATTTAATAACAGACATCAATCAAATACCAATAGCAATGTATCAAAAATAACAACATCACCAATATTGAAAAATCAAAGTAATCAAATGTCCACAGTGATCCATCAAAATCAACCAATTAATCAATATTGCTATTGCAAATAACTTATCAATCCTAATAAATCTGTAAGTCCTTTTGAACAACTAACTCTGTTAAATGGGAACTTGCACAAAATTGCAGGATGACACAATAGACTGATCCATAAGCCCCACCCCATTACGTGTTGACCAATCACAGCCTTGGCTACGCCACCAAAAGTCTGACAAAAGTCTAACAGGATAAAATCCTTTTGGAAAATGTAAACATGCGTGCGCGTACTTATAGTGCGCATTCATGTCGTGCAGTGTCGTGCAGTGTGTCGTGAAGAGACGCACATTGTGCTGCCCACCTGTACAGTGGTGACGTAGCCAATGCTGTGATTGGTCAATATCTTTAGTGGGTGGGGCTTAACGGATCAGTCTCTTGATGGAAGTACTCAATTAATTTTCCCCTCAATTAGCAGACATTTCTCAAAGCACTTGTACGGTGTCTTTCATGATAAATATTTGTTTAACTTATTTGACTAAGCTAAAAAGTAAAGAAAAAAAATAATTAAATAAAACAAAATGTGCCTGAAAATGTTTATAGGACTGAGTCACATTTGTTACATCAAATGGTTGGGAATTACAACTTTAAGCAAGTTAAAGAAATCTGATTTCCACTGCCCAAGATAGAGGTGCCAAAACTAACAGCCAAAATGCGGTTTGCCTCTCCACCCCAAGGTTACATCTAACTGAATATGCCAGACACTTGTCACACATTTGCTCCCTACAGTCACATAAGATTATTTTTCACGCTTCAGACTGCTACATTAAACAGGCTGGATTGATAATGTAATTATACATGGACGTGCAGGATGGAGTACAGCGTTTGAAATAACATAGGTAGGAACGATGTCTGTACATACATCATGTTATATTTATGTGCATTTCTGATCGGAACCTGCAAGTAAATTTGAATCTGTTTTTCAGTTCTTCTTGAACAGATTCTTCAGTGTAAGAAAATGAGGAAATATTGCTGAAAGAGAGGAGGTTGGAATGGAAGCTAGAAAAAAGGGTCAGGGAGAGATAAGATTAGGTCTACACAGAACCAAATATAGGGTAAGCTGTTACAACTTAGTACCCAAAGATACAAATTTTCCACTGCTTAGCGTGCTTTATCATTGCTTATTCAACTTTTGTTGATGGCACTGTGGGATAATGAGCCCAATTTATTAGGGGTACATGCTATGTCCCATCTCTCTCTAGCTTTGAGTCCTAAATTATTTCCACTATGAATATACATGCACAGCTAAGGGCAAAGGGGGCTACAGAAACAATCAGTGGTAAAGTCAATCAAAATCTGAAACACCTCTCTATTGTTTGTCTGTAGTCTTGGTATGCTTCTGTTTAGTCTGTTTGTTTCTGCTTGACATATGCTGCACTATTAAAACATTACTTTTCTGTTATTAATTCATTTATATTAAAGGCATGTTTAACATGTTTAAAGCCCCAGCTCAACATTGGTAAAGTGTCTGTTGATGCTTCTATTCTATGCACAAATCAAGATATATGTAATAAAACCAAGCTGTGAAATTTTCAGCTCATTTTGATGTTTCGCTTGCGAGAAAACAAAAAAAATGCAATCAGCATTTTTTTTTTGTGCATTCTTAGGCAGAGTTTTGGTCTCACTTGAGGCAAAAATAAATTGTTGATCTTTTTTCATTTATTATTAAAAAACGATAACACTTCAGGCAGAAACATTTCAAGGATAGTTTTCTACCATCATGGTCTGTATACCATGTAAGGTATATGTAAATCTGTGAACATTCATGTTTTTCTTTCTCTGCCACGCTCACCATTTTGGGAGCACGTAAAAATCATGGTAAGTGTGTGTTTTGAAATGCTGCATCGCCTAAAATGCGCACTACACTGTATAACACACAGGGACATTGACTTCCAAAATGGCACAACCAAGATAATAGTGATGATGACGTCAGGTGAATTGGGTCAATACGCCTCTATTGAAAATTGTTCTATATTTAATTTTGTTCTTTGTGAATATGGAAATAAACGTTTCTGAATATAGATAACTCAGATAGATTGAAGATGGCCTGACAACAGAGAGACATTAAACCGACCATAATTGAAAATTCAAATAATTTTAAAAGAGCAAAGACTTACATCATGTCCAGTTTCATGCTGTCCAGCTGTTTGTCCAGTTGCCATGATTACATTACTGCTGTGAACCGCAAGACTTGGGAAAAACAAAAATCCAAATAATGAACTATGGATGAGATGAAAATCACACGAGTCACTATTCTGGTTACAAATGAATTGATCATGCAGAACGGGATTAACTGGAGGAACGGTGTCAAGAAGTTGGGTTTGATGGACAGGTCTTTAAAGCACACCCATCAGAAAAGGAGACTCTTGGGGAGGCTAGGCAGCAGCAGACTTACCAAGTAAATGCATTGTTTTGGGAAATGTGTGCATGCTCAGAACTTGTATATGTAGACAATCAGACAATCAGACAATCAGTATATATACAGATACCTGGTGTATCTGCTGCCACTTAGCATTCCACAGTCTTCCATTATGTAAGAACTCTGACTAGAATAGCACAGAGGCCATGGTCTTTGTTGCACTGTTTTGGGCCATTATAATAATAATAATAATAATAACGGCTCCTAATCTCTTATGAAACACTATAGACCTTATGCACATGACGTCGTTTGAGTAGGGCGCCCTCGTCTAGAGGTCAAAATGAGGTTGTTCATTGGCCGATCCTGTGCGCCGCGCGTACAAATCTCTGCGTTTCCATTGTTACATCATCGATTTACCTCTAAGATGGCAACGTGATGACGTCAACGCATAAGGTCTATTCCAAGACATGATCGCTGCGCTTCATAAACATAGTATAAAACACAATATATATATATATACATATATACAATAAATAACATCAGCAAAGTGAACACACTAGAACAACTGGGTTTGAGATTACAGTCGAGTCGACTTGTGGGTGAGGAGTTCATGGTCTGTGGTAACTGGTTCATCAAGAGAGTTGGGCTGCAGCGGCATAGACAGGGGGGGCCTTGGGGGACACGTACCCCCACAAATTCCCAGCACTCCCACCCCCCCCCCTCCCCCGGGTTCCACCCCATGAAAAATACTCAGATAAATGAAATTCATTAAAAAACATGGCCCCTGGTCCCCCATTTAAAAGCACTGCCCCCACCAGGGAAAACATGCTGGCTACACCACTGTTGGGCTTGACACAAGTTTGTTACTCCTAGGGACTATAATGCCCGTTACCATGAAAATGTTCTTTAATAAATAAAAGTTCCCTTTCATCTCGATAAAAGCCCTGTTCCTTCAGGAAAGAAAGTTTAGGTCTGATGTTCCAGGCTTTTGGAACCAATTGGAGATGCTAGATTTAGGTGGTGGCTGGCAGGCTTACCAGGTAAATCCATTGTTCTCGGAAATGTGCACATGCTCAGAACTGTGTCAACAATGGAAGTTTACCTGGTAAATCTGCTGCCACCTAGAGTCCCACAAGAGCAAGCTCATATGGACTTGTGAATAGGAAACCAAAGTTTCCACTTGAAAATATTGGATACTAAGCATTACCTTTTGATCTCTGCCGTGTGCTGTGTGTAATGACGCTGTGTATGATCCTCGCTATTGTACAGAATGGCAACCTTACCAATGAAGTAAACCAGAACGCCGTCCTCGATCGCCCACAAGTTGCATCGGCAGTCATTGCCACGATAACCATAGCTTTCAAAAAGAAAGTCAGTAGTTCAACTTAGAAAAAATTCTATGTTTGACAATTTAGGTACCTGAAATGGCCCAAAGAACCCACAAAATACAGTATAAACCTCATTTCTATTTGTATTATGCTTGCCAGATAAGAGGAATAAAAATTTTAAAATGATCAAAAATTTAAATAAAAATTATCAAAATTTAATTTAAAAACTCTGAACTAAACTCACATCCAGTCAAGCTCCAGTGTCTGATTTGGTCCCTCAGTCGATGTCTCTTTCCCAACGTAAGCGTCAGGTTTGTAGTAAGACACTTCTTGTCCTCGGATGACGAAGGAAGCCGTTTCTCCATCTTCTTCCCTCGGGGGTGGGAGAGGCGACTCAGGATTCTCTACGGGACCTTCAGCTGAGGTGATGGTAAATTCCTCGAGGACCGGATTATTGGCTTTTTCCACTTCTAAATGTTCAGAAAGAATGTTACAAAGTGACTATCAATATTGTTTTAACAGTCTAAAGACATGTATATCTGCTAAATGCGAACCTACATAGAACTACAAGATCCCTGTAGTTCAATCTTTCACCTATACTAACCTAGTAGGTGCTGTGACAGAGAGTCCTCCCCATCGTCAACTAACAGGTCAGCGTTGAGGCTTGGACTTGGACTGGACTGAATTTTTGGCAAGACGTAATCTGTCAGGCAAGGGAGAAAGAGTAGTGGACTGAGTATTTTACTTAAAGTCAAACAGATGTATGTTCATGACATTTTGTCTGGTTTAGCTTTACGATAGGAATTAAATTGGATGACGAGGACAAGCATGAACTCTGTGAAACCTACAAAGAAATGGGTCAATCTTTAATTTCAGCTAAGCTACTCTACGACATTGATCAATTCAATTTGGTCACCTGATTAGCAATCAACTCCATAGGTCTCATAAAAATAGCACTAGGAGAATGCTTTGTGAAGTTTTTGCTATCAGTGACTGCTATTTCAGCTGTGTGGCATATTTCAGCTTTCCGAATGGTTGATCTGGTTAGTTTTGCTATACAAGCTTGTCTAGCAGTATTGAAACTCTGAATGTACGTCCACAACATACAGGCATTCAGGTTGGCTCAGTGGTTTCCTCCCTGTCTCTCACCTCTATGGTCCCCGGTTCACATCCCAGACCAAACCCTTGCATGTTGATTGGGTTTTCAGTCCCTACCTGATTGCGTGGGTTTTCTATATTTTGGGTTTTCCTCCCACATCTAAAAACTAACATCTTTTCATAATCTTCTCTACACAGGTATCTTCAGGCCTACGGGTCACAGTGCTAGGTGGTTTTAAGAGTCTCTCGGTTTCATTACCAGAAAGATAAAATAATAACTGACATAGAGGGCATGCATAGCAGACATTCGACAATCATAGAAATAAACCTGAGAACCGGGACATCCTATTTCGCCCTGTGTAACCGAGTCATTCCTTACGGCATCTCAAATAGTGTACCCTCAGAAAATCTGACATTTGCCTAAATCGAACAGTAGACAGTGCATCAATATAGTGCGTCTGAAATGTATGGCATGTTTTCTGTGCGTGATCTGCAGTTTTAGCGCACCCATGTCCAGGGCAATCATGAAAGTGCGTGGTGCGTATCTTCATGGTATTCCACACGTTTTTGTTATGATATGTATTCACAGCGATGGTAACGGAACGCGTTTTGGCTCAGCCGAGGCATGCCAAGGGTACACTATTTTATATTTTGTGCTCCATAGACAACAGCAATGGCGGGGAAGTACCGATTCTCTGGTTTATTTCTTTGACGAAAATTGAGCTCAGCGTTCCCCATGTTCTATTTCAATGGTAGGTGATAAAAGATTTATTTATTTATTTATTTAAATCATCTTTAATGGCGTTGGTTAACTAGTGTGACAGATTCGTGTACAAAATCCCCAAACAGTGTGAAACTAGACCTAGACCTTCCACCAATCCCCCTTTTTTCAAGAGCAATCATTTTTGGATTGGCTACTTTGAACAAATTTAACACTGACAAGTCTGCTTGGTTCAGGGAACCATACACACCTCTGGAATCACTAGAGCTCTGACTGACAATTGACTTAGTCTCCACATCAGGCTCTTGTAAGTTGGAATCACTGCGCTCTATAGCTGGAGAGGAGGCTACTACTGCAGAGAGACCATAGTACAATAGCTTGTTATATTGTCATTCCAAAGACTGACCACTGACAAACGACCCAAACTCTTTTTAAGAATTTGAATCCCGTTTTTTTATACTGTGTATTACTTTGGCTACTTCCGGCTCCAAAACTGGCTTATATTTCAGTGTAATTTGACCAAAAATTATTTAATTCAGAAACTGAAAATTCTGAGGCAAAGACCAAGAATGCAAGAACAAAAACGAAGTTTTTTTTTCTCACAAACACCTAAAAGAAGAACATACTCAATGCATCTCATATGGGCTTCTCATAATCGATGGAGCCAAAATGTAAACTGGTATGTATTAGAATCCCTTAAATTGTATTTAATATAACAAAATTCTTGAGGATGGCAGCATTTTCAGCAGGGGAATTTTGCTCTTGACAAATGATACCATTACCAACTTTACATCAAGCTCTGAAATTAAAAATCTGAATGTTTTTTTCCCCCAATAATCAGCAAAAACTACACTTTTTAATTGAAATTCAAAAAGAATCATGAATCACCTGATTCCACAGGGTTCTCTTTCTTATTTTTTGTCTGCCCTCTCAGAGATGACGTGGACGATTTTACCTTGGTCGTCTTGATCTCTGTTGGCTTCCTTGCTGATGGCACTACAAGGATTCGGTAAAAATTTGAAATGTAAAATTTAAAATGGTTCCTCTTCATTGTCTATTGTTAAGAAAGCAGGGTACGGACTTGAAACAAATTAAAATGTACAATACCTTTTTTAGCAGCTGCAGTTCGACCAGGTGTTGTTTTCTTCTCCTTGTCTCTCTTTGCCAGAGGAGCCGGCATCGGCCGTCTTGGATTCTTCCCATAAACAGCTCGCATCTTCTTCTCATTTGGGGTGGATGGTTTACCTTTTGGCTTGATGGGCTGCTGAAGATGAAGAGACTTTTGGCTCTCCGTTTCTTCTCTGTCCAAGACGGAGCTTGTCTCTGATCCTTCCACATCGTCTTGGTTTGATTCAGCTGCATTCAAAACGTCTGTATTGTTTATTGTCTCCGACGGCGCTACACTGACTGCATCGTCATCTTTTGGTGACTTGGGTGAATCCCCAGCACCTGGATTAACCTCATCCTTTGGATCTGATATTGCACTTGAGTTTTCCGAACTAGGTTCATTCAGGGTGATCTCCGATCCGATGCTATTAATCCTTTCCTGTGCTTTTTTTAGGTATTCCTCCTCCGTTGCATCCATTGGCTCACTGCTAACACCCTGTTCCTGAGGCCCAAACTCAGGCCTCTCATCCATATTCAGAGATGCTTCTGATCGAATCGTCTTTGTTTCGTCATTTTCCGATTTGTTAGTCGTGTCACCGACATCAATCGTATCCAATGGCACAGGTGTTTTGGGCACCTCCTCTTCATGTCCATTTGAACTTTGACCTTGTTCAGCACTGGCCGTTGGTAGGTCAGTTTGGGTGGGGACAGTGATAGGATTGTTCCATGTGATGACTTTACACTTCCGCTGTACAGGTAGGCTTTTGATTGATAACGTATCTGAGAAAAATAAATGACATAAACAATTATATGCAAATATCACACTATCACAAAAAAAGTTCCCAAACAAAATTGTTGTGATAAATTATAAGTTTCATCAACAAACCTTCGTCTTTCTTGACTTTCCCTGCCATCTTAGGTTTCACTGGACTCTCCTTAGATTTGACCTTTGATCCCGCCGTTTGCTTGCTTACTGCTGCATCCGATGCTTTTAAGTTGTCCTTAACATCGGGGACATTTCCTGTAGTTGCTTCTTTGGCATCAAGTGGTTTCTCCATCGAGTCATCAACAGTTTCTTTTGGTTTAGAGTCATGGCTAGGCATATTAGTTGACTTGGGTCTTGGTTTACCACCTGCTTTAGGCTTGGTGTCATTTGTCGGGAGCTGTAACGATGCCTTGGGGCTCAGGGGTTTCTTTTGACTCAGCTGCGGCTTGTAGATCGCCGAGGGAGGTTTCTTGGTTGGGGTTTTGTTTTGCTCTGGGGTTAAGTTTGCACCTTTTTCAAGCAGCATAATGAACTCTGGCCAGCTGGGGAGAAAGACAAACATGTCTTTAAATTTTGTACAGTTTCTATTTGTATACATTGATCACAGGCTAGGGACCAGATTCAAAGTCAGGTCAACATGTTAAAAACTTGTTTAAAAAAAAATGTAAACACGATGGTGGATTGTTGCAGTGGGCATTTTGGGTGTAGTGCAATGCAATATGGGCACACTGAGGGGCATAGATGCACTTGTTTATCCACGCTGGATGCAGTTGCTAAGCAGTTGCTATGGTAGAATCGATCAATGAACCCCTAGCATTGACATCACATGGGGATACCAATTGGTCTACCATTTTGGGAGTCAACTTGCTTGTAAAAATATGGTGTGTGTCTAACCCGTGCGCATGGCGCTTTAAATGCACACTGTACATTCAACGCACTGGGAACATGACCCCCAACATGTCGCAACCAAGATTTATTGGGGGGTGATGACATCATGTGAATTGGGCCCATTAGTCCAAATACCAATTTAAATTTTCCATTTGATAATCACTGCTGCTAATCTTCCTTTCTGAACTATCCATTAACAATGCATATATATATATATATATATATATATAGGGTACTTCTTATGTCCGCAGGGAATGTTCATTCAGTTCACTGATCATATATACTCTGTAACTGACTGCGTTAAAACGGTTGCTACTCACCTAATTAAACCGTTTTTTTCGTCGTCGCATCTCTTTAACATTGTCCTCATTAGAGTAGCACCCAATGGAATATGCTGATCTAGGCAGATCCGCCGGAACTGTCAAAACACATTGATAATACAAAATTTTCTTGTACTTTTGTTGTAATAATAACACACAATTCTTAGCTCACATATCCTAGTAGCTAGATCAAGGCGCTTTACAACATTATTTTCCCTGTACATCTGGCATACTCTCTCAAACTTTCTCAACTCCCTGGGGAATATACCCAGGGAGCTCTTCTATCAGCACTAAGGGGTTAATCAGACACAATATCATCTCAACCCTGGGTTAAGAAAAGCACTTACAGTTAATAAGTGCCTTGCTCGAGGACACAAGTGTCATGATCGGGAATCGAACCCACACTCCGATGATTCAACCATCAGAACTTGAGTGCAATGCACTAGATTGCTCAGCCATGATCTGCCACAACTTAAACCAGTTGCCACCGGGATTTTTTATAATTTGTTTTTTTGTCCCGTCCCGTCCCCCTGGCAGGATTCTTTAGGCGGAAATGCCGGAAACTTTTTTCTTTGAAGGTAATGTATATGTAGAGTTTCTTAAACACCTATATTCTTCATATTGAAAACTAATTAAAAATCTTTTTAATTAGTCTTGCAATAACTTTAAAGATTTTAATTTTTGTAAAAATAGGTATGTTTTGTTAAAGAAGGTATGTTTAAGTATTTCATTTTGACAAGGGAAAATAAATATGTGAAATTCACTGAGCAAGCCCAATTTGTTAATGGAACAGGTCTTCAAGCTTTTTTCAGTACTATAAGTTTACAGACTGTATCATTTTAAATAATGGGGGTATTATGGAATGGTCTAACAAGTTGAATGATTACTATTGAAAAGTTGACAAAACGCATCTTCAAAATGTTTTATAGTTTTACTGTGAAAATTTTTGATGATGCTTTTATTCAACTTTTCTACATTCAACTTATTCAACATTCTACCCATCTCTTAAAATTTCAAAGAAAGACTCTGAACAAGAATGACCATTCTCTTTTAAAACTACAATATTGGCACAACCCAAAGGCCATAGCCTCTGCTGCCCTTGCTTGGATCCTGAAACCCCTTCAAAATGCTATAATGAAAATTCTGATTTTCTTCTACAATGAGTGCCCTTAATAACTCGAGAAATGTGGCCCTGCCCCACTGGTAGGAATGACCTAGACTTGTCGTCATATTAGGCCTTTGCACACTATCAAGCTCCGAACTGAGAGCTTAAAGCTACGTTGTTCAAATCCATGATGACTTCATAAAATTTCAACATGGTTCAAATCTCTTCTGCCTTCACACTGCTGACCTGCAACTAGCTTTTTTGCTGCACATGTAATTCTCTACACAGGTCAAAAATCTTTAACCCACCTCCCAAGCAGGGTTGGTTTCGACACAGATCGAGCACTCTACACAGCTCAAAGTCTGATTAAAATGTTGTAGTGTGAAATCCAAGTGTCAAAACATAGAAATATTAATACAACATGAACAAAACAGGACAGGACAACAACAAAAAAGGAAGAAAAAAAAATGCCAACAACCGCACATACCATTTTTCTTGGAAGTAACCCATGTCTTGAGATGTCCCTCATCTGACACACTGATCTCATCTCCTCCAGGTCATACTCGCTGCTTGTCTTGAGTGCTTTACTAATGCTTGCCACCAAAGCTATATCCGCAGTATCTAGTTGCTGAATCGGCTGAGGTGTGGTCTGCTTATTCTGATTGGTTGCCTGGATGCTGTCTCTACCTACAAACATGACAAACACATCATTGGGTTATCTGTTAAACTGAGATATACCTGGGTAAGGGGTAAGTAAGGGATTTTATGAGTTGCAGGTTTGCAGAGACACCATAACTAACCTGTCTTGGACTGGGCCTCCACCATGTACTTAAAGAGCCCTTCATAATCTACCCCGTGTTCCGTCTCAAACTTCCGAATGATCATCTGGTATGTCCGATTGGAGATCCTGACATTGTGCTCACCAAGCACAACAAGGATGTCTTTCGTTGAGACGCGGTTGTCTGTGTTGCTCAGACGTCTGAAGCTGATCCTGATGGCGCGGAGTCGCTGGCGGCTTACGTCTTTAAGTGGGGTACTCAGAGACTCACGTAACTCCTTATCAATGTCGATCCCATCTATCTCGGGAAGTATTGTGTATCTGTCACTGGTACCTGTTCAAAATTTAAACAGGGAACAGACAAAGAAAAACAAGTGATGTCATACAGAAGTAGAGAGACATTTGTGTTTGGTAAATTAAATTTATCTTGTTTGTAAAACACACCCTAAAACCAACCAAATACAATTTATATAAAGTAATAAACCACAAGGAAAACTGTGTAAACTTCATTCAATTTTTGAGGTTAAACAAAGAAAAATTGACTAGAACTGGATTTAAACCTGCGACCTCCGGATAAACTTGTCGACGCTCTACCAACTGAGCTATCTAGCCCTATGATGGCGGTCTGCCTATTTTGTCAATATCTTTGTTCCTGGGGGAAGGGAGGGGGTTGCCAGTCAGAAGCCATTCAACCTTAAACTGAGAGATAAACAGAGATCACACCCAAGTTAACTGCTGAAAATTTACAGGATCTTGAAAACTTGACCATCTGATTTAATTTTTAACCGGGTGGTTGTTTGGTGTGTTTATTGAAAGCTAGAGGACTGAAAACATTGCAACTCTCCAAAGACCAATGCTGTATCAATACAAGTAAAACAAAATCTAAAACTTTTTTATATCAGCTGCTCTTAGTCTTTGTTAACCGGTTCCCACCGGAAATCTTCCATTTTTTCCCATCCAGCCTGACAGGATTATTTTATTGGAATTGCCGCAATCATTTTTCTTTGAGAGTGCCGCTGGCACAAAGAAACCTTGACTTGTTAAAGCCAAGAGAACAAAGATTCTCTTTGAAGCCCTGGGATTTGAGATTTCTCTATCGAGAAAATGTCATATTCATGCATTGTGAATTGCAAAACCTCGGCCATGAGACACGGCTGAGCATAGATCCTAAATATAGAACCAAGGCTGGATACTCAGTTCACTCCATTGAGCCGAAATACAATGAATAAACAATGGTGTTAGCCTCTTGCTGCCTCCTAATCCTCTTCTTGGAACAAAAAGATTAAGGTCTGGAATTGGGGATCACACAATCCCCCAATGGGCAAAAAACGGCGAAATCGGTTTCCGTCTGTCCTCTTCGTGTGGTTGAAACGAAGCTTAACACAGCGAGTGCATGCTTTGTGCCCGCTCCAAAACAAAATCTGTGGGTGACCTTTGTTCCAGGCTTCAAATTCCACACAAAAATAAAAAAAATCATGTAACCCGTTTATTGGCTTGGAAAATATTGGCCCGTGTACACACCATCCGGCATCAACTGGTTTAAGCCATCACGATCGCATCTGATTTGAATTGACTTGAATTTTATTCAGACATCTCATAGCCATAAGGCCAAATTGTTTGTACATTACAAATTGAAGAGTTCTTTAAAATATAAAACTAAAAACACAAACAAGGTAAGACATTAACAACAAGAACTTAAGGACACCAAAACAAATCCAGCCACAATGCACTGGTGAAAATTAAGCAAATTTAAGCACACTTGAATTGCCTGACATTTGCAGGGATTTATCTTTGAAAAGGCTGTCATCTGACCATTGTTTAAATTTGTCTGTGTCTTGTCTCTGTCATATTCTAAATAAAGCCTCGATGTGCAGCCAATTGATTTTATTTTTACTCTACAGAGAATGCTGATCAAAATGTCATGTTGATACAAGTTCAGAGTCAATGCATTACACAATGCTTCAGAGATATTTGGATTGTGCTGACTGCAAATCTCATTGACTTGATTGAATTAACCCAAATATTATCAGGGTGAAATCTTCGCTTGGAGGACATCGTCAACAGAGGAAGGAAGGCAGGAAAAATGGGCCTTTTGTATCAGGCTGTCTTATTCTGTGCATGTTCTCCCGCGTTCAATTGCAATTATGAATACGCAAGTGAGGTTAACTATAAAAGGGCCGGACTATTGTTCTCCTTCAGTCTCGGTTTGGCTGTATTGAATTGAATAGAATGAAAACAAGATGGTGGCACTGTGATAGCAAGGGCTATAAGCAAGTCACTCCATGCTTGACGTCACAACATTGCAGCACATTGCAGTAAACAGTGCCTAGATAAGAATATATTCACACACAAAATGTATACAACAGACGTTTATCATGCTGTGGTTATCTATATCAGGTACCCTGCATACAACAGTAACAGTGGCAGTTCTAACTCTCATATAATGAAAGGGACCAGACTGTCTGTTTGTCCTTCCAGCCTCATTTCGGTAACATTGGGTTGAGCAGAAGAAACGCAAAATGGCAGCACCATGACTATGACCAATGGACAACTAATTACGTTTAATTTAAGACAAACAAATTAGAGTTTGCACTTGCAACCAACACCTTGACTTCGTGGCACCATTTATAAAGTTATCAAAATGGTGACTTTACTTGACAAGTAAGGAATCCGTAAATAGGCATCAAGAAAGAGTCATAAGTCATGCACTGATTACCTGGCTTATGACCTCAGCCCTATTTCATCGAGCAGCTGTAATTCAAAACAACTAAAGAGAAACATTGTTTGCCAGGAAGACAAACAAGCAACCAATCTCTTGTGTGTTTTACCTCAGAAAAAGGCAGCCATTCACCATAATGTAAAATGGCTTAAGGGGTACTTTTTCCTTCTATGGATATAAAAAGAGATGAAACAATTCTTACCAAAGTCTGCAGTTGATAGTGGAGTTCTCTTCCTGATGCTGTGGTTCAGGCTGCTGCTACCAATAGCAGGCAACTGATTGCCTCCTTTTCTCTCCTGTAATGAGTAAGTTGAGGCCATCAAAGTCGCTTTATTTGGAGAACTTTTTCATTATGAGAAACTATTTGTTTTGTTTTTTTAAATAGTTATAACTACTAGCAGAAAACCTGTGTGTAACATACTATACACCAAGTATACTGTTCGGTTGTTGGGGTTGCACCCCATTATTGGCCGACAAGCTTGGGTTGCCACATGATGCGTCTACAACGGGCCTTCATAAAATATTCATCTTTGTTCTTATTGCAAAAAAATTGCTTAGCAACACTGAAACAGTAGTTAAAAATTTAAAATTTAAAGTGTTTGATAATTCACAATGTGTACTCTATTATTAAAGCCTAAGGCATGATACAAAAAGGCAACTGCACAACATCACAAAGATGACGACTTTATGGAATTTAGGTCAGGAGATGTGACTTTTTAAAGTTTTGAACTTCCTGTTTGGACCGGAAGGAAAGATCAAATTGGGGTCATATGTGTAAATAAAATGTCACACATGCTATAAGCTTGAAAATGGTACAAAGATTATGACTCTACGATATGTGCTTCGGGAGATATGATTTTAACACTATTAAACTTTGAATTAATGTAACTTGATACCTGATGATGTCACGATGACGAAAACATGTTTGCCATACTATGATTTTTTGTTATATAATTTACAAGGTGGTATAACTTTTATTCCTATGCGATACCTTTGAACGAAAACCCTAAAAATGCAAAGATTCTGCACCTTTCATGTAGATGAACATTTACCAATAGAGGGCGCTATAGCATATGAGACGTCATAATAATTAGTAAATGAAAGCCAAACTAACATCTGAGAACACAATATGAAGTTTAAAACGCAAAAAAAAATAGCGCTACCCGCCGCATTTATGTTTGCAGTTTTCCCCGCAAAAACCTGTATAGGGTCGAAACACCGGCAAACCCCATTGTATTAACGTTGGAAAAACAGGCGTGTGCGTACTTGTGTACAAATTTTGTATGGAACTCTGAGAGGCGAAATGAGGCGCAGTCCCCCACAACATTGTACCAATGGTGCTCAGAGTGAACAATTAGCAGTTAATTATAGTGGCATTACATTGTGCTTTGATTAGTTTTAATGGTCTGGGATGACTCTTGGTAAAAGCATTTATGTTTTCTAAACGACCTTTGTAATATAGCAGTCTAAAATTTAATTTATGTTGAAAAATTGTGGTTTTTGACCAACCAAATAGTTACACATTTTGAGCCATGCCTTTTGTACACAGACACAAAACGCGCCATGATTGACGTCATGATGACGTGACAGACACAAATAATCCAAAGTGCACATCTACAATATCCAACAAGTCTATAACTGAAAACAAAATTCAGATCGGTTGTAGGGTTGCTGAGATAAGGTTATTTAAAGAATGCTTAATTAAATATTCACGTTGCTGAAACCCGGTTAATTAATTAAAAATTCTAATCTAGTGACATTTTAGAAACTAAGTCAAGGCTTAAGCTTTCATTTAGTCTATAATTTGTCTTTGAGTTCTTATCTAAAGTGTGATGTTAGCCACCAAGAAAATGTATGTGTTCAGCTTATGGGATTTTGGCGGAAACAAAACCTGTTCCGATGTCGGAACAGCTAAACATGATTACTTTGCATAATTCAAACAGAGTTTCAACATTAAAATCTTATTAACCCTGTTCTTAACATTGGCAACTTGAGTCGACTGCACTCATACCCCTTTGTTGCTGACCACAGGTGACTTTAAGCAACGAAGATCCCACAAAAAACAAAAACACTCAAGCCCCAACACAAAGGCATTTTATTATAAAGTTTTTGATTTGTCCATGTTGGCCCTCCATAGCCAAATTCACAATGGTTGGAAAGAGAAAGAACGGATCTTATCAACAGTGGTAAAAAAACATAGGGTTGCTAGTATGCAATCTTCTCAAAAGAAGTGGGAAATTCTGAAATGCCAAACACCTACGAAGCGCCATGTTTGTGTTGGAAAACAAATGAGTTTACAGTCAGGGATGAACGAATGAGAGCTTGGAGAATTATTGACCAATCTCATCGATTTTTGGATCATATGTCATAAAAATTTGGTAACGAGAGGGTTAAATAAAAACACGAAAGAAATGATCAGAAATTAACCCTGATGACCGGAGAGTACTTATTTCAAACCTGACACTAACTTGAACAATTAAAGTGACGTTTGAAATAAAAGTATCAATATTCAGACTTGTTTGAAATATTAACTATTTTTACCCCACTGCCATGAAGTGCGGTGCACTTTTGCTCCAAGCAACTCCTGAGCCTAAAGCCCTCAACTATGATTACAAACCGAGTTAATTAATCACCTATTTGATATTCCTCTTTCTGAAAAAATAAAAATCCATGCGGCTTCGGACACGCCAAATGTAATAAAATTCAATTAATATTTTGGAGGGCATCGTTCATTCTGTCGTAGTAAGGAGTTGATAAATCATCTCATATTGTGAGGAATGACGAGGGGATCCTACTTCAGAGGGCAGGTGGAACATGACATTCAATAACAAGAGGGAAGGAGGGGGGAAAGGTTACAAAAGAGAGTCAGAAATTAAAGTTCAACCTGCCCTTTGGGAGGCATCTAATAATTATCGCCACAGGGCAAAAAAATGTAAACAAACAGACTAAAGTACAACGTGACTTGTGAGGCCTTCTTTGTGACAACATTATCGTTATGTTGGAGCCCAAAATTTTGTCATTGTTATGTTGGAGCTCAAATTCAAAGCCGTAAAGCACACAATTTTGCTTTGAAAAGAAAATATGCTTAGCAGATTAGCAGTACGCCAGCTAAAATGCCATGTAATTTGCATATCTGCAAGTGGCACTCTGTTAATTCAACATATCTTTTGCTTTAAAATGTACTGAAAATAAGCCAAATTCACCTACATGCGGGCAGATATTCAAAATACCAAAGCATATGGGGTTTGTTCAAAATTTCATATAAAATAACAAAGCTATCTTTGTAAGTAACTGCATAGGGGAATAATAATTGTTGGTGTTTATTTTTTACCCTTATACCAATGTGTGATGAGCACTGTATACTCCAAGTCCTTGGGGAGTGGGGAAGGAAAAAACAAAACAAAAAAACAAACACAAAAAGCACTGATCAGTTAAAACCAAGATAAAGTAACAAACCTATCTTTTCTCAAAACAAGCTTCAGACACTTTTTTATCATCCAGAAACAATGTACTTAATACAATTCAGTCGGAAAATGTGGGCCTTACCCGATCTTCGACAAATTCTGACCAATTTACTCCAGAATTCATGTTGATGTGTCCTGGTGCAGCCATGCGATCATAGCGAGATCCCGTCGTCTGTGACGGACGCTGCTGTTTGGAACGCATGCTCATCATCTTGAAGAGGTTTTAGAGATAAACCTAAGGAGGGATGGAGACAGAGAGGAAGTTGAATCAAAGCATCACTAAGTTTAAGAGGAAAAAACTACAACAATAGAGAACTAGATAATTATCGAATTGAAGTCTCTCACCGAAAAAAACAAATGTGGGATATCAATTAAAAATAAACACCAATTAATCATCAATAATGAATGCACGTTTATGATGAAGTCAACCGGTGAGTGAGCACACAAAATGGGTTAACTCACCGCTTGACTTCATTATACAATTCAGTTTCTAACTCCAATCCCAGGTTCCTTGACTTCATTATACAATTCTGTTTCTAACTCCAATCCCAGGTTCCTTGACTTCATTATACAATTCTGTTTCTAACTCCAATCCCAGGTTCCTTGACTTCATTATACAATTCTGTTTCTAACTCCAATCCCAGTATTGATATTTGTAGTCAATCTTTTTTTAGTTTTAAATCATTTGTCTGACGTACTTACAAAGGCCCCCCTCTCCCTTTAAATTTGGGTCTACTTTCTTGATTGTATAGTCGGGCCAAAAGTGAGCCTTTGATTCTCTTTTATTGTCTTGTGTTTGCTGTCTATAATTTTGATCTTGCCCTTTTATGGAATTTTATTGTCTATAACTAAAAAGTGTATCCATCCGTTTCTGGCGCTTGCACTGTTGGATGTTGTACGAAACAAAAACAAAAATAAATTAAAATAAAATAACCATTGTGCATCATAGCTGCTAAATCAAGGTAATACACAACAAAATAAGAAAACAAAACTCTGAAGATATGAATAGGTTGACTAGTGTTGTCTTGAACAGTGAAGTGAGCATATATAGATCCATCTCATAGCAGCCATCTTGTTTAAATCCCATTCAAACAACTGTAACCAAACTGAGGCTGGAAGGGAAATCAGTCTGGCACCTTTTCGGTACTTTGCACATTCGTATTCATGGCTGCAAATGCACGCAGGGAACAGGACAAGGATGGTGGCAGCATGATAAAGGTCTATTAGGAGACTTGAATGGAGAGATTGTCCCACTGTGAATGGATAAACCAAACTGTTTTTTGCATGCTCCATTAAAATACTCCATAACAGATACTCATCATCATAAAACTGTACTCATTTACAGTGTCTCTCTAAAAAAAAACCATGCAAATGCAGTTCAGTCTTATGAATGATTTATTTCCTTTTTGTATGGGTATGGGAGGCCTTGAGTATCACAAAATTTATAAACCGACTTGGGAAAAATGTGTGTTTTTTGTAATTTTATCAAAAAAAAACACTATGAAGTATAAGGTTACTTTCTGTTTTGGATAGTATTTTTTTTTTAATCATTAATGTGGTTATTAATTTGATAGTGTTAATGGTGAAATAAAAAACTGTTGTATTTTTTGCAGTGAAGGCTGCCCATACTTTTGCCAACCAAGGTTGGCAAAACTCGCGGCTGTGATGTCGCAAAAGAAAGGTCTATTGATGACAAATGGTGAAGTGGATTTGAATTTGGACGCCATTAATACACCTTGGCCAACCATCCTTCTGGTATCATTTCATAAGACATTTTTTCATCTCACTCCATCTCGAAAAAAGAAATAAGCAAAGCCAAATCATGTGAATGATTGACTTCATTTCCTTGACATCAAAGTGTCTCCACACACATACACATACACAAACACACACACAAAAGCCTCTATTTTTAATTATCTCCTTTCCCAGATATCCATTCACATGGCAACAGACTTGTTTGTTTAGATTCACACCAACAGGAAGTCGACCGCCACACAGGGATGACTTCCCAAAAAGCCTCCACGAATATCCTGGCACCAACTCATTACTTTTTGAGCCTTATTTCATCCTGTTTAGTTTACCATCAAATACCAACCCAAGAGAGTGTTTGGACAGGTTTCTTAATGAGCGACTGTATTGTCATCAAATAAGATTGCGTGTGCTCAGTAACTGTATCCTTAGCAACCGTCCCTCACGGTTGTTATGGATGCACTTACACTTCCAACGAAATCACTTTAATTAAAATTAATAATTAATTAAAAGCTTCTGTACAGAACGATACTCTAACGAAGAGTTAAGAACACAAACTTGCTAACCACATAACACTCTTGCTTTATAGCAGAAACACCTCATCATACTATGAACATATTGGATGAGATTTGACAAATGTAAAAATTCCTTTAAAAAAAAATTGGCTACCGGACCTGGGTTCCCTCTTAATCTAGACCCAGAACCTCCCAGATGCTACAATTCAGGAGGTTTTAAAAACTCTGTGCATCACCACAAATACAAAACTACAGGTTTGGACACAATGTGGAGTTTGTCTTTCTCCCTTTGGTGAGATTGAAAAAAATGACAAAAGAATGGTTTAATACACTTAATAGCACACACACAAAACTAAAAAAAAAATAATAATAAACAACAAATAAATAAATAACTACATACATTTTCAAATTTTTTGTTTGTTATGTCTTTGCCCCTGCTTGCCTTCCAAAATGAAATGTCTGGTTTTGGCAGTGGATGAAGATGTGGGCTCAGAAAGCCCCAAGTGGGGGGAAAATCCATGCAAATCAGGGTAGGGACTGAAAACCCAATCCACAAGCAAGGCTCTGGTCTAAAGCGGAATTCTAACAGACATTCGGTTTTTTAACTATCATTCGAATAATTTTTTATTATTTTACATTCCAATGCCTCAATTCAAGATTGAGAAGAAAATCATTGATTTGAGGTTACGATCCGAGGTGGGATTCGAACCAGAGTCAACAGAGGTGAAAGGCAGTGCACAGTACCACTGAGCCAACCTGATCCCTTGCTCATAATTTATCCTTCTATAAACAGGTACCCACGTTTTTGATAAAAAACTAGTGGATCAGAATGAATAATGGAAAACCATCGCTGCATCTAACCTTTAACAGTCGTCAAGGTTTTCTTGTTTTGAAATTCGCTTAAAAAACACCCCTCTCTTTAACTGAGTCAGGGTGATTCATTCCGAGATTTTTTAAGTGGGTCAAAGGAGGTTCACTTATCAAGTATAAAAAAAAGGTAAACATCTTCAGTCTTGGACTTTAACAATGTGGGAGTATTTATAAATCCATCTGTGAAATATGTTGTTTTGCGACAAGGACCCAACATTTTAAATATTTATATCTTGTATATACACAACCAACGGATAGTAATATGTTGTTGGATAATATTTTATACTGAAGGAAAATATTGTCCAGTCAACGTTCTTGATTTTCAAAACAACTGAAAGATTCCGTTGTTTCTTGGAAACAACAAAATTGCTGTATATTTTGAGTTTCGAAATTTTTGATGTTACAATATATTGCAAAACTCTAAAAAAATATATAAAAAAATTCAAACAGCAAACAGTAAGAGACTCAGCCTCTGAAGGTTCATGGCATTCACAACATTCACAAAGAGTCACAACATTCAAAATGACTGCGATAAAAATGGCACATAATTGAGAATTACGACAAAAAAAGATACATTTCTGAATTTTGCTTGTCAATTATAAATATGACTTCAATGAATAATGTGACGAGGCCACTTTCCATTTGAAACTTACTCAGCTTACAGGAATGTTTTCAAAAGGAAAAGTTGCGACCATCATCAGGCTTTTAGACAAAGAAGTCCTGCCTTGAATTCTTTCTTTCCCTTCCTAATCCACCACCAATGAAGACCATTTACATCTTTTAACTTCGTCCAGTGCAATTCTATACAGTTGTTTTGAAGCAAAGCACAAAAGAAATTGTGCTTACCAGAACAAGCAATACTTTCTGCTTAAGAAGCACCATGAAATTTGGCCCAGGGCTGCACATCATTTATAGAATTTAGGGATCTACCAAATAATTATGATGTTTTATTTTCCCTTGGCTGATGAGCTCTGATGAGAGACAGTCAAGGATCAAATATAGGATTGGTAAAGCTGATAGTGCAGGGTGCATACTTGTCCTGTGTGATTCAATATATACATGGAAAAAAAACCTGTGAAAATTTGGGCTCAAGCCGTTGTCCGAGTCAGGAGAAAATAGTGAAAAACCATGCTCACTTTTCAGCATGTAAACACATTGATCTTAACTTTGATTGTTACAACCGAAATTAAAAACGGAGTCTTCAAATTCTATTTTCTTAACCTTGACAGTATTTCAGACAGAAATGTTCATAGATTGCTACTGGTATGAACTTTATAATCAGTAAGCTTTCACACCGATACTATTAAAACAATTTGGATGAATACACCAATCCTGAATTGTACCTTTAAGGTAACTTATTTTGTGATAGAACCAAAAGTCTCGGCAGTCAGAAAAAAACTATGCTGACTACACCAAGGCTAGTTGACAAAATATTTGTACGTTTTTAGATTTCTTGATGAAAAGGAAATACGTGTATCTCATTATTGACAACAAATACAAAAGAAATATTTGCCTTTCTGCAGCCGAATCACCTAGCAACTGTAGGTTACAAGCGAGCCACTAAGTATGACTGCCTCTCTTACATGAATAAACCTCCCATGACAATATCATGGTGCGGTGGATTACATTATCATGAGACGTGATCGTCTCACTTATATGCAACGGTGGCTATCATGATACGTGACTGGCTCACTTATAAGCTACAGTGGCCATCATGATACATGATCACCTCGCTTATAAGCTACGATGGCTATCATAATAATGACTGCCTTACTTATAAGCTACAGTGGCCATCATGATACGTGATCGTCTCGCTTATAAGCTACGGTGGCTATCATAATAATGACTGCCTTACTTATAAGCTACAGTGGCCATCATGATACGTGATCACCTCGCTTATAAGCTACGGTGGCTATCATAATAATGACTGCCTTACTTATAAGCTACAGTGGCCATCATGATACGTGATCGTCTCGCTTATAAAGCTACTGTGGCTATCATTATGTGACCACCTCGCTTATAAGCTACGATGGCCATTATGATACGTGACCACCTCGCTTATAAGCTACGATGGCCATCATGATACATGACCACCTTGTTTATAAGCTACGATGGCCATCATGATACGTGACCACCTTGTTTATAGGCTACAGTGGCTATCATGATACGTGACTGCCTCACTTATAAGCTACGGTGGCCATCATGAAACATGACCATCTCGCTTATAAGCTACAGTGGCTATCATATGTGACCACCTCGCTCATAAGCTACGGTGGCCATCATGATACGTTACCACCTTGCTTATAAGCTACGGTGGCTATCATGATACATGACTGCCTCGCTTGTAAGCTACAGTGGCTGGTTGAGTCGAGTGCTTTCTGAAAGAATTGGCAGCGTGGTGTTGAGCATGGCCACTAAAAGTACAGTTGAGTTACCATAAAGGTAAAATATGCAGATCGATTTACTTTACTTTCACATCAGAACAGTCTATAGTGCAATTTATGTCAATTAGTATTGCACTTTACATTCAAGCTTGGCTCCACATTTAGGAGGGCAGTCATTAAACATGTATGTGTGCATTGTGTATTCAATCGTGGTTCAATTATTTATATTAAATGAACAAATGTCAGTGACTGAAATAAAAATAGCACAAAACTGCACATGGCAAAGGGCAAGGTATGGAGCATGCATGGTAAATGAAGAACTTGTTTATTTTTGGGCCATTTATTTATCTCATTAGTCTTGGTAATGTAGATTCTCTTCTATGGAAGTAAAGAAAATTGTTTTGGACGAACAAGCAATTTGTAATCTGACCCATTTCATAAAAATAAAAAAATTCATGAAAATAATAAGCTGTCTTTGGAGGAAAATAATTTATGGGTACATGGTTTTTCACCCCAAAATTCAAACCAATGTACAGTGTTTTCCATTTTTGAATGGCCAGTGGCGTAACCAGAGATTTTCATTGCGGGGGCGGGGAGTCAAGCAGGGGCAAAGACATAATTTTAAGGAGTTAATTATCGAACCATTCATTTGTGTGTTTTTATCTCATGGGGGGGGGGAGGCAACGATTCTGAGGGGGGGGGTGCACCAGCCCCCCCCCCCCCCCTTACACCACTGTTAATGGCACTTATAATTGCCTCCATGCCCCTGGGCACTGCCTTGGTGCCCCTTGACATGTTTTCAGTACAAATCTTCATTTCTTTCATTGGGGTATCCTAATTTTTACTGAGGAAAAAAAGCCTTGCCCTTAACAAGAGTGAAGCATCAGGCTTGGAGAGAGGACAACATTTGGAAATCAGCTGACCAGCTGAAAAGTTGCACACCAGGAAAAACCAGTTCCATACCTCTGTGCACTGCACTAACCAATTATGAAAATTGACCCGATAAGGTCAAGTCCCAAGACTACCACTTGCCACTCCCAGCAAGTGTTATGTAATGACCCACAAGAGGACCAACCTGGGCACTCTCCCCCTATAAATCAAACCTGCCACTAGTGAATTTCCTCCTACATTCCTTTGCACAATGTACATGTATAGTGTTTCAAAAAATTCCACACTCTGGTTGGAGGAGGAACACAAACAGTTTAAGGGAATATACAACTCCATGATGCAAAAAACTACTTCATCCAGCATAACAAAATATTTAGACTGAACACGTTTTGTGCACACTGAATGCTAATGATGAGCGGCAAATGATGATTTTTTAGTAGCAACTGAAACATTTTGTGCAACATTTTACAATGCTGTAAAAGGGAAATCGCTTACTGAATGCATACAGGTATATTGCACACTGAGCAATACTGGTAACACCCAAACTTCAGCCAGGATACAGTAATGAATTGTTTATTATTTCAAAAAAAGAAATGTCGGTTTCTTTGTCAAGAGCTTACTTTTTACACCTGTAATGGTCTTTTTGAAAAAGAAGAAATGCCTAAATAATGTCTAAATTGCCTGACAATATAAATACAAATTGTACCATTGCTTTAATCAGGTTCCAGTGTAAATAATCTGTAATAATACCCAGAAAATCCTCTCCTTTGGGTTTGGCCACAGTATCCTGGTTTCATAAATCCTAAACCCAACACCAAGGCCTTAGGGTTTGGGTAACTTCAGAAACCTTCACAAAAGCTTAATGCCAAGGCCTTGATTTACACAAAATTACAAAGCAAATGGGAAATAAAGAGGCTGCGGAGGGAATAACATATCAGGCCTGATACTTCATGGAGGCAACACCTCCGTTGCCCCTGGTCATTGCCTTGGTGCCCTTGAAATGTTCTAACAAAAATTTACAATGTCCTCGGAGAGGTGCCCTTTACCATGGAGAAAATGCCTTGATGCCCTTGTCCCTTCAAGAGCAAAGCATACAGGCTGAACGTCACACCATTAGTTGTGGGGAAGAAACAGTTGTGCTGTAAATAAGTGTCCTGGACATTGTTTGTTTTTTGTTTTTTTTTACAATGTTCAGTTATCAGGAGTTTTAAGATGAAAAGATGTAGATTAAACCAAGTCAAATGCAGTGGTGTAGCCATGTAGGGGGCAAAGGGGGGCAGCCCCCCCCCCCCCCCCCCCCCCCCCCCCGCTTACCCCCTGTCAGCCTCAGTGGACACCGAGAAACTTAATACTATCAGGCAATTTTGACTGAAATTGCCCCTTATATCCCCTTATATACCCCTTATATACAAATATCAGTGCCCCCCACCAGCCCCCCTACAAAAATAATGCTGGCTACGCCACAAGTGAAATGCAACAAAAAAGTGTTGATACACTGTATAAGTACTACTTGGGGGAGGGGTGTGTCTCAAAAAGGAGTACTCTCTTTATGACCTTAGAAATTGAAAACAAGTAAAAAAGCTGCAGCAATCAAAGGTGGAGAGCTGAACATTTTATTGAGCATGGGTCCACGTGATTTATTTTTATCCTCATTGCTCTTTAAAAGGATCCTCAAGTCTATCTTTAACATCACTATGGTGACGGAACCATAAATAAGTTGTTATTTAACGGTCGAATTGCATTTTTGGGTGGTTTTTTTTTCTGTTTGCTTGGGTTTTTTTTTTTGGTCGTGCACGACTTGCTAATTTTCCCAACACACAAAAGGGAAACAAACTGTCACAAGCTTCACTTGAGGGGTAAGGATCGTTAAACTAAAAGGTTTGCTGAATTGAACAGCCCGGAAACGTTCCGGCTAAGTTATCACCGAAGACTCACTCTGAGGCCCTATAAGTCAAAAGAAAACATGGAGATAATTCCCAAAGTACTTGTTGAAAAAGAGTCTGCAGCCTTGAAGTACAATATAGATCAATGGGCTGGTGATCCATTTATTTCTTTTAACTAAAAACAAACAGTTTGATGGATTCATGATTCATCTTGGATGGTGTCTGGATGGAGACTGCCCGGCAGCTAACAGCAGTTCGAATCCTATTAGTAGTGGGTATCGCAACTATTATAATATATGTTAAAATGCAAAAAAATTATAATGTATGAATAATTTTACCTGTGATTTTTAATTTATGATTTTTTTCCAGAAAACTGCTATGAGCAGGATAATTGTCCTACAACATTCAATTTCTTACTTTGATGCAAAATCAAATTAAGCAAACTTTCATAAACTCCCTGACAAAACATAACTCACTATTCAGCACTTTTCTTGAATGAGATTTTGTGCTTATTTTGATTTACCATTTCGATACAAGAAATCTAGTGAACATTTTTTTTTTTAAATAGATGTAATAATCGCACTGGGAATAAAGAATGTTATTTTAGTTTTTATCCAGTACACATTTTCTTGACAGTGTTTTCAGACAGAAATACTTCTCTATACAGTTGGTACTGGTAATAAGTTGATATAAAGCAAGCTTCAAGATTGAAAAAATTTGTTTTTTATCATTAATATATAGGGGATAACATTGTGAGGACCCAGCCTTCACTGCGTGGTAATGACCTGGTTGGTGGCAGGCCGCTGTTAATGGGCCGAAGGAGAGGTCCATTAACAGCGGCCAGTCACCAACCAAGTTCATCAAATTGCAGTCAAGACTAGGTCCTCGGACTGCTATCCCAATTTATAAATAAACTCTCCAAGGTATTTATAAACCATATATCAAACCTTAAACAATTTCAATTTAAATGTTGAAAATTGGGTTTGGTAGGAGGGCTTAATTTCAGCAGGGTACCTGGGTGTTGGTCACAAGACTGGGCATTTGCTGCAAGAATGCAGCATCGCACAAATAGTTACCACTCCTAGCCCAGAAAAAGTTCAAGCCGTTACACGTGACTCTGAGGGTTACACGCCAATACTAACATTAACTTCAGTTCAGTTAACTTCGGAGACACGACGCCAAATACAGATGAGCCCAGTGCTATGACAAATGTCATCATTATTTCGATCGGAAGTTCAAGTCCATCACAAATGGGGCAAGATGTGAATGTAGAAATGCAGCTTTAATCACCCAACTCAGTCATTATTATAATTGTTATCTTGATCACTTACAGTATAGTATGTAACCTTAATGGATCTGAGTCTTAACTACCCAATGACATCCATTACAGAGTGTCCTCTCTGCCTCTTCTAATAGGATTGCCATTTTCACTCCTGCAGACGCTCAAGCAATCAATGGGAAAGCATCACACTCAAGGACCAATGCGAACCTCAGCTCCTGAAGCAATATTTCTCCATGGTTTTTATGACAAACGGCTCCAGCATCTTGCCTCTCTATTAATCCCCTTGACAATTTCCTCTACTTCGCTGAATGATTTAGTCATTACTGACTGCTAACTGAAGCGTTACGCTTGTGTCTGAAAGTGTAAAAACCAGCAACCAGCCTCAATTTCTCCCTCCCCCATCCCCTCCGCACCCGACTCCAATGGGTTATTGACAAGATTCCTAACAGTACATTACTCTATCAAAGTACATCAAACCTTAATTAGCAGACTTTGATTAGTCCGTTAAACATGACCCAAAGTTAAGCAAGGTCAAATTTACGGCCCTCTGTGGAGCAAAATGAAACAGAGTTTTCTGTGTGATTTTGATGGGTTAAATAGTCCCAGTTTTCCTGTGTATTGGCAGGGCATTGAATCGGCCCTACAGACCTTGTGCAACTTCGCCACAGATCACACATGAGATTTAAACGTTGCCATTTTGGTGATCACCTCTCCATAAGACACAAGGTTCATGTTTATTGTAAATATTTAACAGATTCAGGAATCTTGTAATCGTTTCTGAAAACTATTATGTCACCCAATGAATCACATACCAAGCTTATATAGTTTCATAATGAAGATTTTTGTATTTTGAGTTTAAAAAGAAGTATTCATGTGGTAAAATTGTATAAAAACTTATCAACACTTGTGTCTACAGCTGTCAACAATTAGATGAAAAACACTACTCAACCACTTTCAAGTAGGTAGGCCCCAGAAAACATTTGAGATTATACAATTTTAGTCAGATGTTATCAAGCAAACTTCATCAACGTGATACACCGGGGACAAACAAAAAAATTAACCTGTTCATTGCAAACTGCCAAACAAGAACTAATACCAACGGATACATCTTAAAGAAAAGAAAAACACACTTAACATCAAAAGAAAGGTAAAGAAAACACACTCGGTGTCAAAGAACAGAGATCTGACATCCACACCCAAATGTCTTGTAATGTGATCAGTACACCCAGGACTGATTGTGGCGTATTGTGTACATTACATCTAGCAAAGGAAATGAAGAAATTTATACCAGAGTGCATAATAGTCTCAGAGTTATTTTGTCTGTGAAGTTCTTTAAAGGTGTTTAAATGTCGTGGTTAAATTTTACTTAATTGATAAATCTTTTTTTAATCTAGTAAGTTTTGCGGAGACACCATGTAATTATCTCTAATGAGTTGGGGTGGTTCTGAATAAAACCGATGGTATAACAACTCCATCGATTCTTTTCAGAACCACACCAACTCATTAGAGATAATTACATGATGTCTCCGCAAAACTTACTGGTTTGTCTTCCCACCTTATAAAGTTTCAAATCTTACAAATCTTTTTTTTTTGCAGAGGTCGAAATTGTGATTATTCTATTAAATTTGTTCTTCTTTAACTTTGAAGCTCACATCTTACTTGAACTATCCCTTACTCCCTTGAGTGATTTACCAGGATCCATCCTCAACTACAAAAAAAAAAAATCTTATATAATTACTCAACATCCAAACTGTTGGACTCTGATTACAACAAAATTAGAAAAACAACTTAAAGCCCCAGCTCAACAGTGGTAAAGTGTCTGTAAATGCGTCCATTCTTTGTGCAAATCAAAATATATGTAATAAAACCAACCTGTGAAATGTTCAGCTCATTGAGTTGTTTCATTTTGCGAGAAAATGGTTTATGCATTTTTAGGCAGAGTTTTGGTCTCACATGAGACGAAAAATAATTGGATCGTATGTCGTTTATTATTAAAAAAAAAAAAAGTACCACTTCAGGCAGAAAAATTTCAAGGACAATTTTCTACCGTTAATTTCTTTATACCATGTAAGGTGTATGAAAATCTGTGAATATTTGTTTTTCTTTCTAACCAATGTTGAGCTGGGGCTTTAAAAAACAGTTGAATTGTGATTTAGGATTAAGCTAAAAAATATACACCTTTGTAAGGATTTTGTCCAATGTTTTAACAATTGCTGAAAAGGTGCCATAAAAAAGATGAATGAACTCATGACGATGATTTTTTTTAGTTGTTTTTTTTTCCTCACAGGTATTTTCAGGCCGTTAAGGGTTACAGTGTAAGGCACTTTTGAGAATTTCTTTTTTCAGTACCAGAAAGATATAGAAATAAAAATACTCTATGGTTACCATGGTAAGGTAGAAATTTCCAAAGCGTTCTGGAGAGGCTTTTGCTGTGCTTGATTGAACAAAACCCTTCAGAGGCACTTTTTGATGTGTTTTTAACAACACAATTTGCTAGCTAAGCACACTCTTCATGAAAAAGAAGGGGCAATATCACTGTAGCACTTTGTAACCTTAGAAAAAAGTAGTTTTCATAAATTTAATTCATGATAAATATTTTCAAAGTTGAGTTTACAACAAGAAAAGAAACACATTTCCACGCAACTCCACAGAAACTTGCCTGCCAAAACAAAACTACCTTCTACGTACGTACTAAAAAAAGCTTACAACTTATCTGCTGAACGTACCTGTGATCAAACAAGAAATGTTAAATATTCACAACTGCTCCACAAGACAACTCTTCAAGTACATGCGGTAATTATCCAAGTGTTTCATTGCTCCATTTAAGTTCCGTCCAACTCGGGTAAAATCTCAATTCAGTCTGAACGCTCACTTTCCAACTTCCATGTTAACAGCCTCCAAGATGCAGAAACAACGCCGCCTCCGTGTCTGATGATGTCATACATCAGAGAGGATTTCAGGGTCGTACTGTGCCACTTAGTTGTCTCGTATAGCACCAACAAACCGAGCCCCGGCAAGATCACAGGAGCTGTGTCTAGTAGTAGTAGTTTGCCAGATGACCGGTTGGTACAAACACCACGCTGCTATTAACCGCAACGTTAATAAGAAGGCATATCACACACACTACCTACTTTTAAACCCTATTCCACTCTCACATGAGAAGGAAAAGTCTGCATCATTTACACACACTGAGGAAATTGGCTTGAAATGTGCCTGCTGCTCACGTATTATTCATCATTCAAGTGAAGTTTAACATCAACAAGCCGCCAAGGATATATCGTGCTAATCCCTGTATTCAAACTTATGCTGATAAGTTGCATTTCATGTAATACATACAGATTGTGGAGGAGTCTAACAGGATTAATAGGCAGTAGGGCATCATTAATGTCAGACCTACTTTTTGTCAGAACGTGAAGGACTCTACTCTGGATATAAAAGCCAAGGGTGATAATTGAATTATATGCCCCACTTCAGTGAGGGGACTGGCTGCAATTATAAGTACCTCTCCAGTATCTGATAAAAACTAAATGGTGGGGGTAACTGTCACAGTATCACCTATAACAATCTAGACAAATGTTTCAGTATCTTAAATATGACTGCTGATGAAAAAAACAAACAACAACAACGACAATGACGACGACGACGACGACGACAACAACAACAACAACACTGAACCGAAGAAAAAAATAACTTTTTACATTACTGCCAATGTTGAGTACCCCTTCCTATAAAGGCAAGCAGCATTGGTTACTTGGTAACCAAATAATGTCAATCATTAATGGAAACATGCATTACTGGGAAGAAGAAAAAAAAGTCTTCAGAAATGTGACATAAGTCTTAGATGTATCTCATCTTAAATATTCATCTTACCTGCACCACAGAGTCATTTCCATGTTAAACACACCTAGTTCATGTTACAGTGTGGACCAATTACCTCTGAAACATGTTTATACAAAAAAAAACTAACAGAGGGCCCCTCCACCAACACCTCCTACCAAGTTCACCCTCTTGAAGTGCATGGGTCATGACTGCTTACACCCACCTTCCATAGGGTCAGAATAACCTCCTTGTTCTTAATTGTATGTTGTCATGGCAACAAGAGTTTGGGCATTTCAACAATCTGCCCGGTCAATTTCAATCTGGTATACCAACTGGTTAAGTCACCTTAAAGGAGAAGGTGCAATTCCAGTAGAACATAATGCCCAAACTGTTGTCAAACTTTTCAGCAGAACAGTGGGTCCATGCATTTTATGATTTGTTTGAAACTGCACAACTACTGTACATGTTTATGTTGGGTACAGCTTCACTGGATGACCATGGTACTACTACTAGTACTATCCTTCCTTCACATAAATGTTTAGATAATCTGTTGATCAAATTCCATTCCAGTAGCTTTTCGTTGTTCACCCCAGAATTAAAAAATACCTAAAGGTATTTACTTTAACTTTTTTTTATGCTGCCTTCAGTCTTTTTTATGATAGTCTGTTGAAAAATATTCGAGGATATTTTTATTTTTTCACATTTTTTAACATTGCATTTAAGTCTTTTTACGATAGCTGACAAATACTTAAACATACTTTTATTTTAGAAGTTTTTTCCACTGCACTTTTTAGGCTTTGAGAAAGACTCCAGTAAAGTCCTATAGGGTTGAAAAAATGAGGCCATTACACTTTTTGCATTTCAACCACAGGTCATTTTGGTCGCTAAGCAGTTTGCAATCAGCTGTCTACTTTTTAATCTACTTTTTTCATCTGAAAAACATTTGTCACGTTATCTTGTTTTTTTACCCATTTAAACCATAGCAACCAAAACTGAGGCTGGAAGGGAAATATTGGTCTGGTTCCTTTCCAGTACACTGATAATCATTATTCATGACACGACATACATGTAGATGGCGGCAGTCTGATAAATGTGACGCTCCACGCTAAAACCAGGCACTTTCTGCCAAAACTCAAAACTGGAAAATTATTTGCTCATCAAATAGATTTCACTTCAATTCAATTCAAGTCAAATAAAAAAAACCATTTATTTCTATAAGACATGAGAACAAGAGCTTTCAAATACCACCCAAGTTAGGCCTGTAAAAAACTAAGTATTTCTAAACATAAAGAATGTTTCAAACATCACACTTCACTGATATCGTGGCTGATGTTTTGGATGTTTTACTTTCAATGTCACTTCACCATTTCCAAAGAATGTTTGATTTTAGCATGGTGCGTCACAAATGTCTTTTTACCAATGCTGTATGGGCTCTTTAATGGATCAGTTTACTCCCTGTACATTTTCTGATCCATCTTATCCCGGGCTCAAGTCATATCAATTACGTCTTATATTATCTTGAAGACCACAGAATTAGAAATTGAGGACATTCCGGATGGAGGGCAACTATGCAGGTAGATTAAAAGCTGCTGACATGTCATTGCCTTAAAGTAACAGTTTCTTTCCTAAAAATCAAATCTGTTTGCCCCTGAAGAGGCAATGGCAAATAACTCAGCTTCCGTCCACGTTTTGTTTTAGTTAGCCGATGCTATACCCTGAATTGAAAGAAATTTAACAAGAATGGTGAACAGTTTATAATCATGATAAAGAAGATCTTACTTTCAGTTTACCTAGGTTGGCTAAATCCACAGAATGATGCCACGCTGGTCAAGTTGCAAGTCTTGGCTTCTCCTCAACAACATAGATGTTGAACATTTTCTGCTAGAAAAAAAACCTTGAAGAGCTACTAAGGACACTTTGCTGTTCACTCTCCCCTCTCTCCACTTCTCCAGATCTTCTCTCCAGAATGATCAATCATATAGTGAAGGTCAAAATAATCCACATGGTTCATATGTTGAGTCTCTAAGGACACCAGGAAAGCTAAAAAAAAAACCATGATGATATATTTGACTCCATAAGTGTACAGGTTCTTTCTTAAGAGTTGCTCTGGACCTTGGAGGATGAGACACACTGAGTGTGAACTCTTCTCAACTGATTCAACTGGAGTTTTGACGTCTTGTCTTAGGGAAGATGGATACAGCAAATGCAGTCGTCCTATTTGTAGTCAATGGAGGATTCACATAGCATTGAGGCATGAAACTGCCTCCACGATGAGCGATCAGCAACCTTCTTGAAGACGATCGCAGCACACTGATCGAAACATCCAGTAGTCACACCCACCAGCTCCTTTCTGAGCCACTTCACCCATCCTATACTAAGATATATTTACAAAGTGCTACACAACAAGCTTCTGTCTCTAGGAAAGTCACTGTACTCTGTCAGCCTAAACTCCTCCTTTGAATAAACCATGATGAGAGTTAGAGGACCATAATATGTGCATGCCATAAACAATCACTCCGCAATTTACAATTCCTGCAGGTAATGCCGAAAAGCACTAAAACAAGAACCATAAAAACATAGACAGGGATCAGTTACTCAAAACGCAACTCTCATGTAATAAATGGACAATACCCCAAATCATGCAGCCTAATGCCTTTTAACAGATGTAATGAGCCAGCTACACAAACTCTGACCACAAACATTACTTTACATGTAACTGTAACTGGTAACTGGTGACTGCTACTGTTAGTGTATGTACCCATTGGAGATGAGGCACTAGTCTCTGGTAACCTATTGTACCAGTGATCACTGAGCCCACTGACAGAAGATGGCTTAAAATGTGTTATGTAACCAATGCAAACAGTATTGATACTAAGTACATGATAATACACTAGGGAATCTATAATTGTTGTTGGGCTGAACATACAGTATGGGCTGAAGTGTCAGAGCCCCCCCCCCCCCATTTGATGATGTCAATGACCGTTGAGGCAAGAAAGTCAGCTAAGCACAATACAGTTCTGCTTACCACAACAAGTTTATAAGGAAAAAGAATACCAACTCTCACACGTTTATCTGTGACTGGTTCTCCTGAGTCGTCTCCAGCTTAAATTTCATTGGAAGAAAACTTCTGCTAAGCAGTTATTTTGCTGGGTACCTGTCCCAAAGTATATAAGTTCTTGTCACTATTCACATGACATTTTGGCTGGTCACCTGTTTCTGCTGAAGCATTATTAAACTTCTGTGCTAAGCAAACTTGTATGCTGAGCAGCTCTGTGAAATTGAGACCTGGGACAAACTATATTTACATAGCTGGTTATTAGCCCACAATTTTGGCTAAGCACAGAACTTTGTTCATTATCAGTAAGAACACATCGTATTGTCCTTGCACATTGACTCTCTCTATCAATTTGTGCTTACCGAGTATCGTTTGCAAGTAATATCCTCTGCTATTAATTGGGTTCAAAAGGACCAAGAAAGTGGGACGAGTTTAAAGGCAAAGCAAATCCTTTGTGGAACAGTGTAGCGCACCGTATTCAAGATCTGTCGATCACAGTGTGTGGGTTCGAATCCCGGCCTGGCTGATCACGATGCTTGTGTCCTTGAGCAAGATACTTTCTCTTTATTGCTTTATCCTTTGGATGGGGAGTAAAGCCATAGGTCCTGTGTACTAGAATAAGTCGTGCCCATAAAAAAAAAAAAGACCACGTATCATGGAAGAGTATGAGTTTACCCTGGTGTTTCTGGTTTATTGCAACCACCCTTGTCTACAGGTTTCCTCAGGCTTCTGAGTTACAGTGATAAAGTTCACTTTTGAGGCATCCTCGGTTTCATTACCAGAAATTAATAACAATAGTAAAGCACTCAATGTCCTGATTGGCACAAAATTCCTCTGTCTCCTCCACCACACACACAAACCATGGAAAAAGGATAATAAATTAACGAAATTGAAAAAACAAAAAAACAAATAACCACAGTACGTATAAATCTTCCAGAAGTATAGAGATATCATGCACAAACTTTATATTTCACACAATACAAAAACACCAAAAATAGTTTCTAGTCATAAATCCGAAAAAAATATAGTCTCAAACGGACAATGTTGCAACAACAGCAATGCATTCAAGTACATTATTATATACCTATTTAAAAACATCACAACCACGTAAATTCAATAGGTAAACATATGTTGGTATTTATTTATTGCTTTTGAAATTCAATAATGAACAACAATTGAGAGTGATAAGTCATGTTTGAAGCTTTGCATGGTGTGAATATTAAGATGTACGGTAATTATTTTCAATAAATCTTGCGGGTACAACCATGTTCAAATCTCTTTTAGAAGGAGTGTGGCTCTGAGAAGATCTGTTTTGAAACCAAACTGATGACTCTTCTTGGAGCCAACACTCCTTCCAAAAGAGGTTTACACATGGCTGTACCCACAAGAGTTACCAGCAATAGTTCGTCTTAAGATATTGATAATCAAGAGGCATTTAGGTCCCATCCTGTTGGAAAAAGTCATTGCATCACAGGCGTGTGCATCTACTGCACGTTCAAAGTTGTTGCCATCCCTTCAGCTCCACTACACTGGTGTATCACTTTACTCAAAATCACTGTCATTTATCGAAGACATTTCTTAAGACAGAAACTGACAATTCTGACAAGGCATTCAGCCTTTGCCAAAAGTATATAAAAGGCAAGTACATCGATTATCATTTTTCTTACACAATTCCTGAAAGAAAAACTTGCAAAGTGTAATTCCTTTATGGGATTGGCATAACCATTGGAGGCAAAACTGCATTAATAAGTGGGAATAATAGATCTACTATTTTCTTTTGGAATTTGGGAAGGCCACGCCCACGATGATGCCACACCTTAACTGTGATTATGCCACGCCCATGATGATAAGGCCACACCTTATGATGATAAGGTTGACTATCAGTTAAACCAATGCAAATGGCAAGTCAAGTATTACTGCTTCAACAGTCCTTTTGGAATATGAATTTTGAATATTTATTTATTGATTAGAAAATATATCAGACAAGAAAATAGAAAACAAAAGTTACATCAAAATACAAAATAAATATTAGTCAAAAAAAAAAAAAAAAAAACAGGAAAAAACAATCAGACATAGAAAACAAAAAACAGACCTGGAACAAGCGATACGTGGACAAAAAGACAAACTACAGATGCACCACTAGAACAAATGTAGGCCTAAGAGATTGCCTAAAAAGCTTAAAACTAATCTAGAGGCTTTCCTACTGCACCCACTAAGTGGAAAGAGCAAGAAACAAACAAACAAAACCAACCAAACAAACAAACAAACAAACAAACAAACAAGAGAAGACAGACAAAAGGGGCAAGACAGCAAAACCAAACAACAAAAAACAGAAATCACAACACTTCAATCGTGCTGTCTAGTGAAGCCCCAAGTTTAATTTTGAAACTGTTAAAATTAAAAAGAAATACATCTCTGACAGTTTCCAGGAGAGAACTCCACATGTGAGAAAAACTATTCAATGAAGAATACTTAAAGGCATCAGTTTGCGGTAACACCATTATGTTATCTATTACATATGGTGTTACCGCAAACCAACATTCGAAGCCCAAAAGGTCTGATGAAGCAGTGAAGCTTGACGTGCCATTTGTGTTGGTATAAAGTGAAAGTCAATCTTATCATGATACAAAACTATGCAAAACAACCGTCATCTTTCACAAAGGTCAAGTAAAAGTGAAGCCAACTTACCGTTAAATCCCTCCATTTTGAAGCGTTGAGTGGTTTGCAGAAATCTCTTCATGGTGAAAGAAGGCAGAAAAAACGTTGTGCTCACAGGCAGACCCTGGGGGGAAGGTAGTTCTGAGCGTCCGAATCTCCCTTTGTTTTCACTTTTTGTTGTCTCTCTCAATTGTAAATGTTCTATTAAGCAATGAAAGAAGATATGTCCTGAATTTGATTTTCATCAAAAAACATGAAAAGTAAATTTTTCAACATTCCTACCAAAATTTCTTAAACAAAACGTCTTTGACACAGACAAGTTTTAGAATGAAGACTCTCATCAAGATTTCTGCACAAAAAGCTAAGATGTTTGGATTCTTTGACCAATCTTTGAGGTATGCTGTTAATTCAAAATTTTGACATTTCTGGACAACAACCTTTGTTCAGTGATACATTACAAAAAATAGTTAAAGAAATATTCAATAGAAACAAATTAAAGAGAATCAGCAACAAGTAAAGAAATGTTTTCAAGAAGACGGCCAGAATCAGGGGTGTATAAATCCAGCCATTCCAGCAAAAGCAGAACCAAATATACCCTGCACGACCAACTCCCCCCCTTCCAATCCCAACTCCAAGCCACATAACATGGACAGCATAGATTTACAGTTGTACACCAGTGAAGGAAAAACAAAGCCAGGATTTTAAAAAAAACAAAAAAAAAAACATAGAAAGTACATCAGATTATCTGGGGTGTGATTGTATCCAAAATGAAAAAAAAACTCCTGAAAAATGCTCAGCAATACCCTCTTGGTCTGAAGATGAAGCCCCTAGTATTCCAGCTGTTACATCTTAGGTGTTAACAGACTCTCTACATCATTTCAAATAGAAATCCGAAGGTGTGATCATAACTGATGAATCTTTCATCTCTGTGACAGCAAATTCTCCTCATCAAGAAAATTTCACAAATCCCAAGCCAGAATTATAGCACAGGGGTAAGATTACATTTAAGTGAATTTGAAGAAGAAAAAAAATAATAATAAAATGCCTGCTGCCACTTTTTCATTTAGTGAAAAACAGACAAATTTAATGTACAAGTACAAAAAGGAAAACACACTTACTTTACGCACTAGGTAATTCTCCGGATGAAATCAGTGACAGAACCAACCTGTGCAGTTCCGGACAAAAACAATGATTAAGCCCATCATCTTGTTGACGCAGCCACCATCACAAGAGAAATGAGGTTTTCAATCCCGAAAGAGTTTGAATTATTAATCGGACTACCTCTGTAATCAATGTTGTTGCCAAGACATTCAAGTTATTTGTATACAGGACATGTAATAAACATGGCTCTGTGACTCCTTTGTTTGCAAGCAGAGCGTAGCTAACGACCTCAAAATGCTGACTTACTGCCTCTTTCAATTATTGGTCCATTAATGGGAAGGTAGCATGTGATACCCCAGACGTTGTATGATACACCAAGGACAGGTACAAAAGGATCAATAACTGGGGGACATTGATTGCAACAATGGCCGCCAAATTTTGAGTTTGAAATAATAGACAATGAAACCCAGACACCTTCTTTACTGCAAGACTGAAGTGTACCTGGGTGGGGGGCAAGTTGTACAAAGAACGGAAGTCTACAGAGATGGGGGTTCATCATGGTTTTTGTTTATGTTTGTCTACTTATAGAGTCTAGGTTAACAGGGGAGAGGTTTATTTACAAGGACGGACAAGAGCCGTGTGGTTTGAAGTTTCATATGACCGATGAAATAAGGCCAAGGAAAAACTGAAAGCTGATATTTTTGTAAAGTTCATGGTTGCTGGCCATCTTGATTTCACATAGTGGATAACATTTGACGGCAAACAAACACCACTGGATGGATGGTTATTTGTATCTTGTGAATTTCCAAAAGACTCTTTGGTGACGTAAATGCCATTAATTGACAGCATCGAGCCACTGTTTCTTGCACTAGATCCATGATCCAACCCACTCACAAACCACAGGAAATGTGTCATTGCCAACTGGTTCTTCAAACAGCGTACACATTATTCTCAAATTATCTATAAATCAATTTCAATGCGAGACAGAATCTACACAGCCGTGGTTCAAGGAATTTCGCATATTATAATTTATCACCAGCCATATGCACTTCGACAGGGGAGTTGGCCAACTTGGACATTAGTTTATAAATGAACAACAAACATTTATCTTAATAAAACATGCTCAATTTTCTTTCCATATAGGTTCTTGGTATTTTGAAATAAACAAATATCAAGCAGCAATAAACCACAAGAAAAACTGACTGGGTAAAATTTTTAATCAATTTTGGGGTATTTGTTTATTTCAATTTTGGGGTACACAAAGAAAAATTTACTGGAGCGGGATTTGAACCTGCGACCACCAGTTTAATGTACTGACACTCTACCAACTGAGCTATCCAGTTTGCTTGATTTAAAGATAAAAAGTTGCATCACCCTCAAAGATTATATCTATAGAACTAGCTCAATGGTTGTATCGTATAATTGGGTGTGATCCCTGGCTACAAGGCAGTAACCAGTTGAATGGCTTCTGACTGGCACCCCCAAACAAAGATATTGATGAAATAGGGAAACCGCCAACATTAGGGCTGGATAGCTCAGTTGGTAGAGCGTTGGTACATTAAACCGGTGGTCGCAGGTTCAAATCCTGCTCCAGTTAAATTTTTCTTTGTTTACCCCAAAGTTAAAACAAACAAGTATCAGCTAAGCACAAAACAATTTTGCTTACCAGAAAAAGGTTACCAACCAAAATAACACACCACTGTGTTATGTTTATGACCTCAAGCTTGTTTTTCCTCGTTAGGAATTTGCTAAGCTCTAAGAAATTTGGCCCTGTATATTAATTTCTTCTAGTTATCAGAATTGTGGTCACTCCATGGAACTCCATGGAACTAATCTCTCTAATGAGTTGGGAAGGTTGCAAAAACGAATGAACCGGAAGTGTGTAACAAGAGCAACTGGATGTTTCGATCCATATGCCCTGATGCTCCATTTATATCTCATTCGGAGTAATTGGTTTCACCTTTAATATTTCACTGAGCAAAAGAGGTGAGGCAAAGATAAATTCTTGCAAATGTAGGTTTACATCAAAAAATAAATCTCACCTTTCATTTGGGCTAGAAAATAGAAGCTCCTGCCGTGAACGGAGAATACAATCTCAGGAAAGCAGTGTGCATCATCTTAATGTTACCATGGTGATAAGATGCTCCTCTAGTGAAGTGTTTGTTCTGCACTCCTCCCACAAAAATTTACGATTCGGGAAGATTTGTGCTGACGTTTGTATCATGTTTTGTTAAAGATGCTAGGTCCAATTTTTGGTCAAAATTGACCTGAAAATTTATATTTAAATTTTAAACAGCTGTTTTTAGAGGTTTGAAAAAGTTGAAAGTTTTCATTTAAGGCATTGCACGAAAAAATCCACCCCGAAAAAGTGGCAGCTATTTAAAAACTAAAAATGAATATCGTCACCATCCCCACATTATCTGACATCCATAAGCCGTGTACAAACAACTTTGCAAGTTATTCTCTGCATTGTCCGTGGCATTAATGCTAACATTTTTGTATGTTTTTCATTTGTCAAAATTTGTTCAGATAATTTTTTTAAATATACATCTTTTGCCAAAAATCGGGCCCTGCAACATTAATCCAAGTCTTAAAGGTATCTTATGTTTTTCTTGAAAAACCTAACATATCACCTAAATTCAATTAATTATTCATGAATGTTTTACTGAGTGAGACACATCCTCTGTAAACAATATTGATGGAAAAGAAACAAGTTGATTGAATTGGTGACATGTAAAAGTACAATATTAAGAACAAACCAACAAAGAGACCGCTTAGTAACTGTGTTATTATTACCAAAAGCCGACTGTTGATGTGACTTTGTCGGTCACTGCATGTATCTGCACATAGTTTGCCATCAGCTGAGATGATGTAGTACCCACTACAGGTCGCGTGGTGACATGTAAACATTGGTCGCGCAATCGGTCTAGTGTCATGTATTAAAAACGCAGCCAACATTGGTAATTGTCAAAGACCAGGGCCCAATTTCATAAGCGCTGCTTAACGGCAAGCAAACTTTTATGCTAACTATAGCAGAAAAATTTGCTTAAGCGTAAGCGTATTTCACAGGTGAGCAAGAAAATTAGGCGGCCAACTTGCGCGTTCACCATGGATTTGCGTTGTTACGTCATTCATTTTCCTACAGTAAGCACAGGAAGGTTAGCATGTCTTTTCCTGTGCTTACGGTTAGCAGCACTATGAAATGGAAATTGCACAGTAAGTACAAAATCGGCTGTTAAGCAGCTCTATGAAATTGGGCCCAGTATCCTCACTAATATGTGACCCAACATACATTGTACACATGAGAAAACAAACCTGAGAAAAGTTTAAGCTCGATCAGACATGAGAGTCAAAAGAAAGTGGGGGGAAAAAACATTACTTTTTTCAAAAATAGGATTTCGGACTCCCGAGACCAAACTAATTGTTAAAAACTAGGGCCTATAGCATTTCAGGCAAAACAAATTTAAAGGGAAGTTTTCCACCATGACCAATTTTTACCATGTAAGTTAAATCTGTGTAAATCTGTGAATGTTTATATTTTCAATCTTACCAATGTTATGGACACCCTTTAATGAGAACTGCCTGGCAAGACAAACTAAATATCCTTTAGGAAAAAAATGGCAAATTTGCAAAACTAGTCATCAAACTTCTTTTCAAAATCTTTGTCAAATTAAATTTATCGTCTTATCCCATCATGAATGTCAAATGAGGAAAGAAAAAACTGTTGTAACTCTTACACCTTATGGCAAGTTGTCATAAAATTAACAGAGAAGAAAGGCAAAATATTTTCCCCGCAAATTTGTTTTTAAAAACCTTTAAATGCATACATTTATTTGGCCTTCGCCATCTCCCTTCCTTTCAATGCACTCTGATAAAAGCAACCAGAGATTTAGTTACTGATTATAACGAGTGGTTTGAGTTGATTGATGGGTTTGTTTTATCTTACGACAGGTTATAACTCTATTGTTTTGTTCTGGCATAAACAAAATGCGAATGAACTACGGAAACAACACTCAGTTGATTAAAACGGTAAGAAAAAAGTCCACGGACGTTTACGATATTTTTTTTCACAGGACATGAATCATGACATCACATGTTTACAAATGAATCTGGTCGATCAAAGGTTGGAAGGTACAAAGCGTAGACAGGTTTATCAAGAAAAAATATTTTATATTTTGTTCAGATACAAGTGTAAAATGTTGACTTTTCTTACATCAGTTGAGAGAGCATCTCAATTCTTCCTAAAAGAGTACATTCATTCAAATCATGTATTTTCAAGATTCAAGTGATCCAAACTACATAACATCTTTGAAATTTATAGGATTTGAGGCATTGCATGGTGAGGTATCATTGTATATTTGGTTTGCGATAACACCATGTGATTATATCTACTTTGCTATATACAGTACATTGTTCTTGTGAGAATAATAGCAAGACAAGTTCTCATAAGAACAATCTACTGTATATAGCAAAGTAGATATAATCACATGGTGTTACCGCAAACCAAATATACATCTTTGAAATTTGTTTTATCCCATCTAAGGAATGCGAAAACCTTCACTTTATCTTCCCCCAACTTCTCTTTATTTACACATAAAATTTTGAAATTTGTTTTTAAAGCCCCAGCTCAACATTGGTAAAATGTCTGTGAATGTTTCAAGTCTTTACATAAATCAAGATACGTGTAATAAAACCAACCTGTGAAAATGTCAGCTCATTTCGTTGTTTCATTTGTAAAAAAAATTGTAAAAATGCTTTTAGCATTTTTTTACGCATTCCTATAGGCAGAGTTTAGAGTTTTCGTCTCACTGAGACGAAAACTAATTTTTTGATCTTATTTCATTCTACCATCAGTATCTTTATACCATGTTAGGTATGCAAATCTGTGAACATTTATGTTTTTCTTTCTTACCAAAATTGAGCTGGGACTTTTAAACAATAAATATGACTGTGGATCATGTCTTCAAATTGAATGGATGCAAAAGTATTGACAAGACATACATAATTATTATCATTTTATTTTATTTTATAACTTGCCATACGCCCATGTCACGTGACATCGTTTTGTGGTACACGCACGGATGACAATTTCCATATAGATACTACGTCATTGACATCAACCCATTAAAAAAATATATAAAAAAAGAATGCTCAACGCGAGTTGCCATTTTGTCGTACACGTGTGTCACATGGTAATGATATATCAACAGCAGGACACAGTGTGCTTGTAGTGACATTCCAACCGAGGACTTGAACAAAAGGGACAATAGGTCCACGAATGCTATCACAAAGGAAAACAATGGGGTCCATGTTTGTCATGACAAAGAGTTGAACAAACAAGGGTCCAATATTTCTTTAAAATCATTATTGTAACGTCCCATGTGTAGAGTTTGTTGAACAAATAAAGGGTTAGTTTTTCTGATGTTCCTTATTGCTATGTTATGAAAATACAAAAACAATTAGCCAACACCATAAATTAAAAACACCATCCATGAAAATGGCAACTATCTAGTCTGTCACGGTACAAACTAAACAGCTGCAGAGTTTCAAACCTGATCCTTTTACACATCAAATCTTTCTGCGGATTTTCTCAAAAATTAACGAGTAAATAATGACGAGGTGGGAGCTACTAGTACTTGTCATTTGATAATTAACAAAAATAACTTCATTCCTACATGCATTTGTAATGGATGTGTATCACTGAAAATACTTTTATTTACAACAAAGTGACCTTATCCAAAAACAATTTTTTTAGGGGCCGTTCACAATTTAATATTGACATTTTCATGAGTGTACCAACTGTACGTATGCAGGGGGAGGTGGTATGCAGCCAGTGTAGACCCAGCAACTGGGGCGCTGTACTCCTCTTTTGACTTTATCGGTCAGACTAAAGTCAAAATCTCAAAAAAAGAAGTACAGCGCCCCCGTTGCCGGGTCTACAGCCAGTGTACGCTTTCTAAAATAAAAGAAACTGTTGATTTTGTCAATTTGTATTATGCCAGTAGTAGATGGCTAAACTCACAGTAAAATAGTGTTGTACAAAATCGTTGCAAATTAGAATCGAGTGTCAGCCATCACATCGCGCGTCATTAGTATTTTTGAGGTATGGCGGACACTAGGAGCGCACTGTTTGGTTTAGGTGTATACAAACAAATATACCCAAACCAAATACTGCCCTCGTAATGTGTCCACCATATCTCAAAAAGGCTTATACAGCTAGTTTCCCATGCATGAATCAACAGCAGAACTAGACTTGAAATCAAGTCGTTGTGTGGGCTGTGTATAGCCAGAATTTCCCTTCCAGGCCCAACTTATGGGTCTGCTTATCGCGGCATTCTGCACTTACGAACACAAAATGGCCTGAAAGAATCCAGCGCTTTCTTTTGTATACTTTTAGGTCCCGAAAAAGTGTACGTTTTGCATGCTTGTGAAAACGTCAACAATTGTGAACAGCCCCTTAAATTGGCACAATAAGACCCTGATAAATTGAAATAACTTTTTGTACTTCAGAGAAGTACAGGGAAATTCCATGGTTCCTGACATTATGTTGACTACAGGAATTACAACCTTTTAGGAAAATAATTATTTTCAAGTGATATGATGACGTTTAATGTCGACAATAACAAATTTTAATATATCAAGGCTCTGAAATAACTTTAACTGACAGTGTGGTAAGTATGTTATTAGTAATAGATGTAAATTTTTGCATCGGTGTACGGGCAAAAAACACAAACAATATTCCTTATCCCCATACACCGATGTGTGTTTTGACAGGACTCGGGAAAGTACTGAGTATACAGTGCTTAACACACATCGTTGTATGGGTAAGAAACAAAAATAATATATTATCATTTATGTTTCACCGATGTGTGTTAAGCACTGTATACTTAGTACTTTCCTGAGCCCTGTGAAAACAAATCCACAGACATATTACTCGGGTGGGATTTGAACCCACAACCTTTGCCATTCTAGAGCAGATGTCTCACCACTAGACCACCAAGCTTGCCTGGTAGCCAGAGGCAGTTTGAATCTTATATTTTAGCAGAGAATATGGCAACGATTTTCACTTCTTTTAAAATTGTTTTAAAATTCTCATCGGGATAAAGAGAACTATCTGTGTGGCAAGTGTTTTTCGTTTTTGTTTTCTTTCTGGTCAAAAAAACATTTTCCAAAGTTGATGAGTTAGTGGCTCAAGTTTAACACTTAAAAAATATTAATAAAATTGTTTAAAGTGACTGCAAAATTTGGGAATGGGTATAAGGAATAAGGGAAAATACAACAATGAATAAATGCAGGCTGTTGCAAAAAAAAAAAAAAAAGTTAAATCTGAGGCTTTTAAACACAGAAATATCGTTTTCTCACAAAAACCATAATTTCTTATTCCTGTGGTCGATGTATTGTCAAAAACCATAAAAATTTCCCCATGGGTATAGTGATTCTGTTCAAGTTATTGTTGGGATATCATCTCCTCTAGGTGTTTATATCTTGCCAAGAGTTGTGTGTAAATCTGCAAAACAAAGCAAATAAAATCCCTAAAAGATGGTCCATCTGACTAAATATAATAGTAATAATAAATATCGGAGTCTTACATAGCGCACATATCTACCAACAATTAGGTACTCAAGGCGCTTTTATTATGTTATTTTTAAGGCAGGTTTTTGAGTTTTTTTAATTATGAGAGCCATTTATATAGCATCTTGTAATGGTTTACAAGGTGCTGCGGCGCATTTAGCAGCCACTGCCAGAAACACCGGTGCAAACCCCTTCTCTTAGCAATAAGTGTACTGGGTTCTTTTACGTGCATTACACAACACACAGGACCAATGGCTTTACATCACATCCGAAGGACGAAGAAATAATGGTTAAGTGTCTTGCTTCAGGACAAAAGTGTCATGACCGGGACTCGAACCTAAACACTGCTGATCAGAACACCAGAGCTTGGGTCCATTGTGCTTGACCCCTCGGCCACGACACACCAATGTGAGTTTGTTGTATGTACTGTTTGTTTTTTTTGTACAGTAGTAACTAGTACTCCCCTCATTGCACTCATTCCACTAATCACAGAGATCAGGTACCAGTTTCATAGCTCAGCTTACCGCTGAATTCTGCGCTTATGCTCACAACTCTCAGCTTACTGGGTAAGCATAAAATTTCTAAGTGTAAGCGGAGAGTGCTGAGCGTTGTGAAGTACTCAAGCGTACAAGCAGCAGTTCCTTGCTAACCTGTGAAACATGATTACGGTAAGCGCCAACTTTTTTTTGCTTACAGTAAGCAGAGTCATGAAATTGTGACCTGGGCCCAATTATATGGCGCTAGTTACCAACAATTCTGCACTTATGGCACCCTGTTAAAGCGTGTATTTCTATGGGCTGTACCAGGGCGAAAGCCCAGAATCCCATGGTAAGCAGTGCCATGAAATATAGACCTGGGCCCAATTTCATAGAGCTGCTTGAGCAGAAAATATTGCTTAAACACTTTCTGCTAAGCGAAAATGAGCAGGATACCAGTCACAAATTGTACATAATGACATGGTGTTTTGGCCGGTAACCTTATTTTGGTAAGCATAATTTTGTTGTGCTCAGCTACTTTTTGTGCTTAAGCAGCGCTATGAAATTGGCCCCAGGGCTCGATTTCATAGAGCTGCTTAAGCACAAAAAGGAACTAAGCACAATAAAATTATGCTTACCAGAATAAGGTTACCAGCTAAAATACCATTTCACATGTACCATTTGTGGCTGGTATTATGCTTATTTTTGCTTAGCAGAAAATTTCTCAGCAATATTTGCTGCTTAAGCAGCTCTATGAAATTAGGCCCTGGTTGGCAATATGGTATCTCTCCTTGCCTATCAGCTCTGTGGACAGTGGTTTGAATTCTGGCTCAGTGAACAGAGTCTTGCATGTGGATTTGTGCTAATCATACTTTATGGGGTAAACTAATTTTATTGATTGTAATGTTTTTTTAATGATCGTTGTGAATGTGAATGTTTTTTTAATGATCGAAATTATGTCGCAATTCAGATGTTTGCTGCTATGACATTTGTTGATAAATAAATATACCACATAAGGTCCATATAGACGTAAGGCTCTACAACCTTCTTCCAGGCATAACCGTTGTGTGTGTTTTTCTGGTCATATTGTTCAATTTTTGTGCGGAATTTAATCACTCTTTCTTGAAATACAATTTTGCACACTAATTGTTTACGACCCTTCCCGGACACACTTTCAATCATTACGTTTCTTTTGTACTAACAAAGAGCAGCTCAATGGCCTTGGCTTTATGACCATCTAGACATCATTATCATACTGCAATCACATTATGTCACATTCATTATTTGCTATGGCAATCATGACATTCCGATTCTTAGTAGACCAAAATAATGTCAAATTATTTTTCTTTCAGCCTCAGTGGGTCTCAGGGGGATAGCACTAGGGGCCAAATTTCATGGAGCCGCTAAAGCTATGCAAAATTAAGCAGGAAACCAGTCACAGACGGTACATGTGGAGTGGTATTTTGGCTGGTAACTTCATTCTTGTAAGCAAAGTTCTTTTGTGCTGAGCCACTTTTTTTTCCTGCTCAACCAGCTCTATGACATTGGGCCCTGGACGCAATGAAAAGAATCGCCTTCATGCCCCTAGTCATTGCCTTGGTGCCCTTTGAAATGTAGAGGGGCCCTTTCACTGAGGCCTTGCCCTGGCAAGAACAAAGTATTTATAAAGCCTGCCTTGGTCACGGACGGAGGAGTCCAACCCGGGCTACATCATAGTAAGAACATTTTTGCTTGAAATCCAATTCCACTCATTAGGAGTATAAATTCTGTTTCAATAATAATTAACAAAATATTTGTATTAATATAAAAAATTAAATTGCCTTTTTTTTTTACAAAAGTTATGGGCACTTTTATCTTTGAATTTTTTTTATATAAAATGAATTTTAAATAAAGATTTGATTTCAGAAAAAAACATAGTCTATGTTCGGATTGTTTTCTCTCGTTTTCTCATTTTCAATAGGCGCGAGACTTACGCAGCCTGTTGTCTGCCACGCACACCATTCCGGGAGTCAACACGCAGTGTGTGTGACCACCGCATCGTCTAAAATGCGCAGTACACTGTTCAACACCTCGAGACATTGACTCCCAAAGAAATGGAGCAACCAAGAGTATTGTGATGACTTCAAGTGTACTGGGTCAGTATGAGCGAAATGACAATTTGTACAGGGCCATTTCGTCGCGTCAGTGCAACAAGCTTGAAACTTGGATTTCAGTCGTTTTGCATGAATCGCTTTTTAAGGTTTGGGGACGTTTTAAACAATCACTGGCTGTTTAAGACAAGTCCACTTGTACATAACAATTATGAAGACAATTTAGAATAACTACTTAAAAGTTATATCTACACTTAGTTACCAATAAAACAAGTTTTATGCCTTGTGTACTGTGACAATTGTTGATACGACCTTTTTGCAGACGGGTATGCATGGTTTTGATTTGCCAAAAGGTCGTATCTTGAAGACATGACTTTGTTGCACAAACCAGCACCGCGTGCAGTCAGTGGGTAATGACGTCATAACTCTTTAGTGCAACAACGTCGTATGTGTAAGATATTACCCGGGACCACATAACAAATTATGACATCATTTATTAACTATCTGTATATTTTCAATTACATTTTGGATAAATTCCTAACTTTTTCCATTTAAAATAAAGCACCTTTTGCATATTTTAACTCAATTTCACCACAATTGTGACATACGACCCTGTTGCATTGATGCGACGATTTAATAGGATCAAGGCAATGGCCAGGGGCATATAGAGACAATTGCCTCCATTGCCTCCATTAAGTATCAGCCCTGTATAACACTACTAGCAGTATATAAAGTTGACAAGTCACACTTGTAAATATTTTAGCCTTTGAGAAAGACTCTGCTAGTGTCAAAACGCCGAGGCCATTATTAACTTGTTATAGGTCAAATTGTTTGATATGCAGTATCATTCGTAAATATTTAATCAGTTTAGTGACAATACACATATAGGCCATAAATAGAGCATGCATCCACTACACTAGACTGAATATCTGATGTTCTCTCTTGATGGGTGTCATTAGTGATAATGTAACACCCTGAGGGCGCTATTACACCATGTTTGAACCAGTAGAAGTCGGCATCCATATCCCAGTAAACACAGGGAATTTCATTCTAGTCATGGCAAGATCACATGCCTTGGGTAAGGGAAGTTCCATGAAGCTAGCAGAATCATACACTCGAAAAACGCAGTCTACTTCAAGCCTAAGTGCTTTCTGTAAATTACTCATATTTTGTTTCAACATCCGATAACATTATGATTCCAGGATTTCATCAAGAAAGTTATTTACTTCGCGATTATTTGCTCCTGCTACTGTGGACTTACGTAAAATAACCCTTGAACTTTGTGAAGACTTTGAAAAAAAAAAAAAATAGCATTTTATTTTTTTCTTCTGATTTTTAATGATGCTCCATGCCAAAACCTGGCACTTCCTACCAAACCTCAAAACTGGGTTTATTTACTCATCAAACAGATTAAATAGAGTAAGAGCCTTCAAATAACATTAAGGCCTATCCTGTTGGTAAGTGATGACGTTTTGCAGCCGGAAGTGCAGTGAAACAAATGTTCATGTACATGTATGTATACCATTTGTTTACAATACACTTCCGGCTCCAAAACGTCATCACTTACCAACAGGATAAGGTAAGTATTTCCCAATAAATTGATCCAATTCACCCATGATATATCTTGGTCGCACCATTTTGGGAGTCAGATTCTACCGTACTTAACTGAGCAGTGGACTTTTATTTAATCATTTCATTTATTAATTCTGGTTGTGAGGCCAAGGATTCTCAAGACAGCGAACTTACTATACCAGCCAAGAACCCCATAGAAAGAAGACAAGGAAGGAAGTTTTAGATGTGGGAGGAAAACCCCAGAGATTGATTCCAGGGAAAACCTACACAATCAGGTAAGTAACGAAGAACCCAATCCACAAAATGCCCCTGGCGGGATTCGAACCGGGGTTCTAGAGGTGGAAGGTGAGGAAAGATACCACAACGCCAACCTGATCACACTTTAGGAAATATGCGCATGCTGAGACGTGCACCGTATCTTTACGTTGCAATTTGACTCCCAAAATGGCAGCCAAGAAGTTTGACGTCAGACATTAAGACCCATTTCAAACGTCGCGCTTATGCCGTGTCCATTCAAATCATTTGAGTTCGGCAATAGCTTGGCATTGGCGCAGCAGTGGTTTCGTACGTGGTGCTTCTGCTGAACTTTGCCATTTGCACAGCAGGGCCTGACGAGCCATGGTCAAGCTAAGCCTCTGCTGCGCCAAATTCCAAAAGTGGTTTCAAACAACACATGTTAAATCGAAAACAAATCAGAATATTTGAATTCGACAAGGCAAGAAATGGGCCTTAGGCAAGAATCACTCTGACATTGGTTGATGAGGAATACTGAAATCTGAAAATGGTTTCGTTCAGCTTCATCTTAAATCTCCCATAAAAGATGTTTTGAATAAAAATAATGCACATACCTGTTTGGCCTCTGCGCTTGGAGTGGCAGCTAACTTGTACTCGGTGGGAGAAGTCTTAACTACATCAATAAACGATACAGTACTGTTGCCAAGGAAACCTTCAAATAAACATAAAAATACTTCTCTATTAAAAATCATGACATCCTCACCTTGTGGGATTGAGTAAGCTTCCTCGACAAGAACTCTTTAAAAATGACTATCAGTAGTTGCAAGATTTTAATGTTTTGGGTGAAATATAGTTTTTCACTTTTTAGTTAACGTTTAATTATTAGTTTGGGGAGGACAACTTTTTTTTCAATTTTGTTTTTATTTAATGACAGTTTGGTCGTTAATAAATTATTTGTTGATGACATCTTTGAATTAAAATATTTAGTGTTGTTTTTATGTCAACACAATAGTAAAAGTCCTTGGACAACTGTCGTGTATTTGTGTGTCAATAAAACCTAAATTGAATTTATATGAATTGAAGTTGCGGTGTTTTTGACCACGTGAGGGTATGTGAGGACCATTTACGTGTTGCAAAACAGGTAAAACAAACTGTTTTTTTATTGTAATAATTTTGGAAACAATATACAGGCAGTCAAAATAAGATCAACTGTAATTGTGATGATGCAAGGAAAGTCGCCGTTGAAACTGCCCTCATGTGGTCAAGAATACGGTCAATTGAACTGAAAATCAGACATTTCTCTCTTCAGAACTCTCTCAAAATCCCTACACAAACAAATTGGCTCATTACTACAGGCATCTGACGATAATTGCAGCCAGTCTGTGTATGCACGTCTTATGAGGGAATTACACTTCCCAACAGGCTGCAAGTATGCACTTTTAACCTAACAAGCTTCTGTTATAGACCGTTCCGGCTTTGGCAACAAGCCCCGCCAAGCCCCGCCCACACACATTAGTTTATGCACGTTTACGCTGCACGTGTGACCGAGTTTGACCAAGGTCACATGACCAAATGGTGTGATCCAAAACGGTCTATTAAGCAAGTGGTAAATTGTCATAAGACCACAGTATCCAAACTTTATGTCACCCAACGTAACAAACCTGTGAAAATTGAAGCTCAATCGGTCACTAAAGTCAAGAGAAAATAGTGACGAAAAAGATTTTTGTTTTCACTGTTTTTAGACCATGGAGTTTTGGACTTGCGAGATCAAAACTAATTGTTTACTCATTTCTCAAAAAATATAGCATTTTAGGCAAAACTATTTCAAGGGAAGTTTTCCACCTTGACCATCTTTATACCATGTAAGTTATGTGCAAATCTGTAAACATTTGTTTTTTCAATCTTGTCAATGTCAAATCATAAAACAATTTTTGTTAAAGTGTAAAGTTCATAGAGTTTCCATCCAGCAATCCCTACACCCATCCCAACCGCGGCATTTTGGGGTTGTATTTTTTGTTCCCTCTCTCACCATGTTTGGCCCTGTAAGCGCATCCCAGGCATGCGGAGTTGGCAACATCCAATACATAGACCGGAGCATTGAATACATCGGAGAGGACCTGAAGGATGGCTCTGTTGGCTGATGCCCCGCCAGTGGCCAAGACCCTCGAACCATGCTCTGAAATGGGACATAATAAGCAGGAAATGTACATGATGTTTGAAGCTTTGCATGGTGTGGATAATAAAACAAAGTATTTTTAGTCATTCTTGTGGGTACAACCTGTGGAAATCTCTTTTGAAGGAGTGTTGGTTCTAAAAGAGGAGTCGTTGGTGTGGTCTTGCCCTTTAAACAGTGTACTCTGTTCGTTCTCTTGAAAACGAGAAGATTACACTGTTGAAAAACGTCAAGACCAAACCAACAGCTAACAGCTAACCAACAGCAGAGTCAACACTCTGTCTACAAAGAGGTTTTTTACATGACTGTACCTGCAAGAATGACTAGAAACAATTTTACAATGATTAAAATGAGCGGGGTCTGGGAGGGTACATATTTTTCGATGACAGTTTTTTTACTTTTGCCCTTCCCTGGACGGCCTCTGCTTGTTTTTTGTATTGTCCGATGAATTAAAATGAATAAATAAATAAACAAAATAACTTCCCTGAAAGATACTCATTGCACATTTTTCGCATAGTGCCCTTTACTTAAGGAAATAAATGCCGTGCCCTTACAAGATTAATGCATCGGGGCTGATACAGCAAATGAATGAAACAAATCCAAGCGGTACTTAACAATCATCACTTGTTATCTTCACACTTTAAATAAAAACCACAGGAATTTATTCTTCATCAACATCAACAACAACAAAAACAGCTCACTTCATGGAGGAAGGCATGAAATCATTTACAAGAAGCAAGAAGGCCAAGACAACCTCGTTACCAGGGGTGATTAATCTCACTGCGCCATTTCTTTTTATACCAAGGTTGGCTAGATCATAACCCCTGGAATTGAGACACTAAAATCTCCTGAAATATGGGAGATTTTAATTAGGCCTGTGACCAATCCACTCTCTGCGTGCACTCAAGTATGGTAGAGCAACTGGTCCCCTCTCATTCTTCTTGGATTTGTGACCTGTCTAACTGTATGCAGTTTAGGGTGACCGCGTAAAAATGATAAAATTTTAAATAAGATCGCGTCAAAATACTTGCATTTTGACACACCCGTACTCATTTTGACTAGCGCGTGCTAAGTGCCCTACAAAAGCTTGAAAGTTTATATACAAGTATGTGCGCAAAGCAGTCACTTTTGGGAGCCAATCAGCGTTGTTTTTCAATGCTTCACTACCAGTGGTTAGAGACGAGAGGTATTGAAACGGTGCACTGCCCATGGTGGCGAGGTTGATGTGCAATGGCCTGACAATTCCATGCCTGGGGTCAAACAGGGATCAAATAGGGGTCAAGCTGTGAAAGGGTAATCATTTTAAGCACAGAAGTCAATAATGTTTCAACTATAACACCAAATAAATAAGTAAATAAAAACCACCCATGCTTTTTAATCACGCTGTCTCACGTTACTGAGATATCCTTTAACGTATATTTACATACCTTTTGTTTTTGAACCTGAAAAGGTTTTTAACAACAAAAATTAGGTGTTTTTTTAAACTTCACAAATGAGAGCAATCCTTATTTACTTAAAACTGCTATTTGGTGGTATCTATGCAAAAAATTCAGTGCACCGATTTATTTTTAAGCCCCCCCATTGAACCCAGGGCTAGCAATTTCTACTTTCAACCTTTATTCATAAATATCCCTGACAATTTGGGACAATTCGGGCAGTGCTATTGGTTGAAAGGTGGTCACATGACTGTTTAAGACCGGTTCTAAACAGATGATAAAGACAGCTGGAGCTTGCCACTTGTGGCTGCTAAGGTCTCTACAGGGTTAAATAACTAAATCCAATATAGCACTAAAATATATTCAGCATTTATTTTTCAACGTACCAACAAGATATCCCAGGTTTTCAGCGTGGAGCCTCTTAGCCAGAAACTGACCCTCTAGCAGAGCCCTCACCTCTACTGCAGCTGAGAAGTTGTCTACTCTATCATTCTTAGAATCAAACCGATAAACGCCGACGGCAGACGGCGTGATCTCCTGGACATCAAAGTAGATACCTGATGACATACGTCATGAGTTAGAGAATGTTCAAATAGAAATGAGTGAATATTGGTTTGTGTTTGTGATTCACCCAGTGGGTTATTTCACTGTTAGTATAAAGTGTCATTTACTGTGTTTAGTCATTTACAGGATGTGTGCTAAGCACTGTTGTATACTCTGTGCTTTCCCAAGTCCTGAGGGAAGAAAATCGGGTGGGCTTCGATCCAACCCCAACTCCCATATTCTAGGGTAGATGTTTTAAACTATTAACGATATCAGATATGGCTCTGACAAGAATCTTACTGCTCTTCTAAACCTTTCAACTAACCTACTCCATCCAGTCTTCAATCAGGACCCAACTTCATAGAGCTGCTTATTAAGCAGAAAACATTGCTTAACAATTTCCTGCTAAGCAAAATGAGCAGGATACCAGTCACAGATGGTGCATGTGAAAAGGTATGTTGGCTGGTAACCATATATTTGTTTTGCTTAGCTACTTTTTGTACTTATTAAGCAGTTCTAAGAAATTAGACCCACAAGACTAGAGAGTGAATCAGTAAACATTCGTGATGACTAATGAGGGGTTTCAAATCCATACATGTATACCTGCCAACATTGAAAAGTCAGAAATCAGAACACCTCAAGTTAATCCGCAAGTCAAACCGACAGACCTTTGTAAAAAGCAAAGCTATCACCGTTTCTTGATCTTGTTACACATAAAAATTGTTGCATGTGTTCCTCACAAACAAATTCTCTATCGCACGTCGTTCATGTTGTTGTTACAAAATGGCGACGTGACTGTAAGTAAATAGCACCCTCTTTTGTTCACTTTTCTCAAACTGTCGGTGAAATAGCACCCTCTTTTCATTCTTCTTTTTTTTCTCCCCCGTCATCAGAAATCAGATTGTTCAAATTTTTAGGGTTTTAATACTCAAAAATTGAAACGATTCCGACTCAAACGGAACAGTTGGCAGGTATGCTTATAACTATCATCATCAACTGATTTTCTGTTCTATCTTTGACAACAACATTCTAATCTTCAAATTTAACTTGTCTAATTATGCCAAACGCCAAGCACCCTGAGATGCTGTTTATTCTTCAGCTACTGAAGCTTACCTATATTGCCGTTGTTGCCCGGAGGAGTTGATTCCAGCAGACGATTAAAGGTATCCCATGATGCCATGCTGGATTCATTGCGGATTCTCTCGCGGGTGAGGGAGCCGTTCTTAAAGCTGGATGAAGTCACATGATACAGGGAATAAGAAATGGGTTTGATAATTAAGACTATACCATGCTCACATCTTAATAACATTGTTCAGATGAATGTTAGATCCTGTTGGCTTTTCTTTTGTTTACATGCATTGACCACCATTTTGGTATGGGCGGCCTTGAGTAGTGCAAAACGTATTCATTGGGTTGGCAAAAATTTGCCATTTTTAGTAACACAAGAAAACTTGTTTGTAGTGAAGAATATTTGTTCTTTTTGTTGTGGTAGCACAATTGATTTATCAGTGATATGGGTAATTGACAGTATCTAATGGTAAACCGCACTATTTTTTGCAGTGAAGGCCGCCTATACTTTGCCAATTACTGATTGGCAAATCTTGTGGCTGTGACACAGCAAAAGAAAGTTATTGATCCCTTGCATGTACTTCACAAGCGGCGACTGTGCCCACTCTCACCATTTTGGAAGTCAATAGGTATACATGTAAACGCCACGTCGCCTAAAATGCGCACTACAACATAACACACAGTGACAGTGACTTCCAAAATGGCGCAACCAAGATATTGTGATGATGACGTCAGGTGAATTGGGTCAATATAGAGGAATCCAAGTGACAATCCTGTGTCATAATTACTCAGTAGAGGGCACTATTCCATACTTTGCACCTGGCATTTATTTTTTATTTATTTGTTGCATCTCAGGCATTCCCAACCAACGAGTAGATGAAGTTGTAGGAAGGGCTGGGGTGAGGCGAAACGTAAACATGTGTGCGAGCAGAAATGCATCCCAGTAAGTAGCGCGAAACAATGGCACAAGACATATGACCTGAAAAAAGACATTGACTCGATTCACCTGACGTCATCATCACAATTAATCTTGGTTGGGCATTTTTGGGAGTCGATGTCCCCGTGTGTTATACAGTGTAGTGTGTATTTTAGGTATTTACGTGCGTACCATATTACTACAAGCTATTTGTCTCCCAAAATGGCGAGCAGAGCAGACAATAACCAAGAGTGACATTGGTGCAAGTGTTCAATATGACAGACGTCCTGATTTTGTAGGATCAACCATAGATAATAATAATAATAATAAGATACCTATTTATAGAGCGCCTTTAACATGGATCAAAGCGGGGAATCGAACCGGGGACACATTGGTGAGAGGCGAGCACTTTATGCACATGCCACCCATGCCCCCAAATGTGACAGGGCCTTTAGAAAAGGGAGAAGCGAGGTGCACCTGTTTTGACTTACCATAGCAATGCCATGTAAGCCTGTACATCTACAGGGTTGACAAAGATGTGGCCCTCCAGGGCAGGACAAGGTGTCTTCAGCCACAGAAATAGGGTATCACTTGTACCAAGACTTACCTATTTAAAGTACGATCATATACTTGACATTTAGTTCAATTCTATAACAAATTCTTATACATAACTTGGAAGAAAAACCCAACATTTCTGACAGACTGTTAGAAATAACCGTACATTATAAACATCTTATTCTTTCAAACTGTTTTGCAATACACCGTTCCATTAAGCCCCGCCTACTAATGCATTGACCAATCACAGACTTGACAATGCCACTGAAAGTCCGACAAAAGTCAGACACGTTAAAATCCCAATAGAAAAGTAAACAAACCGCCGCTATTGATCTGCGACACACAACAGCATACACAACTGTACTAACTTTTGTTTTATTTCAACTTTTTTGTATTTCTGGTGGTGCAAATCCCACAGCAGTGGTCCCTGTACAGTCATGTAAAAGTAGTTTAACAGTGTTCCTGTCTGCATTGTTCTTTGGACTCAAGGCACTGCTCAAAAAGCCACAAAACTAAATCCATACCGTTCACGAAAACCATGTACAAGTGTGTATCCGATCTGTGTGTGTGGCTGCAACCGAACCACCCCTGCGATCGTGGCAAGAAAGTCACACCATGTGCTGTTGCTAGGCAGTTGCTAAGGTAGGCAGGGCTTAATGGATCGGTCTATTATCACCAAGTTGTTTAACCCTTTGCTTATATAGGCGACTGTTGTCAAATTAACTCATACCCCCTCCCCCTCCTTAATGAAAGAGACAACTTTTACTAATAATAACAATTAAAATATCCTAAAAAGTTGAGATTCGAAGCTTTGATCGGACTGAAAAAAACTCACTTCTGAATAATTATGTTTAGGGAAAAGTAAAATGGAAATTACACCATCATAAACATCACATTGACCAATCTTGTCACCAACATTAAAAAAACAGACTTAGGATAACTGTGATTATTGTAACATAAGTAATATTGAAATTACCCAAATGATGGAAATCGTTACAGTTACAGTGTTACAGAAATATAACTTACAGCAATGTCACCTTCTTTCAGAGCCATCCCAGCTAGTGAGGCTGCAACACGAACAAATTATTGACAAAGTTAAGAGCTACCAAAAAAACAAAAAACTGTAAAATAATTTCAACTCATTCAATCTCCAAACTTTCAATTTGTTTTCAAACCAAAAATGTGCAAGTTTTCTACCTAAGGTGCACAATTATACTTTTATATTAATTTTATATTATTTACAATTATAATTTATAATTATTTTTCTTACAACAATGGATGACTTCTGATCTAAATTTCAGAACAATAATACAATTTGCTTTGTAAATATTATAATAGTTCCAAATGATGGATACATTTTTTTCCAAAGATGCAATGCGTTACCAGGGTTGTCTCCAGTGAATGCAATAACTTGACACTCTGCGGAGAATCCATATCTATCCACAAAGTAGGAAGAAATCGGTCCCTGTGGAGAATAATTTTGAAGTTTACAAAAGACCAAGGCAAATTTCATGTAGCGCAAAGGTAAAAACCCTTGACATTTGGCTGAACAAAATTCCTGTATCTATCAGAATCCTTCAGCATATGGTTACTCCTCCACACAACTAAAGGCCGTGCCACTCTTATCAAGCTCTCATCCGTGCCAAAAGCTATCCATGCTTACTTCATAAAATTTCAACACGGTTCAAATTATGGGTACCCGATAGTTACAGTCAAAGTGGAGGGAAAATGGATTTTATATAATTATAATAATACAGTAATTTGGGAGGCTAATCATCCTTACTCGTAGCTGAGAAGCTGAATTACGAAGGACGCAGCTCCAAGGTGGTTAAGTGCTTTTGGCAGCCAGCCATATCGACCCGCATATGATCAAGGACACAGCCAGAGATCGAAAGTGTTTTATTTTTTCCGGAGGGAAGTAAACCTGAGGGCCCAGAGAGAAAAACCCTCATGGCACAGGAGAGAACCAATGCACAACTCTACACACATCCTAGCTGGGAATCGAACTAGGGCCACACTGGTGAGAGGTGAGCGCTTTACGCCCTAGTTACCCATAAATGAATGAATCTCATTAACGCTCAGGCAAAAGTTCCTGCTGATCAATTGTACAAATTTATTCGAGGGCAGTTGAGGCAAATCTTTCATAGTGGTATTTTGCTTACCAGCTTAGTTGAGGATGGCACAGGAAAACCAAGAAGACTTGCTAAGCCAGGAGCACACGCATCCAGGGCTTGTGGACACCAAGCCTTACCTCTTATATCTAACAAATTCATTCCTGACCCTACACACAGTCAAAATTGATACCAGTTACTAATTTATACTTGGTAGATTTCTTGGTGCTGTTGCAGAACAAACTCAAATCACAATAAGAAATCGCTATAGAAAACAAAGATATGAATGTTTGCTTTGGTAGAAAAGTCAAGTGCTCCCTCTGTATTGACCAACTGACAGACAAGAGAAATGACAAGGAAGTACAGGCCTTTTTGTACAACAGACTAAAACGCCATTGCTAATAAAACATATGTTGCGAGCTATGTGTAGACTATATAACCTAATTGTTTACAGAAATAGTGACCTTGTACGTTCCAGGACATTTACTGGCAGGCAGAATACTACCACTGGTCATATGAACATTCTTACATTTCCTTGAATAACCAGCATGTAAAATTACGATTGTTCAAATGACAGCTGAACAAGTTTTGAGATGTACCCCTTTCTTCATATCAGAAGCAGACTAATCATACAATGCAATTTCCCTAAAAAGTAAGTTTGTTTTCTTCTTCCATTGAGCTTGCAGGAAGTCCAGGCCCTGTGGCTCTTTTGCAAACATGTGATGTCACTGGTTACATGGTCCATAATTACAAATATGCATGAATATCTCCACTCACCATCACTGAAGTCAATTGGTGCATAACTACCACGGAACAATGTGGCTGCAAAGCTGCTGACCAATGAAATTCGCTGAAACCAAAACCAAAGAGTGCCTTAGATTTGCTCCAATTCTCACTTCATCTTTTATTTTTCAAGGTTCCAGGTTCAAGGTTCAGAGTTTAATGTTAAAAGTTCAAGGCTCAAGGTTCAACATTCAAGATTCAAGGTTCAACATTTAAGGTTCAAGGTTCCAGATTCAAGGTTCAATGTTCGAGGTTCAGGGTTCAAGATATACTTCCTTAAATCATACACCCTAAAACAAGCAAGCAGAAAACAAATATACCTCACAAGTGCTGAAGGCAGCCTGATTCTCCTGATAGACCTTTGCAATCTGGTTACCAGTGAAGCGCTGATGAAAAAAGAACAAAACATTTTAAAAAGAACTTTTATAAAGCAACCATCTCTAAGTGAAGTAGTCTTTTCTTGATTTCCAGAGAGGCATACCAGAAATAAATTCAAAGAGACTAAGCATGCCAGAAGCAGACACTTCACAAACAATACCTGTAACATACCTTATCTTGATTCAAAGAGAGTAATTTAGACCAGCAGCAGCATTTTTTTACCATTTTCACTAGTGCTGTACCTCATCTTGATTCAGCAAGTAACATAGTACCATATCTTTATTCAAAGAGGGTAAAGATACACAAACCAGAAATTTTCAAACATTGCCAATGCTATACCTCATTTATCAAACTGAACTGGGCCCAATTTCATAAAGCTATTACCGGTAAGCACAGTTTATGGCAGAATAATGTGCGTAAGTAAAAGTGCATTTCAAAAAAGATCAAGAAGATTTTGCAGTGTGTGTGTGCGCTCACAACGGACTTGCATTGTTGCGTCACTCATCTGCTCAATACAAGAACAGTCGGCAAGTAAAATTTGCATTTTGCTTTGCTTATTCTAAGCAGTGCTTAAGCAGTGGGTTATACAAAAACACTGTGCTAAGGGCAGCTATGTCAGCAGACATTTACAGGCTTTACGAAACTGGTCCCAGATATGATATTTGAAGACTTTACCTCATAGGCTCTAGATCCTGTAATATCAGCAACTCTTTGGGGTCCACCCATCACCTGCTCAAGGTTCTGACATTGTGCAGTGGTGCTAGAATCCATCCAGACTGGGGAGTCTGCTACAACAAAACTGTCCTAGGGAATTAAATTAGGGGACATCAAGATGGCACCCTTCTCTTAGAAAATATTTTACATACAACATGTATACTGCCTGCACTTTACAACATTTACAAGTTTATGCTAGTGTTCACTTTTGACACTTGCACTCAGCCGAAATGCCACGTAAACGCTACGCTGCACATTGGGCTTTTATCGACCACAACAATACAAGGTACCGACTATCCTTGAGTGAAGAGAAACAGTTACCACATAAGGTGTCACGTCAGACCAGGATTTGAACCCACATTCAAACGACTTAACCTTTGGAAATTTTGTAATGCTTAGACATGAAATAATATGCAGTTCTTATATAGCGCTTTATCACTCCCCATGGGCATCTCAAAGGGCTCAGTATTTTTTTCCTGCAAGGTATGCAGAGTTATGTTTTGAAGTATGAGACCTATTCCTTTACATAGCACCATGTAGCGGTTTACAAGGTGCTGTGGCGCAATCTGCAACCGATCAGACCAGGGGCGAACCCCTTCTCTTTGCGATAAGTGCACTGAGTACTTTTATGTGTATTACACAAACGGGACCTACAGTTTTACGTCCCATCCGAAGGTCTTGCTTGATCAGAAACACCAGAGCTTGAGTCTGGTGTTCTTATCAGCTCGGTCACAACACGCCACGCCATGCAATGACACTCCACATGATAAAACCAGGAAGGTAGTGGTAACACTTTAAGACAAACATATGCCACAAAACCTGCATGAGTTTTCGTATCAACAACTACTTCATCAGATGCAATGATTTGATAGATGTTAATATTTGCGTCGGGGGAATGAATATAAATTTCAATTTGCCTTACACCGATGTGTGATAAGCACTGTATACTCAGTGCTTTCGAGTCCTGCTTTCGAGTCCCAGATGCAAATATTAACATCTATCTAATTGTTTGCGGTACCTGCTGCTAATAATACTGGATTCGAACTGGCCCCTCGTCACCGGGCGTGCTCGGTGGTCTAGTGGTAAAGACATCTGCTCTAGTCAAGCGGGAGTCTTGGGTTCGAATCCCACCCGAGTTGGCTGTGGTTTTTTTTCCACAGGACTCAAAAGCACTGAGTATACAGTGCTTATCACACATCGGTGTAAGGCAAATTGAAGTTTATAGATGCAATGATGCTACTTACCTTGAGCTGTTCGTGTAGCAACTGGTTGGACTGCAAATTACCAAGTCTCAACGAGGTACCAGCTTTCCAAAACACACTGCCATGTTGCTATACATAACATATGAAACAAAAGTAGAAACTTTAACACACAAATCGAAAAGAGAGAATTAAGGCAATAATATGCAGTTCTTATATACAGTGTTTATCATCCCCGAATGGGCGTATCCAATCACTCGATATTTTTATGACTGGTATGCAGAGTTTCAATTATGAGACCCATTTTTAAAGCACCTTGTAACTTGTAAGTGTTTACAAGGTGATGAGGTGCAATCTGCTGCTAACCATGCCAAAAACACCAGGGCAGTCCCTTTTCTTAACAACAAGGTTCTTTTATGTGCATTACACAACAAAACAGGACCTACTGCTTTACAACCCATCTGAAGGATGAAGTAACTATGGTTAATTGTCTTGACACAAGTGCCATGACCGGGATCCTAACCCACACTATGACACCACCAGAACTTGAGTCCGATGCACCAGACCGCTTGGCCATGACACTCTAGTCCAAACAACTGAAAATAGCTAATACCAATAACTCTGACTAATAAAAATGCATTTATAACTCACCTGACCTGTCCCAGATAGTGCAATGACCTTTGAGAAGTCAAAACCTGCAGCTTTCATACGCTCAAGGAGAAGGTCTAGTGCCTTGACCCACATAATGGTGGGAGATGTAATAGTCAGTCGGTCATTATGAATGTGAACTCCTCCTTGGGTCCTACAAGACAAAAAAAGGTTGTCATGGCAACATCATAAACCACACTTTATTATCTTCTAAAGATGATCAAAAGTCTCAATTCTTAGGCTTTTGATTCTGTCCTTTTTTTCACTTTTATTACTTCTTCTCTATTCACGAACCCATTATCGAATAACATGAAATTTAAAAAAGGGAAATTATTTTAGATTGGATATTTTGTAAGATAATATTAATGCTCTTATATAGCGCATTTCCAATGTATGAAAACTGTGCTTCGACTATTATTACCTCTGGTAACTGCGAGGTCATTTTATGTCATTCCTTAAACCATCTAAGCTCCCTGGGGAGTATACATTCTGTGCTGCCAAGTATAGCGCACCAAGCTAATTCATTCACATAAACCATCTCTGCCCTCACAGGTACCCATTTACTCCCTGGGTGAAGAGAAGCAATTGTAGTTTTTAAAAGTGTCTTGCTCAAGAACACAAGTGTCGTAACTGGGATTTGAACCAACAGACCAATGATTTAAACACCAGAACTTGAGTCCCATGAACTAAACCACCCGGCCACGACACGCCACAAGAAAGCATATTGTGACCAAGTGGTCTGGACTGAGCATGGAACTCTGATGGCTGAGTCATCAGAGTGTGGGTTCCAATCCTGTTCCAGACACTTGTGTTCTTGGGCAAGACATAACTGCTTCTCATCACCCAGGAGTAAATGGGTACCTGGGAGGGAAGAGATTGTTGATGTGAACGATTAGCAACCAGTGCCCCTATTTGGCTGCCGGTGCCGCATACTCCAAAGGAGTTGAGCTGGTTTTAGGGATGCTTAAGGCCCAATGAACAGGGGTAGTAAAAGTGTAAAGTGCTTTGAAACAATGTTTAAAAACGTCTAGGCCCTAATAAATGCCTTGGGTTGAATATGATTTCTCTCTTTTTTCAATGGATATTAGCAATAATTTAACTTCTTAAAAGTTAAAATTTGTGTTAAAAAAGTTTCCATTCAAATGATACAAGTTGAACATAACCATCTGGTTCCCGACTGGTTAGGGACAGATCAGAAATTAGATGGTTACAATCATTCCAATTAGCAGTTTAAGTTAAGACCAAAGTGTTTCCAACTAATAACTGCGAGATCTTACCGCAAACGAGAATGGATCATTCTATACAAACCTAAATTCAGGAAGATCATTGTCAAATTGAACAGAAAATTCCTGGATAACTTGCAGGGCATCATTGATCGCAATGGACTTTATCTGGAAGATAAAAGGGAATTACACTCAATGTGGGGACATCTTTTTGATAGGGTAAGATACCATATCCAACTGCCATGTTTTCAAGACATGTGTCAAGTCATCGCGTGCGTAATTTGCAGGAAATAGTTCCCGAACCAGGCACTATACTCAAAATATTTTAATGAACAGTGAACAGCAACTGAAAAACTGAATCTAGGAAACTCAAAAGCGTTCCTTCAAGTGTTTAATTGCTCATGGATAAATTGTTCATGGGTAATAATTATTGAACTCTTCCTGGAAGGAGATTAATACATGGTGATTGTGTAACCAGTTAGAACTACAGCAATATCTTTTGCCACTATGTGCAAAGCCTGAAATGCATAATCTTATCTGATCTGAAAAGTGTACTTAAATGTGATGTCAACAAAAAAAATTGCCAAATTTTAACCCCAAGGTTGGTTGTACTGCTGTAACGCAACCCTCCAGTCTTCGACATGGAACAAACTCCCACACGCGACACACAGTGCACCATTATAGATGCACAAAACCACAATGTGTCTTCCTTCCTCCATGCTTTAATTAACTAAAGTTTAAGAATTTAATGTAACCATGGAGGTAGAAATAGATTTCTACCTCCATGATGTAACTTAGTTTAAATTTAATTCATCTCCCCACAATGCCCAAGGGCAAGGCCAAGGGCCTTATGTCAATTAGTTGCGATAATCGTAACCCTCCATCCTCCTGACGGTTCTCCTACCATCGGGAGGATGGACCCTGGAGGGTTACGATTATCACAACTACTTGTCAATGTACCTGATGAGGTTGTATTCGGGAAAGGAGGATATCAACCAAGTATAAAGTCATGTAATTGATATTATATATTGTATTTTGTAAATAACAAGTCGGATAGCCCATATAAACAGATAAATAGGGCCACTCCACTTAGTATCCTTGGCTGATTGACCTTTTTTTTTGGGGGGGGGGGCTACAACAAGTACAACTCGGAAGGATTGAGGGTTTTCCGATTATCGCTACTACTACCCTCACTGCCGCCCTCGGCAAGGATTCATCTATAGTTATTACTAGTACTAGTAGACTAGAACTTTTAGAAGTAATAAAAAGCGCAAGTGGGATTTCTCACTCCCCTCTTGTCTTGTGAACTGTGTTCTGATTTATAATGCTGTGAAGATCGGCATGAACCCACTGGCACTATCTAGCAGTAGCACTCCCCCTCACTACATGATATGCCTGCATGCTGCCTGTACTGTATCTGTAGTGCAAGCAGCTCGTCGGGGTCGGAGGGGTCCGGTTTACGATCACTATGCATGGTGGAGGTGCGATCATTCTACCCCTCCTACCTAGCTAGGAATGTATTGCTATTGTTAGTGTTACTACAAAGTCGTGGACAGCAATACTATTCTACCTACCTGTTGTGTGCTGAAGTCAAACCCTAAGAAGAGTTTTTCAAGAGATCCCGCCATTTTCTTGTTTTATTGATGTCTTAAAACTTTATACAATGACATATATGATGAGGCCATAATATGAGGGGGCAGTGTGATTGTTGTTTGGAGGCGTGACATCCCGTTTCGATCCCAGATGCAAAGTTAGTCGTAACCCACCTCTAGGGGGCGCTAGAAAGAACGGCTTCGGCAGTGGCAGTGGCTGTAACACCAAACACCGAACGGCCACAGCCGTAGCCGAAGTCGCTTGTTTCGGACGCAGGCATGAGACTGTGAAAATATTGGGTGCAAAACGTTTGCCCGTGGGTAATTTTTTCTCTGCAGTTCAACATTGCCATTCTCGAAAATTTTTCTATTTTTAAGGATTCCCTTTTTTTAAATCGATTCAAACAAACAAAATTCCCCATTGAAAATCATTACGACAGTGGCAATTTGGACTGCACAGAAAATTTGCCACTGGTATTCCTAACCCTTCCTTCAAAGTCTAGTGTACAGGTATTTTGTTAATTCCAACTTAAAGGTAAAACAAACCGACATTGAAAACAGAAACAACTCAAGAACCATAACACAGGACAACGATACATTCACAAGTTATATTGAAATTTATTTAAATCTTATTCCTCTTACTTTTTGTGTGGGTTGCAGTTCAGCACTGTCTTTTTCTTTTTTAAACATTGGCCAAGCAGCTTGATAAAAGAAATAAATTGAATGATACAAAGTTTATAGCACAACATCAATTGTTTAATCATTCTAATGATTCCTTTAGTTTATGGTCACTTTTTTACTGAAATAACAACTAAACTAGCTACACTAGACTACTTCCTTATCTATCAACCCTAAAACCAAGTAATGTTATTACAAAATAATTATCTTTAAAAAAACCAAGCAAAATGGTTTTCATATTCAAGCATCGTCTGTGTTTGCTTATTCAAATTACTGCTAAAAACATTCGGCAGGGGGGAATAGTCTGGCCCCTTGAAGGTATTTTAGCAAATCATTGTCTTCAATTTACACTTGGGACGAGACCAAGATGGCTGCAGGACAATAAAGTGACAACTTAACTTCTGTCTCAAATCAAAGGTTTGATCAGAACTACCGGTAAGTGTAAAAAACATGTAATTTGTCTTCAATTCTATGCTTGTAATCACTTTATTTTATCTTTCAAGTAATGAAAACAATTTAAAGTCATGAGTAAAAAAGAGATAAAATTAATAAAAACAATTAGTGGATTTTGACATTTTTACCAATGCATTTAATAACACAGTATATTTACAGCACCTCTGTGTAATTTTACTTTTAGGAATACAAGTTTGCCAAGCTTTCTAGAAGTACCAGTGAACACTTTACAAATACTTCAAAACTCCTCAACTTCTCTACCCTCATCCAGAGCCAATCTTAAACCCCCCTTAAGTGGTTGCATGATCTTTTTTGCTTCTAGCGGATCAACAATAGATGGGTTGCAACAGACGCCATCTTTGATGACAATTTCTAGTCAAACTCTGTAAATTTCAAAGCAGCTAGAGAGTTGCTTGCCAACCAATCATGGAAGGAGTTTATGAAACGTACGAGTGCCGTGTGCTGTACTCACGCATAATGCACAGTTGTGCGCTCATAAATGTGCGGTCATCGTCATCAAAGATGGCTGATTTTTCCCATTGTTGACATCATGTTCAACCCATCTATTTAGGGTCTCAGCCTTATTAAGTGAAATAATCATCGCCCAGGACCTTATTTCATTAATCTGTGAAGCAGAAAATACTGCTTAGCAAAATTCTTTGTTGAGCACAAAATCAGTGGGACACCGGTCATAACAATGTAAACTTCATGATATTTTTGCTGGTTACCTGTTTCTGCTAAGCAAGATTTTTCTGTGATTAGCATGTGTTTGTACTTACAGGCTTTTAAATCTCATAATTTTTAAACTACGAAATTTTAAACCTCTTTAATAGACATGTACAGAGGAACAGGTGCGTTAACCTAAAAGAAGTACCAGGCCCTTGTGCATAACTTTGTAATTGCAACAACAAAATGTCAAGTGCCCAGAAGAAGGATCACGAAAGTGTGACCAGCACAAGGTCGCAGCAATTACTATCCAAAATTGTGTTTCAGGAAAACTGGGCGTGAAAGCTTGGTCATTTTTCTGCTAGTTTTGAGTCATTTAGTAAAGTGAAATTCCACATAGGAAAGGAAAAACAGGGAAACGGGTGTAATTCCTGCTGGGGAAAAAGTTGCAATTTGTTTGCCTGGGAAAAGGTCGTACAGCTTTACCACCTTCTCCTGGGCACTCGACTAAAAGAGAAAATGGCAGGACTATTGAAGAAAAGAAGAGGTAATCAGCTTATCGCTTATCATGATTATCAGCTGCAAAGTTTCCTGCCTGATATTAGAAAGTGGCAAAAACTTATCTAATCATTCAGCGTACTGAAATGTATTGTAGTAATCAACAGCACTACCTATTTAGTCCACCTACATCAAAAGGCTTGTAAAACATTGGTGTCGCAACAAAATTATACAAATTAATGTCTAAATAATAATCAAAAGCGTTGTCTTGGCGTAGGTTTGGTAAAAGTATCAATAATCCTGAGAAATATTTCTCAGTTTGAGGGAATAGGAAACTGTCCTGTCAAACTGGGAAAAGAATGCAGTCTGGTAGCCTCAAAATAATTTTAGGGACACCAAAAGAACTCTTTAAAAATTACTGGTTCCCCTGCTTAATTTTGCTAAACAGATAAAGTTGTTTAACCATTTGTTCTGCTTAAAACCTTCTCAGCACTCAGGACAGTAAACTATTCATTGAACCAAGCATTGAACCAAGCTGAGTTCACACTTCATGCGAATGCGAACGCAAAGCGTATATTGACGTCACAATTCTATACATTCACAACAAATTTCTCACAAGGGTTGAGTACATATAAACTTGAGCGAAACAGCTTGTTGCGAAATTGTGACGTCAAATTTCACTTCGCATTCGATGTACAAACACCCTCTACATAACAATAACCATCCTTAAAATGGTCTATATATCCGACACCATGAAGAGGTAGTCTGCTGAGCATGGAAGCTCAGGGTGACCCGGTGGTACCAACTCAAAGCCCATGAACTTGAAGGTTCTGATGAGCTGTGCTCTGTCTACTGCGTCTTGACGAAGGCCAATGATGACTTGGGTGCAGCCAAGGTGCTCTTCAGCAGCATCAAGAAGAGCAACGAAACTATGGGGAACAGAGAAACAAAACACTACTTGGGATATTCTTTGACATGAAAACTTCCGTTTCTAAACAGGAACTTCCCCAAAGCACATTTAATTCTTCAGTACATGATGATAATCAACATGGTTCCTTTAATCAAAAACCTCCCAAATCCTCTTCAGGAAGTTGGCCGATTGACAATGGTTGAGCACTGCAGGCCCAAGAAACAGTGGCTTATCACTGGGCCTGGTTTATACCAATTACCAATCTTATCAAAGTCCATACATTTGGGTGTTGAGTGGCCATACAGTGGAGAATCAAGGTTGCATGTTGGCGGATGGGCCTAGGAAGTAAGGGTTAATGACAGTCCACTTCTAGAATACCTACCTTGTGGTTATAAACCTCTAGGACTCCTCATCTGAGTATAAACTGGAGGCAGGGTCAGCTTTGCTCATGGAATTGTCAACCATGCCAGAAACACTGAGGAAATCCTTTCTCTTACTGATAAGTGCAATGGGTCCTTTACATTCATTACACAACACATGGGAGCTACGGCTTTATGTCCAATCCGAAGGACGAAGCAATAATGGTTTTGTGTCTTGCTTAAGGACACAAGCGTCAAGACCAGGACTCGAACCCACACTCTGTTGATCAGAAAAACCAGAGCTTGCATCCGGGGCTCTTAACCCCTCAGCCATGACACGCCACAAAAAATGTTTGGCCAGGAAACATGTTTAGATTTGGTAAAAAGGCCTTTCCCAGTCTACCAGAATCCTCAAAATCACTGCAGCTTGACATCAAAATAACAGTCTGTGATATTAAAGCTTCATATCCCAGTGTTAAACACTGGTTTGGCTATACAGTACAGAATTAATCAAAATAAAAGGGAAATACTAGTCTTGATTTGAGTGTAGTGCAGTAGTACCGGGTAGTAAAATAAAGTCCGTTTTCTTCTTCGCAATTGGTCGATTGTTGTACATGTACGTACCTGTCCCTACTTCCCTGATGTGCCAAATCATCTGGTACCAGAACATACAGCCGATTGTTCCATAACACCGTCTCCCACACCAACTTCCGATTATCTGTCAAATAATGAATGAAACGAAGAAACTTCTTGTCCCCATCACCAGGAACACCTGCTCCATTTTCAGCCTGAATAAAATGAAGCAATTCAATTACCTGTTAGTATGCAGGGAGTTGTGAGGGGTCATGCATTAAAGGAAGTCGAGGGCAGCAAGGGTATTGTTGTTTTATATGACAAAGATCTTGCAGTATGCACCATGCAGGTTCTCTGTCCCCATTTTGGGGTCAAGTCTCAAGAAGGTATTGTGTACATCAGGGACAAACCACCTCATGTGCAGTTGATTTATGCCATGCCAAGGGCAACTTTCACCACCAGTATTAAAAAGTCATGTACAGAAACAAATGAACTGAATAACCCAGTGCATTACTCAAAAGACTGTTTGGCAATGTATGATACATGCATACCAGGGTAAAAACATTTTTTTTTTTTTTTTTTTTTACATTTACTGGGGGAAAAACATTTACAAGATATTTATCGGTCATAAAAAAATTAAATAACAAAACTTTCTTGATTTACGATGGGACCTGTATTTTTTTCCTGAGCTTGTTCTTGTTGGTTTAATTCTTTAGTCACTTATGATTAAGAGACAGTATTTATTTATTTATTGTTTTGAATGCTTGGCAGATACATGTATTGCCTGGTGGGACAATCCCAGTAACCTTACTTTGAAGAATGATGCAAATATGCCGTCCACACCGCTGTTTTCTTCAACGTCTTCCAGGAATAACTCCTGACTGCTCCCTGAAGGAACATCAGGAATACCACTGGGATTCTCGGCAAAGCTGAAATATGTAGTGCTTCCCCGACTCCCTACAGTAACAACGATTAGAACAAAACAGGTCATTAGAAACGCCAAATCATGGAAGCGCATCGACTCATTACTGATGCGTCATCCAGCTTCCCTGGCTGGCTGACAATGACTAACAAGGCATTATCACTCAGTCATGATATCTCATCGCTGAATACAGTTAGGAAATTGATATTATTATTATTTTTTTGAAGTAATTTAATAATAAGGAAGTTAATTTTAAAAAAATTGAGAAATCAGGTTAAACTACATCATATCATAACTGCGACCCTCAAAACTGCAAAAAAGTTGGAATCAACACTATTCTTTTTGTGAGGATTTTTAAAATTTTTACACATACATACATTAGTTTTCCAGAGCTGCAAAATTCAGAGCGACTATAGTGCCCTAATGCCCCTTGTCATCACAGACATTCATTGTGTTGACAGGTCTATATTCATTCCTTGTATAATGGAATGGCATCCAAGTTGCTGTTTACATGTAGTTACAATGTTTTGTATAGAAAGAACAACAAATCGTTGCACCCTTATCAATGATCAAAAGCTTACAAAAATCATTCTTTTTTTTTTATATATTTTTTTTTAGCCACTCCAAATGGCCTCTTACACACTAAAAAAAATATTTAGTAAAAAGACTTCAACGATGCATCTAATGTCTGAATGCAATCCATGCAGTATACAAACAGTAGCAACGGAATTCATCCTTCAATTCTTTGTTTCTTGCTTAGTAAACAATGGTAAACAATACATCCCCCTCTATTTTTTGTTTTCTTCTTTTTCTTCGGCCTCTCCAAATGGCTTCTAGTCTTACACACACAAAACCAAACAATTGAAGTAAATGTCTGCAACGATGCATCCAATCTCTAAATGCAATCCATAATGAGATACAAACAGAGATATAATTCATCCTTCAACTTGTTTCTCACCAGAAAGTCACCATGGAAACCATGAAGAGCACACCATTACTAAGGCAACCAGTACAGTTAATTGAACCTATTATTTGTTAATATCTTATGCCACAGTGTGCGCATATACAATGTAAACTGCTGTACTTGTTCATATTGCATGTTTACTCATTTCGTAGGGACAGGAAAGTGTCCTCTTTTACAATATTATTGCTAAAAATTGACTATCCTGCAAGGATTATATTTCAGCTTATTTTTTTTAGTCAACTTCCTTGTGAGCTTATTAAACTGTGCTTTATAATGGGTTGTAAATATTTACAGGAATTGATGTGAGAGGTAGAATTAAAATATGCTCACCATGCAATACTTAAAACCATTCATCAATATTGACTAGTCTTTTCATAGATAATAAATTATAAATTAGTTTGTACAAGAGTTTGAGTCATCAGCCGTGCAATTTAAAGGTAAAATACAGGATTGGTAAAGCTGACAGTGCAGTGTTTTTACTTTGTGTGATTCAATGAACATGAACATTTGAAAATGTGAAAATTTGGGCTCCACCCGATGTGAGTCAGGAAAAAGATAGTGACAAACCATGCACACTTTACAGCATGTTAAACACACTGTCCTTTAATTTTGATTGTTACAATCCAAATTAAAATTGCTGTCTTCAAATTCTATTTTCTCGACTTTGACAGTAGGCTATTTCAGACAGAAATATTTCTATGGAAGATTGGTACTGGCTACTGTTATGAGCTTTATAAGCTTTCTGACCGACACTAAAAATCTTTTAAAAATTGATGAATACCAAACCTGTATTCTACCTTTAACATAAACAAAAATATGAAAATGGACCATTTCTGTGGCTATCAAGATTCTAAAGGATGAATTCCCATGTCCTGGATGTTTTTAATTAAATAATAAGGATAAATTCATAGACTTTCCACATCGCTCCTCAAAAGTGGTGGTGCATTAATTTGAGCTTTTTGTCTTTATTCACTGAGGTACATCAGGCCTGATACTTCACGGAGGCAAAATTGCCTTTGTTGCCCCTGGTCAATGCCTTGGTGCCCTTGAAATGTTTCAATAGAAATTTACAATTTCCTCAAGGAGGTGCCCTTTATTAAGAAGAAAATGCCTTAGTGTCCTTGCCCTTTCAAGAACAAAGCATACAGGCCTGGTACATGCAGGGCTCACCCTCAACACTAGCCGGCGTACATTGTCTAGTAAAATCTGCTATGGGCTAGTAAACACCACTTCTCAACTTGCCCTGTGGGCTTCTAAAAAACTGCACAACTTACATTGTTCACAATGCTCATACTTTGAAAAATTAATTTTTAAAATGTGTTAATTTATTTTTGAGTGTGTGAATGTCCATGTAACTTCATTTGACCTTTAAACTGGTTGTGATCTGTGATCGCTACCATTCAGGAAGATACATTTATGACAATACATGCTTAAAATTTGAGCAACGAAAACTTAATGGGGGCAAGTAAAATGCACAGTTTCTAGCCCTGTGGGTTACTTGACAAAAATCTTAAGTGCAAGGCCTGACATTTTATCATTATACATTACCACATGTACTTTTTGTGGTTAAAAAAATCAGCCATTTTAAATACAAATTTAAAGTTTCAAAAAATATGATGCAGATTTCCTAATCATTAGACACCATGAGTCTCTTCTGTTTTTCTTAATACATGGCAATGACCATATTTTCAACAAACTTTGAGGGCGAAAGAAAATTGTGTAATAAAAACATTACACCAGGAAAATCCTGTCACACTAAGAAATGATAATGTACCTGACTGGAATTGTGAAACAATATTTTGTACATTGTACCACATCAAGGGCCATTAAATGAATGACACACATGTACATGTACAATGTATATTGTCACATTGCCCTGTGTAGCACGATTGATGAGTGAAGCACCTTTGTTGACCTTTGGTCTGGTCTGGTCTGGTCTGACTCAACAGGTTTTATCTGGTTCCTGCTGGTTTGATTTGTTGCAGATTGTATTATGTGGGTTCAATCATGGTGTTAATAATACTAGAAAATTATTGGACACCTGCATTTAATTTGCACTTGGAAAAACCATACATTTAGTAAAATAATAATTTACAAAGTTTTTCTTCTTCTTCATAAGTTCACAGGTTACATGTGTACCCATTTGTTTTTAAAACTTTATTCGGCATGAATATCCGGACAATAATTCATTTGTTAATTACCTACTACTACTAATCATTGGCAGATTTTTTTCTTGCAATACTTCAATTTAAATGAAAGCATGCACTGTGTGTTTGGTGCATACGTGTAGTTTAATCCCATTTCAGCCCAATTTGAGCTGAACTGGAAAGCTATGTGAAAGTGACGCTAACAGTCAGGAGGTGCCAAATTGTAACTTTCTCGAACCTATAAATTTTTCAGCCATTTGGCTGAAGTGTAGCTAGGCCTAGCCCTAGCTAGGTATTTATTAAAATTTAAATCTTCTGTTCTAGGTTAGACCCAGTAACTGGGGCGCTGTACTCCTTTTTTTTAGATTTTGACTTTATCGGTCGTACTAGCGCCCCAGTCCGGCATATATGTATTAGCGCTGTGATAAAATGGATTTAAAACAAACGTGTGATACCCTGTTCAAAAAATTGCCCAAATTACGAAAATTGCTGGAAAAACGCCTACTAGCTTCTCAAGATAACAACGATGAAAAAAAAGGCTTTTAATTGTACTCACAATCATTTTCTGTCCTCCAAACTTTTAGCCCACTAAAAGTGCAGCCGTTACAATCTGTGTTTTACTACTAATAGTCATGCGACACTCAACGACTGTTTCCTTATGTGTAAAAAGTTGTATTAACACTGCGAGGATTGCATGTTCGCTGATGCCCTGACTTGCATAGTTTTGCGCAGTCAACGCAGGATACCAGCTGTGTAGTGTTGACTGCACAGTGCTTGTTGAAACGCACCCACCCTCTGTGTAGCCATTGTGGGGGGTGGGGGGTCGTTGACACTCCACAGCTGGTATCCTGCATTGACTGTGCAAAACAATATGCCAGTCAGGTCAACGGCTAACATGCAATCCTCGCAGCGTTAGTAAAACTTTTTACACACAAGGAAACAGTCGTTGAGTGTCACGTGACTATTATTAGTAAAACGCAGATTGTAAGGGCTGCACTGTTATAGTGTTAGTCATTGGTGGGCTAAAAAATCATTGATTTGGAGGACAGAAATGATCATGAGTACAATTTGCCTAAATGCATTTTATTTCATCTCTGATATCTTGAGAAGCCAGTCTAGGTATTTTCCAGCGATCTTTTTCGTAATTTGGGGAATTTTTTGAACAGGGTGTCACACATTTGTTTTCAATCCATTTCATCACAGCGCTAATAACTGACTGGGGCACTAGTACGACCGATAAAGTCAAAATCTCAAAAAGGAGTACAGCGCCCCAGTTACTGGGTCTAGGCGCGGACCATTCATTTACACTAGTCATGCTATTGCTAGTCACTCATTACTCCTAGAACTATGAGGTTTGTTCCGCTATCGTCTCCACGATAGCGGAACAAACCTCATATAGTTCTAGGAGTAGTCACTCATCAGTTTACACAGCAACCATTTTCTAAGTGGACATTCATATGCAATTGACCCATAGGGATTTTCGTGAGTGCTCCCTCTAGTTCTTATAATTATACATTAATTATTATAACTATTAATACTCTATGGGCATGAATCCATGATGGGTCAAATCAATCAAAAATCAGACCAAGCGTCTTAATAAAGTTTTAATTAAACTTAAATTTTAAAAGGGAAAGAAACCACCACTTTCCAGGCAACTAAAAATGTAAAAACACGATAACACTAACAGGTATGACATGCACTATGCAGCCTTACTTGCTAATACAAATCGACATTTACAATATAAGTTAGTGTAACACAAAATAAATTGCGTAAAAATTGAACACAAAAATCTTACAACATGGCGGCGACATCCGCAGAGAGCTTGCTGTTGAATGTTGCCATTGTCTCCTCTCTTTGCGACGTCTCTTTTTCATGTTTATCAAAATTTTGATCCAGCTTGGCTGCTTTATTTAACGATAACACCATAACTTTAATTTGTGTGCACTTAAATTGGATTTTTTAAGGCTTTACTGAGAAAGAATCGGGTATAGATTCGACGTAAATGGCCAGCAGTTCTACACGGTCTGTCTTACGTACGTTCACGAAGAATATATTGTGCGATGTCGTTTCGTTCGACGACGATCTCTCTTTTATTTTTTACGTCGTTTGGATTTGCGGCGGCGACTAGACTAGACTAGACTGTGGCTGCGGCTTGATCATGACGTAACGAGCGTTGAAGTATAGGAGGCCCATAGCAACATCCTTAGCAACAGCCACAGCCGTAGCTACTTAGGCTGGCTGATGATCTGAATCATAGATGGCTTCGGCTGTGGCTAAGGCTGTTGACGTTGCCACTGCAACCAACGGCCATAGCCGTAGCCGAAGTCGCTGGATGCGGACGCCCTCTACACTGTACTGATAGCTGCAGTGTGCTGGCCTTTTATTTGGGCGTGTGCGCAAAAGGAAAACCCCCACCCCGAAAAATATAAGTAATTCAATCATGGATGTAGAATTGATTTAAAACGTAAATAAAAAAGTTATTGATTAGGAAAAATGAGCTATTTAAAGGGTCTGCGTCGGCATGATTACAGCAGGCCGGCTGTGCATGGAAAGATCAACTCTCACCATGACTCTCACCCACATACTTCACACGCGCGCGCGCTGTCAAATCACAAAAGGTATGTACATTGAGCCCCGCCCCTAAATATATTGACCAATCACAGTATGGATGCACACCTGGTCAGCACAATGCCCGTCTTTTATATGCCACACTCAGCACGAGATGAACTGGCGCGCTTTAAATACAAGCACACGTTTACATTTTCCGATAGGATTTTATCATGTCAGACTTTTGTCAGACTTTCGTTGGCGTAGCCAAGGCTGTGATTGGTCAACACGTAAGGGGCGGGGCTTAATGGATCGGTCTTTTGGAATGTTCTCACAAATTTATAAACTGACCAGTACAGATCAACCATCCTTGCTCTATGGTTCAACTTAAAGGGGCACAAAAGTATTGTTCACCCCCAAATTTATGAAAACGCTTTTTCCTTATACAAAATTAATTAATGCAAATGAAACAGCAGATTTTGATCTATGCATATTGTTGCTGACCTTTTATTGAAAAAAAATCTGAATTGTGTATTACATGCGACTCATGTATCATCAGTTAAATTTCTCTTTACACATTGATTCTAACAATCTCAAATATACAACGCGGAAAATTAAAAAAAGAAGAAAATATCATACTTAATTTGAATAGCAAAAATATCCCCTAAACTGAATACTTACACCATAGGAATATAATACACTAAAAAATTTACAAAATTATGTGAATACAATATGTCTAGAAATAGTAAGATGTATGTTTATCTCACAACCAACTGAAAGATATCCATTATTGACCCCTTGCACCGACGTCACACGCATCAGCCACTCTCGCCATTTTGGGAGTCAAATTGCACGTAAAAACATGATGAGAGTGTAGACCTAAAACGCACACTTCACTGTTTAACTCTTTCACTACGGAACTTAATGTGCAGCTGTGATGGAATTGTTTTATATTTTGTTGATTTTGAGCCGCTGGCAGCGCTTTTCTGGCACATAAAGCAATTTACCAGTTTAGTGAAAGAGTTAACACACGGGGACATTGACTCCCAAAATGGTGCAACCAAGATTATTCAGATGATGACGTCAGGTGAATTGGGTCAATACACTTTCTTTCATCGAAAGAAAACAAATTAACAATCAACCTGACCCAAATAATAAAAAAAAAAATCTTTGGTTGACTCGCATGTTTTTCTAACCTAATAAACCTCCGTAAAATGTTCCAAACCAACTATCTCGATTGCAGACCTACATCCTAAAGCAGTCATCGGTAAGATTTGAAGCTTCACATGGTGTAGAACATGATAAATAAACTACTTTGCAACAGACAACCATGTACTATCTTCTTGAAAGAAATGATGGTTTTGTGAAAAACCATGGGCGAGATGATTTTTGACGTTTCAAACAGAATGCTGTTTTCCTGAAGATAAACATACACTGTACCAATACATACAGACTCTTCTAACCTCTGGTTCTTCTATACAGAACCACCGCTTCTTTCAAGAAGAGATTAATGCATGGTTCTCTTGCAAACTAGTTAATTTATTTCTCATAAGGATGTCTTGTTCCCTGTATACACAGGGATTATTTTAAATTATTCTTTTTAGAAACAAAAAGGGGCCATACTATATTCCCATTTATATAACACCCAAGTAGATCCTTGTCATTTGATTCGTGCATTGTTGGTCACGTGGCATTCTTTATTCAAATCGTTTTATATACTACATCATAGAAGTGCATTTTGGTACTATGCACCGTGCCTTTTTGTTCCAACCTTTTTTAACTTTTGCACGCTATACCACAACCACTCGCATGCACACATTATACACAGCAGAACAAAAGCTTGTAGTGGATGCCAGAACACAATCTTTTACATTTTGTTGCTGGCTTTTTCCTCCAGATGACAAAGATCAACTTGGATGTTATATTTATAAAACAAATAATGAATATTTTGCATTCGTGCAATGGAGAGAGAATAATTTCGTTCACTGAAAGATTGAATGTTCCATTTAACTCCGCTTGCGCCTCATTGAATGGAACAATCCATCTTTAACTCATGAAAATATTCTCAACACTTATAAACATGCACTCATAAACATTCATTATTTGTATACTAACCTTTGATAAGTCCCATTGCAAGGTACACAAACAATACCACCCTACAGTAAATAGCCATTTTTTTATATGACTGTTAAGATGCATGATCCTCTGACCTTTTCTTCCTATACATTAATACCAAGGGTCTTCCTGCATCAATCAGAATCCTTCAGCTACAGAAATTTCTACCACAACATTTGGGCTGAGATAAGATAAGTGTCCCTGGTTTTGATTTCAGGAAACACCAAGATTCATCTTAAAATGAGTTGTCAAAATCACTGTAGTGATTTGTATTGTGACACAAAGTGACATCACACTTTGCTTAGCAATTACGATTGATACACATCTTAAGATCAATCTTCAGGCTCTTTGTGAAATTGAGCCATGGTCTATCTGCCAGTTTATTTCGTTATGTCAGTGCAACCAGGTCGTATCTCCCAAAATAGTGTTTGAGTTTTAGTATGTCAAAAGGTCATATCTTGATGTACAAAGATGTACAAAGTCAACGGAGCGTGTTGGCATGAGATATAACTTTGTTGTAGAATCAAGTAACAACCTTGCTGCACCGACACTGATTTGATTTGGCTATACGCAGTACTGAATTCATAAAAATGAGCATCGATTTGAAGGGTCCATGAGATTCAGATCTAAGCCGACCCTAAATTTAAAAAAAATGTTCTCTAAAATGAACTATTTAATAAAATTAAATTCAACTGAATATTTTACAAACTACAATGTAGAAAATTCCTTGGTCTCATTTCACGATAATGTGTCTGGTATAGGCTTGAGAAGTTGCTTGGTGATCTCCTTGTACTTCACAAAGCCAGTCTTTTGAATTCCAAACTCTCGTAGCACAGCATCCACTGTGGAGAAAGAGCAAAGAGTCCAGGTTAAATAAATAAATAAATACACTTCACATACACTATGCTCCAAGCATGGTCAGAGAGGCTGCATTAGGGTTGGTTTATAGTTGGTCGCACTATGGTAATCACTGGACGCTATGAATGCTGGATGCTGAGCCTTTTCATTGCAGTCCTTGGTCACTGAGGCAACAACGTGGATTATAACACCTCTTCCTTTGATTCTATCTGTTGATTGGCCGAACGTGCGTCACGTGGTGTTGTGTATTTTTACTATCACACTGCACACCGATCAAAAGAACTACTAAATGGTACTATCCAACGACAACCTCGAACCCGGTGAAACGATCAAATAATACGTGCATTTGAAAAACGATATGAGAACGAAGGCAGTGTGGTACCCCTTCTTTCTTTTTGTCAAGATTTCCTGTCAGATTTTATACAGTTGTTTGAAGACTGATATACGCACAGCGAATATTACCACAAAATGGATGAAATTGAGGTGTTATAAGACAAATATTGACTGCTTTATCTCGTGGCGTAGTAAAACTAGTCACTCTCGGTGATCCCCGGAGCCGCCTATCTTCCCTCGGCTCCGCCTCGGGAAGATAGGTTGCTCCGGGATCACCTCGAGTGACTAGTTTTACTACGCCACTCGAAGCAGTCAATATTTGTATACTATGAACTGCGTCGCGCATCAACTTTATTGTTGCGCGACCGACTATAAACACTGGGGCAACTGACTAGTGTCCTGGGTGATTTATGTGCAGTGCAAAATGCACAGGACCAACAGTTTTTCTTGTAATGCACCAAGGCACTGAGGCAATGACCAGGGGCACCAGAGGCAATTGCCTCTGTTGCCTCCGTAAGGTAACAGGCCTGATGTTGCTGTTCTTTTTGTCGTACGGAAATAAATGTACATGTACATGAAATAAAGAAATCAAGTTTTTGCATGATAAACATTATAAAACAGTGCTTCTCAGAGTAATGTGGAAGAAAGTCTATCTTGGACCCTCCGGGTGGGAATGAAGCCAATGGCATGCATACTGTGGTACAAGCTGCTAACTGCTATCAATAGGAATTGGGCAAGTAGTTACAACAGCAGCTCTAAAATGCACAAGCTTTTGTTTTTGGTTTTTGTTTCACTATCAAATGTTTTGGTTGGCAATGAGTGGACATGGTTGATTCTACAAACTGTTAAATTACACACAAACTAGTTTGCAATAGACATTTGGCTTTGCACCACTCTATCTGGAGTGATAAAGACAAACTCGCACTAATATAAAATGTTTGCATCCTTTTGGAATACATGTATACATAATAACATTTAAATAAACAAACCTAAAAATACAATCCCACAGTTTATCAAATGCAGAATACATGTATAGGTAAACTACACTTTGAGAGTGAAGTCAAAAATACAGCGAGTGAGAATTTAAACTGCTACATCTTCAGATCAGGGCCCACTTTCATGGCGCTGCTAACCACATTCTGCGCTTACTTCGCCCTGTAAAGCACACATTTCTAAGAGTAGGACCATAAGCGCAAATTCCACCGTGAGCAATTCCATGAAAATGGGCCCAGTGTCTTTGAAACCAAGTTTTCAACGAATAGGTTTTTCCTGCATATTCTATGTTTTCATGAATATTTTTGGTTGGTTATTAACTGACTGACCTTCCTTATCCGAGAGTCTTTCACCGAAGTGAGTCATGATGTGTCTGAATTCATTAGCCATGATGAACTCTCTGTTCTGGGGATCTGACTGCCTGAAAGCATCTAAGATCTCCTTCAGGGGATCCTCTTCATGTTTGTACATGATCTGAAGAAAGTCATCAAACTTGACACGACCACCTTGTTGGCAAGGGAGGGAAGAAAAAACAGCAGCTGTAATCTTGTTCATTTGGACAGTAATAAAAAGGCAATAAAATACATGAAAACTCTCCTACTCTTGGTAACAATTGCAGCGAGTTGAAATAATTTGAAACCCCCGATTACACTGTAAAAATGTCAACAAAAAACCCTCAAATGAGTTGTATGTTAACCACACTATTTCTATGATTTGACACCCAACCTACCCCGAAAGGACGCCCTCTTGCAGTAAACTGTAAGGCCTATTGCAGGTTGGCATATTCTAATCTAATGTATCATTCAAAACTGCAGTGGATGATATTGAATGGTCAGACAGTAGAAAGGTTAAAATGACACAAAAGGTAGCTGCAACTACATCTACTTTCATGCTACCAAAACACTTTTCAGAACTTTTGTCCTCGATTCCAGTTATTTTAAATGGTAGGCAGAACTCGCTTTCAAAGTACAAGTAGAACAACATTACAATACAATGAAATCAGCTCAGGGTCTAATTTTATGGGGCTGCAGAAAAAATGTCTTCACAAAATTATTTGCTTGGATCACACCCTTGAAGAACCAGTCATACACAGATCACATCAAATGTTTTGTATGCCTGGGCTTGATTTCACAAAGAGCTATGATTGATCTCAGGTTGTGTACCAATCTTCATTGCTTAGCAGAGTGTGACGTCACAATAAACATCATGATGGCAATATTGACAACTCATCTTAAGATGAATCCCAGTGTTTAGTGAAATCAAACCCAGGCCTCATGGCAAGATTGGTTGATTTGGGGGTACAGCTTCATCCAATTCATCAAATTCACACAAAAACCGTAAGGTTAAATTTTGGAAAACTTGGGGATGTTAGGGTGAATCTAGAGGAGTTTGGCTTACCATGTTCATACTGCTTCCGATACGCTTTGATCTCATCAACAGATGGATGTGTATCCAATGACCTCATTGCTACTACAAGGTCATCGCCCTTTATAAATCCCTTCCTTGACCGATCATACAGCAGAAAACATTCCTTGTATTCTGAGCAAAAGGATAAGAACAAAGTTGTTTCAAATGATTGTACAACACTGGTAATACCCAACAGATAATTTCCTTCAAAAAAAGAAAATGAACACTAGATGGATATTTTACTAAAGTCCCCTGCTGTTGCTTTCTTTTTCCTTTGAAATTGCCCATAGATAAACAATGTACACTTAAAGGGCCTATGAAGAGGTTTTTTTATCACGGAACATTTTTGTGGCTTAATATATGGTTTGAAATTAACAAAACATAGCATTGACTATTTTGATGTGTCTGTTATGCGTTAATACACTTTAATTGAGCCCCGGAAATGTGTGCCATTTGATTGCGCAATGATCCATGACGTAGGCTGTGGTAAAACATTTCGAAGACGGCTCTGGTGCCGAGTGGTCAACAATGCATTGTACATTATTGCCACACACATGGCCCTGGTCAGCCGTTCCACTGTCTACGTCACAAATTTTATGTTAATGAGGAAGGGTGGGCGGAGCACGGCAACCCCCTAATTTTAGAAATCACATGTAAAAAATGTGAAAAAGGTAAAGATATATTGTAATAGGCATACTTTATTTTTTTAACCAATAAAAAAAAAATTCATGGGACCTTTAATAACCAGAAAATGTGTGCTGCCATTAAAACCCTAACTCTCTAGGATAATTTACTAGGATCTTTCCCCAGCCTCACTCTCGAAATCCAACACCATATCGTTAATCAACATCCAAACTGTTGGATTCTGATTATGGTGCTATGCCTGAATCTATGTAAAGCATGATGTTTACTAGTCCAGTCTTCAGTTCAACAGAATCAAACAAAACATGCCTAACATGCAGTCAGATTGTGATGGGTTGGGGATGGTTAGGGTTAAAAGTATGAAGTATAAAGCCTGTACATCTTTCAAAAGTGAAATTTTCACTGGAAATTTACACTTCTGTTTTTGAGAAAACCATGTTTTTGCTAAACTGTTAACATTGATCGCTTCATGGTTTATTTTTATTGCCAGCATTTCAGCAGCTGGTACACTTATGCACACCTGTTTCATGTTTTAGTCTTATGTACTGTAATAGAAACTTAAAAACCATAGCTTTAAAATGTCTAGTACACTATGAATGGAAGAGTAAGTTATTTTAAATAAATAAATAAGTGTAAGAAAAATGTCCCTCTCCCTTGGGTATTAGAAATATTTACAGAATATACAATCATTGTTTACAAAACTTACCCAACCCCTGTAGAGTAACACCCGTTTCAGATTGGCGCTCCAGAGTCGTGCCGAACCAAATAGATTAGGAGCGATTCTAGATTTCAGTTTCAGACAGGCGAACTTGACTAACATAGACAAGATCAACGTCTGAACCCGAATGAAACAGTAGATTTTCGACTTCTAGTGCATCTAGTGGCTCCTAACTGTTTCAAATTCAAAAATCAATCTTCTCATGTACTTAATTCAATAATTTGGTTCGGCGCGACTCTGGAGCGCCAGTCTGGAAATTTTTAATAACTAATTAAACATTTAACAGTTAGTTAGTACATTTCAGCAATGCTAGAACACTCGAACACTGTCAGAACACTCAGTATTACTCTTGTGTCCAAAAAGACCTCTCGATCTATTATTTTACACATACTGCTGTTTGATAATAATAATATAAACCAAAAATTTAGTAAATATAACTCTACCATTATCAATGAAATTAAAAATGAACACATTACATATCAATGTGTTATTTCGTATTTGTGATATCGAAATGCAGGAGGGTTACAATCAACTAATTGTTATTGATCATTTGATTGAAATAAAAAGTTAAATCACACCACGATTTAACATAAAAAGGAACTTGGTCTTGGATGACTGAACAAGATTTATTTAAGAAACATTTTAGGGGGCCTACCATTTTTATTTAAACACAATTTTTTTATAATTTTTTATTCAAGTTTAACCTGTTTTTTATGATGATTATTCAACAGTTTAAAGCTACTTTCGTGGTTTTCAATAATTTTAGTAATTTCGCAGGACAAGCCGTGAGGGCGTGGTTTACAAAAGACCACATTCTTTAACAGTTAGTTGTCGGTGTTACGTTAATGACTGTACTTCGTACTGTATGGCCGTACTGTAGTCTGTACTGTACAAAATGATCAAAAATCGCACTTACCATCAATTTGCCTTTGTGTGAATACGTGTGCCTGTGTTGAGGGAACATAAAGAAATAAAGAAAATAAATTTAGTTAAGATGTCACACTTTCCCGCAATTAACTTCATTGGTAACTAAAAAGGTTTAATTTTCGTCCACTTACCATTTTGATCGTGGATGGATCTGCAGTTCAATAACTTTTGAGACCGAATTGATGGCTTCGGCTCGCTCGCGGCAGGCAGTGGATGTGACCGGAACGCTGAAAAGTCCTATTCTTTTACGTTGTCATTGCAGCCAGCAGCCATAGCCGTAACCGAATTCGCTTGATTCGGACGCACAATGAGAGAACCCGACTGGTTTTGATTTCAACCTCGTCCTCATTTTGACGTTTGCTTTCAGGCTGAACTTAAACTCCTGAGATAAACTACAGTCTTGTTTCTAGTGTTCTCGCACACGATGATTATGCAATACGATTTGACTCTTGCGTACAGTACAGAATGTTGTTCCATGGTTGTTCGAACTTCGTGATACATGTTCAACCGGCGATCGGTCAGGAGGGACTTCAAAACAGTTGCCAAAAGATGATATTCCTCACCTGATTAAATTATCAAATAATGTACGTATAGAGGTATGATAAAGTTACATTGTATATTTTTGGGGGATCTTTGTCCAATAATTTTAAAAGGAGAGTGTAAATGCAATTACCCTACTTATTTACCCTTCTACTTCTACTAAAAGGATAAATCTAATGTTAGTTCTAGCGCGCAGCAGACCGCCCACACCCATGACACCCCCATTGAATTCAGCATGCCCACTGTCGGAGATGCAATAATATTTCATGCTTCGCAGAGCGGGCCATTCCATGCCGCTGACCGTACCGGCTGGCATATTCTGGCGGCTCCGGCGGAAAAACCGAGGCTGAGCGCAGATTTAAATAAAAATAAAATGTTTGTTTCATGTTTGCTTACCCACTAACTTTTTTTTTGGCTTGGCATGTTTGTTGAGTTTGAGACGTGCAGTTGCATCTTGAAATTGATTATGAATGACTAATCATCCCATAATTTTAATAATCATGGCTATATGATCATTTTCATATCCACACCACGTTTTTGTCACAATTCAAATCGCTTGTTATTCAATAAACACTTTCACGGTAATATGTGCCTCTTGTTCATTTGTTTATTTCAAACCCTTGTTGCCATCTGCGACTCGGTGCTTAAACTTTATCATGCACGTGTCTGTCTGGAACTAAGTTAGGTGTTTGATACTCGAGTGCTAAGTTAAACATGCCAACGAGTGGTCGAAGTAAACAAATCAGTCCTGTATAAGTTATAAAAACAAGATAGTGCAAGTTACAGTAAAAGTGGTCATTAGCTTAAATTTGAATTCTGTGATTGATCCATAGAACATTATATCCCTACCCCGCTCCAAAATTGTAGTATGGTGGTTGTTGCAACATTAGGCTCAGTAATTGGGACCCTATAAATTGCTCTTTTAACAATAACAGAAGCAGTCAAAAGAAAAAAGTGAAAAGAGAGTGGCGGGATAAACAATGGAGAGAAAGACGGGGGGGGGAGGGGGGTTAATGTAGAGAGAAGAGGCTAGTTTAACCATTAGAGGTTGGAAACAAACAAAAAAATCAAGGGTGAGAAAATAATTTATTAGTGATCGAGACAGATTTAAAGGGGGGACATCTGTAGAAAAAGGAGATGGCAAAGACAAAAAGTAATTAATAGTTTCCGTCTTGGATGTTCAGACCATGGGGTTGAATGGTGTGGAGGCGCCGTATCCACATTTTCTACCTACTCAGATGAATAGTCAGTGGTTACCTAGTGCCTCAATGCTCTGTAAAATAATGTCAGAAATAGAGTGATTAGGTAGATTGAAGTGATGTCCGACAGGTGTATCTAGCTTCTGGGAAATTGTTCTTCTTCAGGCCACTCAAAACGATCCTTCTCAAACTCTGGCCCATCTCCAGCAACATACCAGCTTCAATACCTTTGTTTGTGTTGGCATCCTTGTATTATGTACAACCTGGAATGTGTTGACTGCGGAACTTTGCCCATTGAAACACCTTAACCCTTACAGTCCCTACTCCATCAAACTCTAACAGCAGGTTTTGTTGGATTTTGTTGGACTGGGGACTGCATGAGTAAAGTTATCATGCTTTACATGGGTTCAGGCATACCACCATAATCAGAGTACCACAGTTTGGGTGTTGAGTAAACCCATATGGTGTTGTAATTTGTTAGAGTGGCGAAGGGTAAATAGTAAATCACTCAGGGGAGATAGGGTTAATGATAATAATAGCGGCCATTTGTATTGCGCAATTTCTGTCTAAAAGACACTCCTGGTTGCTGAGAGTTGCAAAACAAAAAGTACATAAAGTCACACTCCAGGTTGTACATAATAATACAAAGATGGCAACACATACAAGCTAGAATGTTGCCGGAGATGAGGAGTGATTTCATTCCTTAGATATGGGCCAGAGTTTGAGAAGGATCAGACTGAGTGGCCTTAAGAGGAACAATTTCCAGCGGACAATTTGAACACACCAGTCAGAATGTTGTGATTATGTATCAACAGAAGGAGACATTGCATGACCTCAAAGAGTTACAAAATATCCTCCCAGTTTACCGCTTTGCAAACTGCAAAATATCAAATGGAAACTTTATCAAAAAAAATCTACACTTAATTTCAGACGATGATAACTTTTGCTTGATCTCGTGGAAGCAGTCTACCCACACACCATCAACACCACCCAAAGTTTGTTGATCCTGAGCTGCCACAGTTTTTACTCATCCTAATGCCTCCTATTCATTGAAGATGATAGAGAGATCCGAGCAGGAACATCCTATTCGAAGGATCCAGGAGGATCATCATCACCTCTGTGACATCTCAGTCAAAGCAGAGAGTAGTAAACTTGCTGCAGAGGTAAGGATAATGCAAGCCAACTTTATGGGTAACTGGCTGAATGCGCCCATCCTGGGAAAATACAAGAGAGAGTACTCACGCCATAGAAATAAACCAGAGAACCGGTACCTACTATACCGCCCCTTGTTATCGCTTCGTTAAACATTGTTGTTTGCTATGCGTGATCCACGCATCCATGTCCAGCGCAATCATGAAAGTGCGTGGCGCAAACACGGCGGGTGTGTTCATATTCCAAGTGTTTTTGTTATTATACACATTCACAGTGATAGTAACCGAAAGCACTTGGTCACAGCAGAGGCATGCTGTGGGTACACTATTTTGTAATCCATAGACGACAGCATTGGCGGCGCAGTACTTGTTCTCTGGTTTATTTCTAGGACTCGCGCACAAAGACACACTAACAAGAGTTGTTTTTTTAATTCTCACAGCGACTCTCTGGACTTAAGGAAAGTTTCAGACGAGTACAAAGCTGACTACAAAAACCAGCTCTGCGAAATTGTCCCTGGAGCCTAGTGCTTACACGTACTAGGACCTAAATGCACCAGACACTGGTGCCAAGGCCCGACAGAATATTGGTGCCTAGGGCCTATAGAATATTGGTGCCTAGGGCCGATTCAGCACTGGTGCCTAGGGCCTACAGAACATTAGTGCCTATGGCCTACAGAACATTGGTGCCTATGGCCTACAGAACACTGGTGCCAAGGGCCTACAAAACACTAGTGCCTAGGGCCTACAGAACACTAGTGCCTAGGGCCTACAGAACATTGGTGCCTAGGGCCAATGCAGCGCTGGTGCCTAGGGCCTACAGATTACTAGTGCCTACAGATTACTAGTGCCTAGGGCCTGCAAAACACTTGTGCCCACGGCCTATAGAACGCTGGTGCCCATGGCCTACAGAACGCTTGTGCCCAGGGCCTACAGAACACTGGTGCCTAGGGCCTACAAAACACTAGTGCCTGGGGCCTACAGAACATTGGTGCCTGGGGCCTACAGAGGACTAGTGCCTAGGGCCTACAAAACACTAGTGCCTGGGGCCTACAGAACATTGTTGCCTAGGGCCTAGAGAGGACTAGTGCCTAGGGCCTACAAAACATTAGTGCATGGGGCCTACAGAACATTGTTGCCTAGGGCCGATGCAACACTGGTGCCAAGGGCCGATGCAACACTGGTGCTAAGGGCCGATGCAACACTGGTGCTAAGGGCCGATGCAACACTGGTACCAAGGGCCGATGCAACACTGGTGCCAAGGGCCGATGCAACATTGGTGCTAAGGGCCGATGCAACACTGGTACCAAGGGCCGATGCAACACCGGTGCCTAGGGCCTACAGATCACTGGTGCCTTTCTGACACTTTCAAACTGGCATGTATCGTAAGTGGTATCTTGGAGATAATATTTTTGCAGATACACCACAAGTGGATACTTACCCTAAACGTAACAAATTGGGGGCCAGGCAAATTTCCTTTCTATACCTAGTTTGTTTACACTGATTTGATGAAGGTCTGTTTTGTAGCATTGCAACTCATTACAACCTTCTGTGTTTTATCGGTGTGTTACTGTTTGAACATTGTGGACATGCGTTACAGGGTAAGCTGTTGCATTCAGATACAAAGCGTGAGCCAGGGTCTGAATCTGAGGTTTCCAACAGGCATGTGATTTGTCAGGATTTGTCCTTATCTCAGTGTTTTCACTGATCTCCCTGTGCCCTCAAACTTCTTGATTAAGGCAAACTTACCATCACAGAAATGAAAAGGCCTGCCTTTGTTATGACCAGACCTTCAGATACCTATTTGAAGTGATGTAGTCCAATTTCATAGCTCTGCTTAAAACAAAAAATATTGTTTAACAATTTACTGCTCACCAAAAATGAGCAGGATACCAGTCACACGGTACATGTGACCTGGTATTTTGGCCGATAACCTTTTTTTTTCTTTCTTTCTGATATAAGCAGAATTTTGTTGTGCTTACATGTACATTGTAGCTACTTTTTGTGCTTTTAAAAAAGCAGTGTGAAATTAGGCCCTCGCAAACACTATAGCTGTATCAAGGGTCAATTCATGGTCACTGTTCTTATTCACTTATGGCATTGTTGCTTGTACTGTACAGGGCTCGAATTTTACACTGGACCACAGGCCCGAGGCCAGTGATTTTAGTATCGGGCCAGTAAACTCAAGTCTGTACAAGTCCGGCGGTCTTGTGTTCATCAATTGAATAATAATACCTCACTGTGTAATATCTTTGACAAAAATAAATATGAGAAATGATGTTTGAAATGTTGACTTTGAATCTGATCAATATCTTTCAATTCTGTTGAGTATCAAAATATTCTTACCCACAAGACAAATGAGACAAATCTTCTCTTATAAAAACAGTTTCCATTTTAAACTTTGTAGAAAGTTCTTTCTCATTAAGATTCTGGTCTTGTAAAATAAATTCTGGTCCGGTAAACATTTTGAGCCCTGCAGTCTTGTGGACTTTTACCTCAAATTCGAGCCCTGCCTGTACCAATGTTAGATTGATTAAACTACATGGTCTAATTTCATGGCTCTGCTTTCCACAGAATTCTGTGCTTACAGCTCCTTGAAAAGCGTGTGATTCTATGGGTGGTAAGCAAAGGCAGAATTCTGTGGTAAGCAGAGCCATGAAATCAGGCTTAGATGTCAGAGCATTGGGAAAAGAGAGCGCACTGGTTGTTAGCGTCAAGTTTGAACAGAGCTTTACTTTCCTTGGTATTTGTCTGTGGCACCAACGTCATGCTCGCCATTTTGGGAGTCAAATTGCAGCTTGTAAACACCACATAGCTTAAAAAGCTCACAACATTGTACACACAGGGACATTGACTCCCAATGCAAACAAGGTTATTGTGATGATGACGTCAAGTGAATTGGGTCAATTTGATTCCTCCCCCCCACCCCCAATCATCCCTACCCCTATTGTTGCAATCAGCAACACATGAAAGACCTGTAATGTGATATGACTTGTGGGCAGAAAAACCCGGGAGGAACTTAATCCTGCCAACTGTAGATCCGTTCGATCAAATGTAAATCTGACATAAATCCACCAAGATTCTATTCTATTTTCCTCTGTGTGATTGCAGTATAATCCCCCTCAGTGGAAGGAGGTGACAGCGTCCCTGACTGCTGGGGCAGTAGCCGGAGCAACAGCCAAGACTGCCATTGCACCACTAGATAGAACTAAGATATTGTTCCAAAGTGAGTTTCCCCATTCTGGGTCTTGTAAAACAGAAATTGTGGAGGATGGTGGAGGATTTTTCAATTAGGGAAGAATCAGACATGCAACTGATCAGTTCGTTTCCTCTTTATTCTCTACATTTGTTTTTAGAAAGCAAGAGGAAAGTTTTTCTTTTGCAGATTAACAAAGTTGAAGGTCAGAAAAATGTAAACCTTGCTATCTGCCATTGAATCTTACATGTAAGGTCAGTTTACAGCAACCTATTCCAGGCAATCTTCAAGAAGAAAACATGTTTTCATTACATTTGTATTGTATGTAATTTTCTTGGCGATAATGATAAGACACTGTAAGAAAAACGTCCCTAGTGCTACCAAAACTTTCTTCTTTTCATGTAACACAGTTGATTGCCCCCCAAGCTGCCTGTTTAAAATTGCCTGTGTGTAGTGACAACGCCCTTATGGCTGTTTCTAAAACAGTGGCATTCGCTACGTATATGAAGCATAAAGGTCACACAACTCACTGTTGGTTTTTTGGGTTTGGTTGCAGCATCTGATATGCAATTCAGTGCTCGAAGGGCTTTGATGGTAATCCAGCAAGTTTACCACAACGAGGGAATATTAGCATTATGGCGTGGAAACTCAGCTACGATGACACGCATAATCCCTTACGCTGCAATCCAATATGCATCTCACGAACAGTATAAGATCTTGCTAAATCCAAGCAAAGCACCGTAAGTATTGCTTTCCTTCTCTGTGATGGTGACTTTCCTTCTTCACCTGGGCCCAATTTCATAAAGCTGTAAAGAAAATACTGCTTAGCAAATTTCTTTGCTACGCAAAAAATGAGGAGGGCACCAGTCACAATACTGTAAACATTATGGATATTTGGCTGGTAACCTATTTCTGCTCAGCAATATTTTCCTGTGCTTAGCTAGTTTTCGTGCTTACAATCTTTATGAAATTGTGCCCTGGGCCCAATTTCATAGAGCTGCTTAAGCAGTAAATATTGCTTAACAGTTTTCTGCTAAGCAGAAATGAGCGGGATACCAGTCACAAATTGCACAAGTGACATGGTAGTTTGGCTGGTAACCTTATTCTGGTAAGCACAGTTTTCTTGTGCTTAGCTACCTTTTTTGCGTAAGCAGTTCTATGAAATTGAGCCCTGGGCCCTGTTTTTTATAGAGCTGCTTAAGCAAAAAATTTTGCTTGAAACTGTTTTGCTTAGCAAAAATTAGCAGGATACCAGTCACAGGTGGAACATTTTACATGGTAATTTGGCTGGTAATCTTATTCTCGTAAGCATAAATTTGTTGTGGCTTGGCTACTTGAAATACTTAAACAGCTCTATGAAATTGGGCCCTGAGTTCTGGGTGGAACCCGTGTCTAAGCAACTTTAGCAAGCAACCATCATGGCATGCCGATTTTGAAGCAATGCAGTACACAACACGTAAAACCTGGCATAGTTACATGTAAACTATAGCATGGCATCCATCTTGGCAACTTAGCAGTTAGACTTTGATTTTGTTTGGATAGATCAATTATTCATCTGTGACAATCTTAATCCCATTAAATCTGCTCAGCCCAAAGAAAAGGTCTTAATGTACACCCTCAAGGAACGTCCTTGTGACTTTAATTTAAGAGGATTGAATATTACCATGGCATTAACAATTTTTGTTTTCACAAACTGACACACATGTTTCTTTACCATTGTAATACACGGTGAAGAAAATATTTTTTTACGGATCTACAATAATAATATTTTTATCACTCAAGGGCTCGTGGAATACGGAAAAATATAGTGCTTCTGCGTCCCATATCTCACAAAGCCACAGGCCGAAGGGCATGGGACACAGACACGCTATATTTTTCCATATTCCATGAGCCCGCGTGTGATAACAAATTTATCTTCCAGTCATCGGGAAAAATACAATTTTAAGCATTATTTCATAATGAGCAGCACGTTCAACACGCAAAGTTTGGAACGTTTTTTGTAGTGTCTGTAAACGGAGCATGACGCTTGAGACTCACAATACGCAGAGTGAAATATGTTTTACTGGGAGTATGATATGGTTTATTATAACACTCCTGTTGAGCAATCTGATTGCAGGATTAGCGGGCACTGGAAGATAATATTAGTTTTCACACAAGCACAAGTGGAAGACAGACGCTCTATATTTTTCCGTATTCCACGAGCGCACAAATTTATCTTCAAGCAAAAGTGCCACTTTTGAATTTACACTCGCACTCGTGGAATACAGGAAAATATCGCACTTCTGCACTTTACTTTCCCGTATTCCAAGAGCACGAGTGTGATAACGAATTTATCTTCAAGTCAACTGGAAGATAATACAACTTTGAGCGTTAATTGATGAAGAGCTAAACGTGCAACGTACAAATTGTAGAAGATCATTTTGCACCGTCCGTATACGGAGCGTGACGCATGAGACTCAAAGTATGCAGAGTGCAATATAGACCATTATAACACACCTCTCCCTGGTTCTTTATCCTGATTGGCTGAAACACAGTCGCAGGGGGGTGAACAAATATAGCCTAGTGCATGAAATCTGAACCACACACACCGCACGCGCCGCACGCGCTTCATTTGGGGGAAATAGTTCGCAAAGCGGGAAATAGTTTCAAAAACCCAAAAACTATTGACTGGTAAACAGCGCCCTCAAGAGAACGAAAATGGCGGTGTCTGCGGATCAAGAAGAATCTCCGGCCAAAATACCGCGATTTACTCTTCTAACCGACATTTTGGACTGAGGTGTGTTATAAAACACATACGGACTTGCATTATTTGGGCAATAGTGCACGTCTATGCACCCCTCGGGCCTGTGAGTGACCACTCACAGGCCCTCGGGTTGCATAGACGTGCACTATTTCCCTCATTGCCAGTCCATGTGTCATACTAGGAGTATGATATGGCTTATCACACTCTCCCGTTGAGCAGTCTGATTGGGGGATCAGCGCGTACTGGAAGATAAAACTTTATATCACACTCTTGTTGATATGGATCAACCAATCAGAATCGAGGATTCAAGTTTGCTTGAAGTTAATAAGAATAATAATAATACATCTTTTGAAAGCACTACCTATTTATGAGCAAACATATTCCAAGGCGCTGGAAAAATTAAATAAAATCAAAAAAACGCACTTTACAAAATACTTTGAACTACAAAGACAAAGTATACCAGGTATGTAATTAAGAGCACTGACATCATCGAGTGGATAAACAAAGTGGGATAGAGAGTCAGTCATAAGCATTGCTGAACAATTTTGTTTCCAAGCATGCTTTTGCAAATGTCCAGAGATTTAATTTAGTAGCTCGTATATTCCTACTTTAGTCTTATTTACAATTTGTTTTTTGCAGCAAATATATTTATTCTATTAAACTGATGTTAAAATTGCATCTTGGATAAAGAATACTATTTTGGTATTATCTCTGATGTGTGATAAGCTGTGTACATACTCTGTGCCTTCGAAGTCCTTCCAGCAAAAAAATCAGCAGGCTACTTGGGTTGGATTCGAACCCACATCCCCATTATTTTTGCATAGATTGCAGTCTTAGCCACTACACCAATGTGCACAGTGATGAGAGGCCAGTTCGAATCATTTGATTAGCTGTGGGTTTCGCAAACAATTTAATTTATGTACTGATTGCATCGAGGATTAAGTAATTTATTTTTAAAACTTTGTTAATAAATTTATTCTACTTCGACTTTCAATAGAGAGGTTTCACGTGACGTCACCCGAGATCTTTTTCTAATGCTGCGTGCACAAACAGATGCTGGAAATCTTTTAGCAGCCGACGGGCCAGCTATTGAGTTTGTTAACTGGCTGGACCCAACATGGCTGCAAAATGAACTTTAGCCAGGGTCACGCAACCTCTCTATAAAGCTTTGGCCCAGTTTGGAGTAAAAGTCACTGAATAACTGCATTTCTCATTTCGTTTTGGTCAACTAGGAGTTTACAACCATTTCCAAGGTTCCTTGCTGGATCATTGGCTGGAGTAACGGCTTCTACACTCACATATCCACTGGACTTCATTAGGGCTCGTATGGCTGTTACTAACAAAAAAAGGTCTGTGAATAACAGTTATTGATACCCACATCCCCTCCCCCCTCCATGCCTCCCTTCCCTGCCCCCCCCCCCCACACGAAATAATAATTAAACAAATAATTGGATTTATATAGCGCCAAAGGATACAAGGCCCTTAAGATGAAGAAAGGAAAAGACAGAAAGGCAAGGAGGAAACAAACCAGCTAAGATCGAGGGTAGAGATGGGTCTGGAGAGCAGTTTTAAATGACCGAAGACAGTTGGAATTCCTATTGGGATGGGGTAGGCTGTTCCACAGACAGGGAGAGGCAGTGGAAAATGACCTGTCACCAGCTCTTACACGTGACTTGGGGAAGAGTACTGGGTATTTAGAAGAGAAGAGAGATAATCAGGTGCAGAGTTACTCTGTTGCTGCTGAATGCCCCGCAGCACCACGTAAACCGTTATAAGGTGCTAGGCCTACATAAATGGGTCTCCTAAGTCAAAAACTTCAAAAACCTGTCTTAAAAATAAATATAAGCTTCAAAAACTTAAAGCTTTCATAAAAATAATAAGGGGTTTGAGTGCCCAATAGACCTATCCATTTAGCCCTGCCCCCTTACGTGTTGACCAATTACAGCCTTGGCTAAGCCACCGAAAGTCCAACAAAAGTCTGACATGATAAAATCCTATTGGAAAAAGTAAACATGTGTGCGCGTACTTATACCATGTGCTTTCATGTCGTGCAGTGTGGCATTAAAGAGGCGCAAATGGTGCTACCCACATGTACAGTGGTGATGTAGCCAATGCTGTTATTGGTCAATATGTTTCGGGGGCGGGGCTTAATGGATTGGTCTGTTGTTGGTAGTTACGTGCACTATATAAGACTCCAATATTACTTCTGGATACTGTTGCCATTTTGGAATTAAGTTGTTACAGATGCTATACCATTTTTGTTGTTGTTGTTAAAACACAGTGGAAAAGATTTCAAGTCTTGAATTTTGAATACATTTGCACAGTCACAAGACAATGGGAGGTATCATCATAAAGACCTTAAGAACAGACGGTTTTGCAAGTTTCTATCGAGGTTACCTCCCCACAGTGCTGGGAGTCATCCCTTATGGCGGAATCAGCTTCTTCATCTTTGAGACTTTGAAGAAAAAACATCGAGGTATGTCAACTAAATATCATATGTCGATTTTAGTTCATCATGAAATGTAGGCAAAGTCTGTGTGGCGTTTTTATGGTTTTGTGTTTTCCAGGGTGTTTTTCAGACTTTTGATTTACTGAGATGTTTAATGGTTTTGAGATTGCTTTTATGCGACAATTGTGTACAAGACCTGAATTTACCATAAATGGAAGAAAAACATAGCTTGTATCATCTCAAAATCTTCAGTAATATATGTTTTAGTGACTGGGGCAGATAGGGGAAATATTTGGGGATTTGTGCCTTTGATGATACAAGCATGGAATTTGGCACACAGTCCAAGTTATGTCAAGAGAATGATATTTAGCTATAAGGCCATCACAAATTTGTCCTTTGAAAAAATATTGGTAAAACAACAAGCATTTTTCAAAATTTAGAAAAATGGCTCCTTTGCTTTTCGTTTTACCAATACAAAGGAGAAATCTGTGATGGCCCTAACCTCTTGATAAGGGGTGAAGTTTTGGAGCTGGAAGTGCAATGGTAAACGAATGTTTATTAAGATTTGTTACACTGCACTTCCGGAAGAAATTAGCTGCTCTATGAAATTGGCCCCTGGTAAAGCTGCCCACCCCCCTCCAGGCTCATACGTCGTTGGTCAGTACTGAGTCTCACCCCGGTGGGTGATGATTGGCTGTGGATAAACCTCACCGTAATCCATTATTTCTTCCTAGAGAAGTTCCAATACATGATTATATTACAGATATAATAGGCAGAGATCTTATGCTATCTCCCGTATGTAAATCCCCAAATCCTGCAATACATCCCCCCCCCCCCCCCCGGTGATATGTATTACACTGTGGCGAAGATTATGCATAGGTTTATAGATGCAGGACATATTATCCACTATCACTATGTTTTCCCCCTTGACAGAGCTGACCGGTCACTCCCACCCTAAACCTCTTCAGAATATGGCTTTCGGCGCTGTCGCTGGTCTCGTTGGTCAATCCGCATCGTATCCCCTCGACGTCGTCCGAAGGCGGATGCAGACCGCCGGAATAACCAAATACTCGTACGACACGATCGTGAACACGGCGAAGGATATTTACCATGAGGGGGGTGTTGTCAGGGGATTATACAAAGGACTGAGTATGAACTGGATTAAAGGTCCAATCGCCGTGGGGATAAGTTTTACGACCTATGACCTGGCCCACCGATTCATTCAACAGAGAGTTCTACATGAGGATGTATGATGATTGGATTTTAAGAAGCAATCAACACCTGCCAAGTCTGTATATTTTCATACGGACAAGCTGGTTTACACTCAGGGTTCCTTATTTTGTATGTTCAATAACTTGCTCTTGAACATTGCAGTGTGTGCGTTCTTAAGATTGCATGCCTGTTTCCCCAAAAATGGTTTGATTTTTATATATATCAGCAGTTTTTTCCACCCCACTCGCACTGAAGTGAGAGCAGTGACAAAAGAGGCTGTGGAGGGAAAGTATGCATAATCTGTCATACAAAGTAGATGAAAAAAAATGGGTGCAGCAAGGGTACATGTATTTCCTTGGGGGGGGGGTAAATTGAATGTGTTAACTTTTGAAGTGATAAATCATCTGTTTTTCTCATGTCAACATCATAAACACAGTTTAAAAAAGATAATATTTTTATTGAACTGCTTTGCTGAGCAAATTTTGCTTGAACGAATTTTCGGTTTCTGCTTCTCCATTACCATTGTTTAACCACTCTTAAAAATGAGTCCAAAATCCAGCCCCCTTGTTTTTATATAAACACGCACAAGTGATACCTTTAAAGATGGAATACAGGATTGGTATTCATCCAATTTTTTTTTCTATTGGTATCAGTCTGAAAGCTTTCACCGATGATGAAGTTCATACTAGTAGCAATCTTCCATAGAAATATTTCTGTCTGAAATACTGTCAAAGTCGAGAAAACATAATTAGAAGACCCTGAATTTAATTTTGATTGTTACAATCAAAATTATGGACAATTTCTTGACATGCTGAAACGTGTACATGGTTTTTCACCAATTTCTCCTGACTAGGACGACGGATTGAGCCCAAATTTTCACACTTTTTTTTCATATATTGAATCAAAGTAAGAATGCTGCATTATCAGACTTACCAATCCTGTATTTTACCTTTAAAGTTGCCTTAAAAAAAAAATTAAAGAAAACTACTAAAAAAAAAAAATGATATTGTGTACATAGTTGTATGGCGGATGATTCATATTATGTCGTGTGTGTGTAAAAGGGTGCTCGAATTCGCTCCCTTGTGGAGTCCTATAACAAAAGGGAAGCGCAAGAACAATTGGTCTCCACAGGGGAATTCTAAAGAGAAGGATGCTCCACATGGAAATTTGTGTACAAAGTCTATGAGAAGATATTAAGTACAGGGACAAAGGAAAGAACAATAGAGGTCTCCACAAGGATGCAAAAATGAGAATGTGTGGGCTATTCAAAATTGGCTTGAATAATTTTTTGGGTAAGAGTGGACAAACTTTTCAAAGAAAACGTCTTAATCACAGGAGTCTCCCCAACTGCCTAATTATTGTTAGACTGGTCATGATAGGATTCAGCATAACTTAAAAAAATTGGGTTGTGCCAATTGGGTGTGCTTTCAAACTTGCTGCCATGATGCTTGAGACACTTTCATCTAAAAACGTTGATGACAACTTATGTAAAAGTATTTTAAAAAAACTTTAAAAAACGGCAATATGTGTAACCTAACCTGTAAAACTTTGTTTTCTTGTATGTAAAGCTGATTTTGTGAATATTTTTGAAGTTATGGGAGCTGAGTATAATTTCCCCTGAAGGAGTGCTGTCAGTGGTGATCTGGTGGGGTTGGGTGGATGTGCAAGCAACCCCCCTTTTTTTTTGCAAAACCGACCCAATGCCAGCTTATTTAATGGCATTTGATTCTTTATCGCCCATTCGCCCGGCAAATGACTCTCAGCCCCCCCCCTGGCAAATAACTACCATGTTCTACCCCAGGTTTGATTCATTCGTTCTTCACTCTGCATTTATGAGATCAGTATTTTAAGAGATGTACCAGGGTTTGCCCTTAACTTTTTCGGTTACTATCCAGTCAGCAGGACCAGTCAGCGTGTCATTTCACTAGTGCGGCAGCTTTTTTTCACTGTTCCATATTTCATATTGAATAGGGATGCTTTTCAACTCTAAAGTAGCCAGCGTGGACCACTCTCACCTCCCCCCCCCCCCCACCCCCCTCATTTATACATGTTGAAAAATATTAAAATTTCCTTACGTTTCATTAGAAACATTGTTTTTTATAAATAAAATGACAAGATTTGAGGCCAGGCATTTACAAACACAAAACAACCAAGGCAGATTTTAGGCTTGGCCCTACAACTTTCCTTGGTTAAATAAAGATGTGGCTTTTGGTACACTATCATCAATTGGCCAGTCAGATTATTTACATGTACAATACAACAGACCCATGTACTAATGACGTCACACTTTGTTTACAATTATGCGCTTTCTTACATTTGGTGCTCAATATGTGGCAGGGTGTACCCCCCCCCCCCCCCCCTCCTATTGTGTCTTCATTGTGTTCTGGAAATTTCTGGAATTCTTTTGAGGATTTTAGGAGAGGGGTGCTTCTGTACAAGAGGGGAAGAGTGTGTTAGAGAATGGGGACATTTGGGGGCCCCCCTCTGCCACATATCAGGCATGGTATACTTTCTTATGGTGGGGACCAGGGAATGAGAGGGGGGGGGGGGGGCTATATGTAAACAAAGTGTTACGTCATCAGTACAGGGGTCTATAATTAGTAATGTTCTACCTCCATTTATTTGAGTAGTGTGGGCATGAAATGAAATAAACTGAGAGATGTTATACAAATATTTGAAATACGTCTACTCTATCGCTTAGGTCATGCTGTCAATGTTGAATTCATTTCAAACTACAAAAACTGTGTCAAATAATATTCTTTATAGCCAGGTGGCTTAGTGAAATTACCGTGAAACGGCGGACACAATTGTCACCCCTTTGTTTTGTACACATGGAAGCGGGGCAGGACATAACTCCAGTTAGGAAGGGAGTTCACAAGCGAAGCCAAGTGGGATCATTTAAATATCCTAATTGGGACAAGGGGAAATCAGTTATCTGCGTAATAATAGTCTCTTTTGGGATAAAACAAAAGAGACTGGTACCGCTGGCACTGTCTTGTGCTGCATGGTTCTACGTGGGACCATTGGGTCAAAACACATTTTATTTTAATACAGTGTCGCCATAAACCAAATGTTAGTAGACCTACGTAGCTAAATTACAACCATAGGAATCTCTCCACCTCAAGCTCACACTAATAAGTCATGATCGTGATGTATTCTTTAGCTTAAAAAGATACATGATTCAAATCAGACAGCTTATGAACATTAATGGGAGATCATAACCCGTCCAGAGGAGTAACAGTTGAGCCCAAACTCAACGACACCGAGTAACAACACCGTCATACCGGTATATGACAAGAAAATAAACATGTTTTCATATTCCGAAATTTAACATTTAAAAGGCAATCTAGGGGACTTGGAGTATAAGCCTATACGCTAATAGATGTATAGTTTTATTCACAAACACTACTAGGCCTAAATACTGATTTTGTTGAGAGATTCTACGGCGCCCGTCCGGCCCGTCATTTTGACTGTAAATTCAAGAGTAGGCCTAAAAGAACGAAACTGAAACGTTTGGCCTACATTGTGACGTCGAAGTTGATCTTGTGATGAAACAAGAGCGGGGTCTCTCAACATTTAATTCAGCACTTGGCCGTTAGAGTATAGTGTTATATTCAGTTTTAATATCTTGCACACTTTTCAAATATAAAATCATCTGTTGTTAACTCTATGAGAGCTGCCCTTATATTGCATACATAACTTCAAAGACTGGTGACGTCATAGCACCTGCCATGCTGGGCGCGTGAGCACAAACGCATTGGTCACACACTTAGGCTTTTTGCTATACTTCTAACGCTGTGATACAATTTTAAGTATGATCGTGCATAAAATGCCTTGCTCCACCTACAGGTGATTGTTATGGCTAAATTTTGAATATCTGTGTCTTTGCAAAACATGTCAAAGGCAAGTCCAAAATTTTAAAGTCTTATTTTAATCCTAAAAATTTACGGTACCCGTAGTTAAAAGTTACGAAGTCCCTAAAGGGACATTAGGTGGGGGGAATTGAGAGGTGAAAAAAAATTGAGAGGCGAACAAAAAAAGTTGAGAAGCGGAAAAAAAAAAACATTTGAGAGGTGAAAAACAATTCAAAGAGCTAAGACAGAAAGACAGAAAGAGAGTGATATGTCGTAAAGCAAGTACACAGGCACACAAATGCGTGTACTACAACACTCAATAGCAAGTAATGAGTCTACACAACTATGGAATCATAACTCATATAAATGTACCTTTTCCTAGATTGAGATCCCGTCCTTGCTTCCAAGCTTTAAGCATGAGCCCTGAAACTCTCAGTTTTTTTTTTTTTTTTTTTTTTTTTTTTTTTTGTTTGTTTTTTTGTTTTGTTTTTTCCCGGAGAAATCATTTATTACTTATTCCTCGGTTCACATCAAAATAATACAGCATTACACTTTATAACAAGACATTGCCATTTTTTGAAAGCCTGGTTTTCAACAATTTCGAGCGATTTGTCACACATTTTTACCTCTTTACTCTTGACATAGATTACAGTAAAGCTCCCATTTAGAACAAAATTTTTGAGCATTACCGTTTACAGCAGACAGGTATTTCTCACAACTATAACATTTCTCTAACACCTGTTTAAACATTGTGAAAGAGGGGTGCTTATTATTCATTTTTATCTTATAGATACGAAAGCATAGAAGAACATAGAAGAATTAAATTAAGACTTTTTAGGTTTGCGTTAACATTAACAAATAAGATTATCTCATTGTCCAAGTGTAAACTGATGTTGGTTTTCAGTCTTTCTGTCAAACGTTGGCCCGCTCTGGGTACCCTGCATCCGGTAGGCTCCCATTGCAACTAATGCTAAAAGCTTAATATTCAAAAATACTTAAAAAAATATTTAAAAGTCTCTCAGCCTCTAGAAAACATATCAAATATATTTTCTGACAACTAAACTTCATTTTACATTTCAATTTTTAGTTAGTAGGTTAGCCGTTGAGAAATTATTTTGGTAGGCTGATCCAAAATAAAAACACCCTGGAACGAGTAAACTGGCCATACTTCATCTTGGGAAAAATGACCCTACACTGTTTAGCAAAATATGGCAATTTTTACAGGGTCAGTGTATCCAAAATGCTCCAGCTTGAAAGTCAACAACCCTAGGAGCACAATGTTGGACCATTTTTCAACAATCCATAAAAGCAAAGACCTTCAAATCTTTGATTTACAGAAAAAGTTGTGGGTTTACATGTTATTAATGAGGCTCGGTGCATGGATTTCTCTCTATTTAGTGTAGTGCACCCATCCGTGGTCACATGGCTGTGCAACGACAAAGCCCTCGTCGATTTTTTTTCACCTCTCAATTTTTTTCCTTGTCGATTTAAAAAAAAAAAAGCAATATATATGGCTAATGATTATCGTTTAACATGCAGGTTGTGTAAAGTGGGCGTGGTTTATGATGGAATTGCGTAGACAGCTGACCAATGGGACAGTCATGATCCTAATTTTATTCATAAACCCATTTTGCGCTTCAACATGAAATGGACACGGCAATGGACTGCTGAGTAGCCTACCACAAACAGATGATGAAGCAATAAGCTTAGTTGAGCTTACGTTGTAGTGAGGGGTTTGCATATTGGCCACAGTCACTGCATCTTTGGCGAGAGAAAAAGAAATGGTTTAAGTTTTATGATTGCACACTCTTCCACTCCATGGTCTCTGCGCACTGCTCTTCCATACATCGGCATCGCATTCAGTATAGTTAACATGGCAAGTATTATTTTGTATTTCTTTACCCTTTCAGATACAAGCCTAAGCTAAAATTGTACATGTCGTATTTTCTTTTGCCTGTTCTTTGTGTACTCGGTTTCAGACGAAGTGAAGGGGCTTTCGGTTGTGTCTCTTTTGTTTTTAAATCAAATTTCTCGGACTTGACGATCATTGTTATCGCGAGACTCTGGGAAGCTGTTCGTCCTCGCGACAGTTCATAATTATGTTAAAACGGTCACGTATACATACTTGTCACATCATCGAGATTTCATGAAAATGTTGGTAAATACTTATTGTTATACCAGACCTACAAGTAATTATCACAAGATTTAGTGTAGTTCAGAAGCACTTGAGCTACATTTCACACTTCAGTACTGACATTAGGTATGTGAAAGGTAGTGAAAACACCGTAGCTGATGCGCTTTCTAGATGTTACATTGGAATATTGACTCCCTCCATCAGTTCCACTACCTCAGTGGATTTTGACGCAATTGCAAACAAACAGAAGACTGACGAAGAGTTAATTACACTACGAAAATCGTCAAATCTTCAATTTAAAGAAGTACCACTTTACACTTCTCAAGGCACTATTACTTGCGAAATATCAACTGGTCATCAACGTCCTTATATACCCAAAGAATTTAGGGACGATGTGTTTAACTCCATTTATAATCCTTCCCATCCACGAATAAGAGCTACTCAGAAACTTATCTCACAAAGATTCATTTGGCCATCAATGAACAAAGATGTTAGGTCATGGATCAGAAATTGCATCAAGTGTCAACGTGCTAAGGTACACCGTCATACTGTGACACAGTTGGGTACTTTTCTCACACCAGATGCTCGATTTAATCATATTCATATTGATATAGTCGGTCCCTTACCACCTTCTCGTGGATTTAAATATCTGTTAACATGCATCGATAGGTTTGTTCGATGGCCAGAAGCAATTCCTATTTCTGACAGCAGAAACAGTAGCGTGTACTTTTGTTGAAAGATGGGTAGCTAATTTTGGAGTACCTGCCACAATTACCACTGACAGAGGAAGTCAATTTGAATCCAAACTTTTTGATAATCTTTCCAAGCTCTTAGGTTGTAAACGAATTCGCACAACAGCATACCATCCCCAAGCAAATGGATTAGTAGAACGTTTTCACAGACGAAATCTGAAATCTGCATTCAAGACTCAAAATGAACCAAAACCCTTACCTCTAAAAGTGATGGTTATTCGAAACTTATTTGGGTTGCAGTGCAGCAGAGCTAGTTTTTGGCACAACACTCAAACTACCCGGAGAATTTATCGTCCCTTCGGATGATTCAAAATCTATAGATCAAAGCAATTACGTTGGCCATTTGCGTCACCATATGTCTGAACTTCAGCCCATATCTACAAGACCCAATCAACGATCAAGTCATCTTCCTAAGGAATTATCTACTTGCACGCATGTTTTCATTCGTATACTGATTCAGTCAAAAAGCCACTACAATCTCCTTAACACGGTCCAGATCGCGTGGTCGAAAGAAAACATAAATGTTTCATCTTGGACATACGCGGAAAACATGATGCAATTAGTATCGATAGATTAAAGTCTGCACACACCAATTTCGAATTTGACTCAACTCCATCAAAGTTTAATCCATCCTCTTCAACCTAATCTACTCCTTCAACCATCATTCCAAATCAGAAACCAGATAGGTTTACACGCTCTTGAAGGCAAGTGAGATGGCCAAGCAGATACTTGGAAAATTATTGTAAATGGATCATATTTCTTTGTAAATACATTTTTGTACATATACTTAATTTTGCTATACTACATACCAATCACATTTAGGTCAATGTGATTTGCCAAGGGGCTGATGTAGTGAATTCTTCACTTTCTTTTAATTCGAATAGTCCAAGAACGCGACCAGGTGTTCAATAATAAAAGATTCCCTATTAGTATTCAGAAGACCCTCCTTTTCATCTCAACCTTTGGTGCGGAACGCGTTCTTATAAGGCTCTCTACGAGCACCACTCTCCTTACAACGTGCGAGGTGCTTCAGCAACTACCACTACATCGTCTTCTACACTATTAAACTAATTTACGCGTGAAGGGAGCCTGGATTCCGAAACTGGCTCGGCGGCGTTTGCCCCTCACAGCAGAGGAGTCCAGGTAACCTTAGCATTTAGACAGTTTTATTAATGAATTTTTGTATCAACTCTCGGAAGACACGAGAAAAATACTTTATATCTTTGAATAAATTATTGAAATAATAAATCCCTGCGACTCTATCGAGGGCTAAAATTACACGAATTCCCTGTCGTACTGTAGTTTGCAGTACCCTAGGGCGTCCGTGTAACTTTTACAGAATTGTTTTCAAAATGTTTATCTGAACATATAATTATCTTCTAGAGGGTCTCCCCACCCTATAAAATCATCATCAGGCCCGTAGTAGTACATCTAGACACCCAATCATGAAAGGTTGTTAACCTGACCATATCTCCAATAAACAATGCGCAATCCTTAGGTTCTTCTATTCTTTCTTTGTCCTGAAATTCTGATCCATCTGCCATTTGCCGTGTTTAATACTCTGAACTGAATTTCCATAATGATGATGATGATTTCGTATGCTATTTTGATCTCTTGATGAAGTCTGTAATGATGATGATGATTTCGTATGCTTATATTTTGTGCTTATATTTTGACCTCTTGATAAAATCTGTAAGCCAGTTGATGGCTAGGTCTTCAGCCTGGTGAAGGACTATTTTTATGGTGCATTGTCTGGGGTTTGCCACAGTCACAAAGCGGGGATGCCGAGTGGCCCACTGGTATAAGCTCCATAATGATGAGGAAATAAGATGAATTAGTAAGTAAAGCTGTCTCACGACAATAGTGTTGTGCGAGGGGTGTTGGCGTCCACACATTGAGAACTTTCCAGCGAGTGATGAGCGAATTTTAACATATTATTTCGTAAGTTTGCAAGAAAGACAGTTCCATTATTTCCAATGGCAGTTCTGTATGGTAGATCCCCGTGGTGCCGCATTTTTGAGGTTATAGAGCTAGCTCTATGGTTGTATCGTAAAATGGGGTGTGATCCCTGGTTACACATCAGTAAATGTGATGCTCAATATGTGCGAGGCAGGGTGTACCCCCTTCCTGTGTCTTCATTGTGTTCTGGAAATCTCTGGAATTTCTTTGGAGATTTTAGGGGGTGCTTCTCTACAAGAGGGGAAGAGTTTGTTGGAGAATGGGAACATTGGGGGGCTCTCTCTGCCATATATCGGGCATAGTATTCAGCAGTGACCGATTGAATGGATTCTGACTGACAACAAAGATGTTGACAAAATAGACCGCCAACATTAGAGCTGGATAGCTCGGTTGGTTGAGTGTTGGTACGTATAACCGGTGGTCGCAGGTTCAAATCCCACTCCAGTCAAATATTTCTTTGCTCACCCCAAAATTAAATACTAACTATTGTAACACCTCTTCCTTTGATTCTATCTGTTGGTTGTCCGAAAGTGTGTCACGTGGTGTTGTGTATTTTTAACTCTTGCAATGCACTCCCGACCAAAAGAACTATTAAACGGTACTATCCAACGATAGCCTAGCAACCGATGTACTATCAAATGGATACCCTGGTACCCTGACTGCATTGACTTCAAGCGTTGATTTAAATGAGCTGTGTGACAACCTTGAACAGGGTGAAACGATCAAATAATACGTGCATCTGAAATACGATATGAGAACGAAGGCAATAATATTAGTCTGGTACCCCTCTTTCTTTTTGTCAAGATTTCCTGTCAGATTTTATACAGTTGTTTAAAGATTGATTACTACGTATGCACAGTTGTTTAACGAATATTACAACAAAAATGGATGATATTGAGGTGTTATAAAACAAATATTGACTGCTTCGGGAAGATAGGCTGCTCCGGGGATCACCTCGAGTGACTAGTTTTACCACGCCACTCGAAGCAGTCAATATTTGTATACTATACAGCAAAAGAGGATGAGTCCTTCAGGGGCCTTTTCCAACCCATAGGATATGCTCTGACTTTAGCTTGGGCTCCGTCGTCAATATTTTGTGACAGTGCACGGTGTTCCAGCATCAAACAGAGCCCGGAGAGCCAGAGCATGAGCCGGGGTCCGGAGAAACCCACGGGACTAGCCGCCTGATCGTGTTTTGATCCGGAGGAGATCCGGAATCGAGGCCAGAAGTTTTGGAGAGGACAGGAGATCCACATGGATCACTTGAAAGTATCCATTTTAACTAATATTTATCGATTTTCTGCAAGGCCTCCGATGATACAGGATTGTTATCGCTGTTTTCATAAGGAGATTTGGTGTATGCATCAACATCCACTTGCATCATTACATTTGCCATATAAACAAAAAACGATAATTTAAATTTAATCTAAATGCAAAGATCGGGACAATAAAATACAGGTTATTTTACTCGAGCTTGCCTAGAACTCAAATATTGTGACCAAACTGTCCAGCAGGGTCCACGTAAACAGAAATTTATAAAGCGGGGAATCTCGATTACATTTACATACTTTTTATTCTGTTATTTGTTTTGTGCTATTATCATCATGCTGCGTGCGTCATCCACTCAAGCTATACCTTTATTTGGTTAATTTGTTTTTCTTCATATTTTGTTTATTTGAATGGTTATAGGATGATGACACCGGCCTTGGGCGTGTAGCAGTTTGCCGTAGGTTGCCGTAGTATAGTGGTGTCTTTCGTCGTCTTCCACCTCTATGGGACCCCGTTTTCCCTAAAATATTTTTCTGTGGTTTTCCTCCCCAACATCTTATTAAACTGACACTTTCTTCCTTGTCCTCTCTCCATGGGATTCTTGGCTAGTATAGTGATCAAGTTCGCTTTTCTGAGAGTCATTGGCTTCACATCCAGAATTAATCAACAAAATGAAATTCAAATGAAAGCCTTTCAGTTTGTTGGAGGATACGGAATCCTATTTGCCGACTGCAAACAGCTGCAAGTAAATTGCTGTTTGGAATTGCTCTTTTGATCCTTTTGAAAAGTTGTTCATCCACATTTGTGGTACAAAATCTATCTCAGAGCAGTTTGAGCAGTTTTAATTTTTTTGTTCATCTCCAATCTCGCTGAGAATGAACAAGTAGCTTCACAACATCCTAGTTTGTTGGTAGAAAATCACTCTCAGAGTATTCGGAGCAATTTGAAATATTTCGTCTTCAATCTCGCTCAGAATGAACAAGTAGCTTCAGAATGTCCATGTTTGTTGGCACAAAATCAGTCTCATAGCAATTTGAGCAGTTTTAATTTTTTCATCTCCAATCTCGCTGAGAATGAACTAGAAGCTTCAGAATGTGAAATAAAACACATACAGTGTGCTATTATTGGTGATTAGTCATTCTGCATTTGCCTCTGAAAATCAATGGCGTATGGGGGGGGGGGGGCACGGGGCACGTGCCCCCAACTGATGTCCGTGCCTCCTTAAACTGTTACATTTTAAAAGCTTTTATGTAGTAGTTTCGATGCTTATAAAACGATTGTTTTAATTATTTGCACACAAAGTATTTTGTTTTACCTCAACACCTCCAGAAGAGCGCTGAAAAGGGGTTTGTTTAGGGAAAAAAAAAATGGAAACCCTAGTTTTAATAATAGGTCAAAAGTGCCCGCAGAAAAATGGTGCCCCACCTTATGCCCCCTGAAATTTTACCTGAGTTACGCCGCTGCCCGGAAGTACAACCAGTGGAACCACACTCAACACTTTAAATTTAGTTAAACAAAATGGCGGACTGTTTTTTTTGTCACGAAATTATCCCCCAAAAACCCACACAATTTCAAAGGATATTTATGCGAATCATTACATTCGCCTTTTAAAATATCTATCCAACCATATTCATTTCATAACAAACTCTTTTTAATGCCCAAAAGCGCCCAATCCGAAGGCAATGTGCCCCTTTATTAAGCCAGTGTATCAGTGTAAGGCATAACATCCACAACATTAATTGGATACGTAGGACATTCACCCGGAGAAAGCAACCGTACGTAATTTCTTTTTTATTTAGAACTATGCAACGAATTGAATGGCGTCGCCTCAAGCTTTTTTCTGATATTTTTTAAGCGGTAGGCTAAAAAATGTTGAAGTGTTTAAGAATAGAGCTGCTTAAAGCACAAGTCGCTGAGCACAACAAAATTATACCTCCAGAATAAGGTAACAAGCCCAAATACCATGTCACGTGTGCATTTATGTGACTGGTGTCCTGCTTACTTTTGCTGAGCAGAACATTTTTAAGCAATAATTTTTGCTGAAGCAGCTGTATGAAGTTGGACCCAGATGGTAAAACCATGGAGGAAGACGAAACTCTCTTTCGTAAAACACACATTTATATTAAACAGTTAGTTGGGTTAATTTTCATATTGTTTTGTATAAAGTTTGTATTATTTTTATTCCATGAAGGGACCAGAGTAATTTCCCCCTCTTTTTGCAACTCCCTGGTTACAGGCATAAATGGACGCGTGTAGGAGATAATTAAACGGCACCAACTTGTCTGTCAACCGAGCCTGTCAGATATGCAATTTTGAAATTTAAAATGTCTTTGGGCCTCAGCTTATCATACTGAGTCCTTATAGTCCTTTATATCGAGTCCTTGTACACGTCAATGTTAGTCATTTAAAGGGGCTGTGTCTTCATGATTATAGCAGGCCTGTTGCTCGGCTGTGCATGGAAAGACGAACTCTCTCCCACACTCTAAAAACTAACTTAGTCAAAACAGCGTTAATTAGTCATTTTAGACCACGTTTTGACTCAAATTAGTCAAAAATGTTCTAAAATGACTAATTAAGGCTGTTTTGACAAACTGCTCAGATACTGCTCAGAGTGCAGATACTGCTAACGCACGCGCCCACGGTCAAATCACAAAAGGTGCCGTCTTTATCAAACTGGGATGTGACTGCTGGCGCGCACGCGCGCGTAGTGCCTGGGTTATTCCACTGAGGTAAACCAATGACGTAACAATGGAAAGCACATAATTTTGTACGCGCGGCACAGAAATTTGGCCAATGAGCAACCTCGTTTTGACCTCTAGCGGAGGGCGCCCTACTCAAGTGACGTCACGAGAGTCTACAGAGAGGTTTCACGTGACGTCACCCGAGACCTTTTTCTAATGCTGCGTGCACAAACAGACGCTGCAATCCATTCAGCAGATGCGTGACCCCGGGAAAAGTTCATTTCGCAGCCATGTTGGGTACAGCCATATACATACTCAATGGCTGGCGCATCTTCTGCTGAATCATTTCCAGCGTCCGTTTGTGCACGCAGCATCAAAAAAGATCTCGGATGACGTCACTTGAAACCTCTCTCTATGAACAATGTAAACGAATGTCGATTTATTGACCAAACCACACATTAATTTTATATAAATAATATATATATATATTTGTCACTGTTGTCCTTATTTTAGGGTAACTACACCGTGAGCATTTATCCATTCGTTCGAGCATTGGACATCACCGTCATAGTTGCTGGTTTCCTGGGTAACTCATTGGTGTGTGCAGTGTTTCTTTCCAAATCCTACGCTTTCCACAGTACGACCAACAAGCTCATTCTCCACCAATCCGTAATCGATCTCATCGCAATCATCACATTTCTCATTGCTAGAGTCATTGTTCATCCAGATTTTCATGAGATCCCCACCGGTTTTATCTCGGGTCAGTTCTTCTGCAAGTTTTGGTACAGTGAATTCTTCATGTGGGGAGTGTTCTATTCCTCCACGTTCAATCTGGTCCTGATAGCCTTCGAGCGGTACGCAGTGTCCTGTCAACTCATCTGGTACCGTAACTTTCGCCTGAGGGGACTCGCTAAGTTCGGCCTTCTCGTCCCCTGGATACTGGGATTCGGCTCGCAGTTGTACATTGTGATTATAACCTACTATACAGATGGCGTATGTTTGGTCATCTGGCCCACAGAAGCTGTCCAAAAGGTGGGCGGCGTGATCGTGTTCTCGTTCGAGTTCTTGTTTCCGATCACTACAATGACTTGGTGCTACGTCAAAGTGATTATCCTCTTGCGGAAGAGGGAGAAGGCAAATCGGTTGGTCCTGCATCAAGATAAGATCTTCAAGCGCAGCAAAAATGTACTGACCACCCTGGTGACAATCACCATTGCTTATGTGGTCTGTTGGATGCCAACGGAGATGCAGTATATCATTTTCAACCTGAGGTTTCATGTGTATTACGGCGGTAATGTCTATTACATCTTCTCTGTCTTGACCACGCTGAACTTGGTGGTAAACCCCTGCATTTACACCTGTAAATACAAACAGTTTCAGAAGAGTTTGAGGCGTCTAGTCTGCCCGCTGCACTGGGGCAGAAACGAAGTAAGGGACATTCATCATCCGCGCCTTCAGATGAGGCGTGTACCTTAGGATCGCTTTGAGAACACATTACATCAGAGATTTATAACAATTTTTTTCTCCAAAATGTGCGGGTTTGGAGAGATATTCGCGACGTATGAAGACATTAGACAAAAGCAAAGAACAATGTCTCCATAGGGAAGTTCTAAAGAGAGGCATGCTCCACAAGGAATTTGTGTACAAAGTCTATGGGAGGATGTTAACTACAGGGTCAAAGGAAAGAACTTAAAATGTCCCCACACAAGGAGCAAGTTCGATCAAGGACCAATGGTTAACTATATAGTGGTTGGTTAGTGACGTCCGTCGCACATGCGCACTGAAGTTGAAGTGCGAAAGACTCTAGTCATGTCACGTCAACGCAACCATGAGAAAATTGCGAAATCAACGTTATCGCTCTACTGCTAACTGGTCCCCTCTGCATTGTGCTTAAGAAACAGCTATTGGTAACCAGCGATGCGACCAACCTCGATAGGCTGGTCGCGTATAGTTGACTAGACTAGTCCAACCATCTTTGACTAGCGTGAGTTCGATCAGTTAGTCGAATTATGGTTAACTTTGGTCCGTGATCGAACTTGCTCAAAGATGCAAACGTGGGAATCTACCCTCCTCATCTTTCATGGGTCTGTTGGATGTTTTCTTTCATTTATCAACTGATGTAAGGCACGTGTTTGTAACCGTTTAATGCATAGCTGCACTTAGTCATTCGTTCACTTAATCATTATGCCAAAATATCAAATTTCATTCTAAACGTATATATACATGTACAGTGTTGGTTTCAATAAGCTATCGCCCGATCTAGGATCAGTGATTACAAGGTATCCATCTAATGTTCTGTGTCTATTCCGTTGGCAAGTGAAGACGTGGAGCCTGAAGTGCAACGTAAATGAATGATATACATACATGTAGGCCTACATGAACATTTGTTACACTGCACTTCTGGCTCCAAAACGTCATCGCTTACCAACAGGATATACAGCCGTGTCCGAATTGGTGACTACGGCTACGGCTGGACCGCCCTGTCATTATGCGTTGAAGTATAGAACATCCTTAGCAACAGTTGTAGTCGTAGCCGTAACTGCCGTTTCGGATACATCATACTGTAGATTTCATGTACGTTATACACAATAGATTCTTAAACTTTATAGCCTGTTCTTTGAATGATCCACTTGATGTCATTGATGCATACTCTCATGGGCCTATTTATTATTACATAACTGCATGAGCATCGTGTTTCTTTCCCGTGAAAAATATAGCGCGGAAATTAAAGTGGTTGACAGTGATGTTTTTTGTGTTGCTTGAAAACATTAAAAGCGAGTTTGTCCCTCTCCCATCGTCCGAGCTCAGGCTAACAAATTACTTGGGAACGTTAAAGGCAATGTACCGGATTGATAAAACTGACAGTGCTGTATACTTGGTCTAATCAACATACATGAAAAAACAAACCAGTGAAAATTTGGGTTCGATACGTCGTCTGAGCCAGGAGAAAACTAATGAAACACCGCGTGTGCTTTTGCCGTCGCGTCAAACCTTCGGGTCGTCGCGTCGTGCCGTCGCGTCGTGCCGTCGCGTCGTGCCGTCGCCTTTCGTGCCGTCTCCTCATCTGTCTTCGACAATATATAAGATATCAAAATTATTGAAGTAAATCAGTTTGAAAGAATTTGAGACTTCTTTCTCACAAAATATGTAAATGAATAGAAACTTGTTTTTCTTTTTCTTTTTTATATTGTTTCATTAGGGTGAAAATATTAAACTTACAATGTGCATGTTTTACTTTGAGGTTGCACAACAAATTTCAGCCAAGAATGAGTTAGCAAAAATAATGTCCTGAATCCTTAAAAGAGTATACGTTAAAATGTTCAACGGAACAATAACAACACTTCAGGCAAGAAATCCAAACACATTGAGTACATTTGAAAAACAAAATTAACATGCAAAAAGAAATAGGGATTTTGCCAAAAGGTTCAGGCGTTTGATATTTTTCTCAACCCAGGAGTAAATGGGTACCTGTAGAGGCAGAGATGGTTCCTGTGAATGATAAGCTTGGAGCGCGGTTACTCACAGCACCGGCTGTATACTCCCCAGGGAGCTGAGATGGTTTAAGGAATGAAATAAATGGCCTAGTGACCAGGGGTAGTAATTTCAGAAATACATAGAGAATATGAAACACCCATTATTTTTACATCCAGAAATTGATCAATAACCAATAAATCTTAGTTTGGAATATACTTCATTTTAAAGTACGCGTACTCATACTCGTACTCATTTGGAGATCCGAGTACTTTTAGGCTACTCGGCTGTTGGAAATAGTACTCGGATAAAGGAAATACCTGTACTCGTGTGCCAAGTACTACTCAGCCACCTTTGTACTTAGCGGTACTTGGTACTTGGCCAAAAAGTAGGCCTACTTGTTTACAACAGTGCTGAGAACTTCCAAACTTCATTATCTAAAGCGTCTAGATGTGTGTCATTTTCCTGTAGAAGGTTGTATGTGGACGATGGGAGATGTTTGGGTGAGACAACGCCTCCTTGATGGAATCAAAGCTGTTGACGACCACCACCAATGTACCGCCTAGATTCAGACTAAACACCTGTCCGTAGATCCTAGCCAGTCGACTTACGTTCTTGTGCTCGCGGCCGACCAAGGCTAGGTTTGGGAGGTAGCCAATAAGGGGCCATCCAATCGGACCAGGAGGAAGGTTCCTCGGCCGTCGGTAAAACCAAGTAGCTGTAAAGAGAGCTATCAACCCAATCAGCACCGACTTGACAGTCCAGAAGCTAAATACTTCTTGTAGGAATGTCATACTTCTTCTGCGTTGTACTCGGCAGTGTCCGTTAGTCCAGATAACGCCAAGTAACAACATGTGTGTTTCTCGGCTTGCTGTTGCAGATTGCTTTTCTTCGTCCGAAAATTAGCCTTAAGCAGCCAGCAATAACTGCACGTCCAAAAGCGCCAGACAGCCCACTGTTAAACGCAACAGTAAACAACATGTAGCCCACTGTACAACATTTGCGATCATAAGCAACTGTTTGTGCGCTGAGGTACCAGTAGCTTTGTACGCACTTTATCTTTTATGGTTATAATAACATAGCGTGCATAATATAGCTCATCCTGCACTCCGAAACTTAGTCGATCTACTGGTACCCAGCGGCGTCAACCGCAAAGATCTCTCGTGCTTGACGTCATAACTGATCCAGTCATAATAAAGTCAGAACCCATTCAAATACCAAAAGTGTCGAATTGTTGAAGCATATGTGGAAGATTTTTTTCAGTATCACTTCCACATAAACAAATTACGACGTAAGCAATACAATGTACCCTGACATGAAAATATGGCATTGTTGTAACATTTTGTTGCTAGAATTAACCCAAAGACATGTTTTCCCATTGCCATGCAGAATCTAACCTTCCAATAAACCCTTGAATGGCAAAACATTGATCAAAACCCCGCTTAGTTTCCTTGAAACACAAAATTTCACATCATTTTTTACGCCCTTTTACCGGGAACTTGTCGTTACGTCCTTCAACCGAGCACTGCCCTCTAAAGTGGTGGAGCTAGATCCGATTATAACAACAAAAAAAACAATAAGCAAATCCTGATGCTAAAATTCCCACCACGTCCAGTAATTTTACTTTTTCAGTCACTTGCTCACTTTTTCAACCCAACGCTCTTCCGTCAGAATCCGCCCACAATGCTGAATTTTCACATTTTGCTTTGAGGGCGCACTATACCGCAAGAGCACCGGCGTACATGATCTTTGAGGTTGTTGCACCCCACTAAAAGAAGTTCTGTAGCAGCTAATGCTGAATGATGAACATTCAAAAATACTCAACAAATAGGTAAGAAGTCTCTCAGTTCTTTGAAATAAAAACAACTGTGAAGTAACATTTAAACTTCAGTTTTCTTTTCTGTAAGACCTTTCTATTGTTGATAAACAAAACACGCTGGTTTGCACGGACGGCCAAATGTAGCAAAACATTCAAGTCTTGTTAACAGACGTTGTGACCAAATTCAACGTTTTTGCAAACTTTCTGTTGAAAGAAAATACATCCCATTATTGGTTGGTTGTTTCCAACAAATCTTAAACAATTTTTGAATACTAGTGTAACATTTTTGCAAACTGTGATTATCTGTTTTTGCTTTGCTTTACATAGTACAGTAGTCTTTTGCACATGCGTATTAGTACGTTTGCCTTTCCCATTATAATGTACTTAGTATGATAAAGTCATGAGAACAATGCTGTGAGCTACTTTGTGGCGTTCTTCGATACTCATGTGACTGCTATGCCGAAGGTTACCGGTACGAGTTATCGTTCGTTTTTTATTTTCTTTTTATCACCTCATTTTTGTCTATTGAATCGTTTTTGGCAAGAATTCTGTTGTTGTTGAGTTGTTGTTGTTGTTATTGTTGTTTGTGTTTTGTTTTTGGTGGGGGGGGGGGTCGCGTCCGGGGGCTCTCCGAGCTATGCCCGTCACAAAGAAAAACGATAAAGGAATACTTTGTTCTCATTAGGGACCTAATGATTTAAAATAAATTATTGTAGAACTAAATTACAGCCTTGTAGGTTTGCATTGTCTTGCCTTAGATCATGTTCACACAGTGTAGGATGTAGCCATCAATGTGCTTTCCATTTTCGTCTTTCCTGTGTCTGCCTTGTCCATGTTGTACCCAGGTAGGATGTGATGTCGTCAGTCCACCTCTTTTTCTGCCTGCCTCATTTCCTTTTCCTTGTTCTTGGTTGCCAATTTGAAAGTCTTCTGGTCCATCTGTTATCATTTAGGCGTGTCACATGTCCATCCCCAATTTGCTTTCCTGATTTTTTTAAATTTTTATTTTGTCCTTATTAAAACTCCAGTATTCTTTCTGAGATCATCATGCTTCTTAATTTGTCCCGGGTGGATATTTGTAACATTCTTTTCTCCATTATGAGATGCCGAATATGACTTAATTACCAAATTACAAATATATAAGAGGAACCCATATATTTAAGAGCAAACTCATACATTTAGGAGCAAACTCATATATACATGTATATTTGTAATTTGGTAATTTAGTCATATACGGCACCTAATAATCCGTTATGTATTTGTATTGATCTTTTATATATGAATTTGCTCTTAAATATATGTTTGCTCTTAAATGACTTAATTTTGCTCTTAAACATATGAGTCTGCTCTTAAATATGTGAGTTTGCTCTTATATATTTGTAATTTTGGTATTTAGTCATAGGCACCTCATACTCCATTGCCCTTTGTGTGGTTGTCTATGTTTCTGCAGCATAATGTCACGTTGGTAGCTCGTATTGGTCGTATAGTTGCATTTTCCATGCCATGGGTATGTTCTCGTCATGGACAATTTTGTTGTGCCAAAACAGCTCCGACCAGGTTTTATCGCATAACAAGTGCAAGCATCTGCGTGGGATGGCAACACACAATGATTCACCATGATCCAACCAAATACGATAAATGAAATACTCACCGAATTTAGCTTTAATTTGATGGAAGTATATTTTTAGCACCCCCTTCAGTACAACAATGTGGAGAGTTTTCGTGTTATGAATATTATTCATATTTAGAAGTCACACCAAGCCAATGAAAGATCAACATGCAAAATTAATGATGGCCTTGCTGCACTGGACAAATTACTAGCTGATAACCCAATCTGAAAACATAACTTGGTCAATTGACTAAAAACAATAGTCTTTCACATGGTTTAATTTGACTAATCTATGGTTAGTCATTCGATGGAAAGATCAGTAAATACACTGAAGAATGACTAATACTAACTATAATATTTCAAAATGGTTTAATTTTACTAATAGACATTATGCACATGACGTCATTTGAGTAGGGCGCCCTCGTCTAGAGGTCAAAATGGGGTTGTTCATTGGCCAATCCTGTGCACCGCGCGTACAAATCTCTGCGTTTCCATTGTTACATCATCGATTTACCTCTAAGATGGCGGCGTGATGACGTCAATGCATAAGGTCTATAGACCGATCCATTAGGCCCCGCCCACTGTGCACGCGCGCCATATGCACTGACGCGTTTGACGGACTTTTGACGGACTTTGTTTGCGCAATCACGTCTGTAATTGGTCAATACAGCAAGGGCGGGGCTTAGTGGTTCGGTCTATTGTTCATCAAGATCGGTAATTCACAAAATTTAATTACTTATTTATTTAATATTTCCAACAAAATCTCCATTAAAAAGAAAGGATAAATATGTAAGTTAAAAACAGGATAACCCTGACACTCAAAGACGGCCGCCCACATCAACCGGACAGACAAAAAGGATTGTCAAACGACACGAGCAGTCGACCAAATGTGCCAAGATCATCACAATCGAGAAATGATACCAACTGTTCTGACACTATTACCACAAACATCATGGTCGACAAAGTCTATATTCTTAATGGTAAAGATAAACATTCGTCCAAAATGATGAACTGACAATGCGTTTCAGCAACGAGAAATCGTCATGCATGCTAAAACCGTTTTTGACTCGATCAATTAATTCTTGTGTGCAAAATCATCACTGGCCTCGCAATATCAGGAGTTAAAAACCTGGCGAACTTAATTAAAATGTGGACACTAAACATAACTGATGTGATATAAATTCAAACCATGTAAAAAGGGCGTTGTTTTACAGTACTTATGAAGACACATGGCAGCTCTAACAAGCTTTTTAACCGCATTACAAGCTGACACTTAAAACAATATTTTGTAAGCAGTTCGAACGACTTATAAGGTCGTTCAAACAAAACCGTTTGAACAAGATAACAAGTCCTTCGAACGAGATCATCAAAAGTCGTTTGAATGAGACAATTGTTATAGTACGCCATTTAACGACTTCAAGTCTAGTGCGAAAGACTTAGTACCAGTGTTTGTTTAACTCAACTTGGCAGTAATGCTTTCCGTAACATCAACGACTGTTCGTTTACTTTCTTGGAATTGCGCAGGTTTCAAATGGCATTGGCGACAACGTGAGGCCATTTTTAGCCTTGAAGGACAGCTGTTGAGCATCTTTAGGTTTCTTGAAGGTGAACTGATGTAGCAAATGTGAGAAGAAGATGAACAGCTCCATCTTGGCAAGTCGCTCTCCAAGACACACCCGGCGACCTGAAACAAATCAAGGGACATGACTGCACGACATTAATGATTCATCAAACTTTGCACCCAGAACAACATTTATGGTGCGTTCGATTAGCTTCCCCGTTGTCAGCCCCGGGAATCCCCGAGTCGTTTGATCTCATGACGTCACGTGGCTGAGTCCCAAGTCAGCCCCAACTACCCTGCTCGTGAAGCGGGCAGTTGTGGCAGACCCATGTTGCCAAGTAAGTAACGCCATGAACTTGGATGGCGACTTGTGCATCGGTGTTGAAATGTTTATTGAATAAATAAGTTTTGAAAATTGTACTTTAGGAACGGTAGTCTTGGTGTTTGTTGTCACTTAATTTCAAAATAAAACTAACGTGAGCCTAATTATGTGCAGAAAAAAACATACGTTGGACATTATTTTGTTAACTTTTTAGGTTGAAAGGTAACCGGTGAACATTGAACTCTGACACTTCCGCTCTTCCGAACGACTCATCAGAAAGCTAATGGTTCGTTTACAACCTCGGTGCTGGGGTTCACTCGCTGAACCCAAGAAGACGATCGATCAGTGGCGTAGCGACCGGGGGGTGGGTGGGGTGGGGGTTGTGATACCCCCCAATATTTGGCCTAAGTCGGCGTTTAGAGCCACAGTCAGCAAATTGAGCACCAAACTTATCCGAGTAAGGGTTCAGGCTGCACACAAATCCATTCGGCAAGCCTAGAGATTTGCCGACTGAAAATTTTAGCTTAATCCTCGTATAGTGTGAGAAGTCAAACTTTGACTTACCAAATTTAATATTCTCGGCAGCGTGCGGAAATCTACGCTCAGAAAACACTAAAAGCCGTAGAGCGTCCGGGGGCTTCGCCCCGGACCCCCATGAGAATTGTTGCCCTAGCTCCAACAGTAGGGATTTGTCCCGAGTCCAAAGTATTCAAAGTTTGAATTTCAAAATTAAACGTCTATTTTCGTCAAGGTCCTCATTAGCCCTGAAAACACTTCAAACCATTTGTGTCTATATATTCCAACAAGGGATTCGCAAAATAAATTACGGTTTCCTAAGCTTGCATTTCGAATATGAGTCGTCGAATGATCGGCATCTGAGGGCCATTTTAAACCTTCGAACCACTGAAAAACCTCAAGAGCGCTCGGGGGCTATGCCCCCGAACCCCCCCCCCCCCCCCCCAACGTCATTGTGATTTTACTTTCATTTGATGTCAGTCGGCAAATTTAGGCTTCTAAGCTCCAAAAGAAAGTGCCTTCGCTACGCCACTGCGATCGGTGCCGAAAACAGACCGTGTCTCCGGTCAGTGCTCAAAACAGTCACAACTAATATTTCAATGAGTACTGTTTTGAACACTGACCGGAGACGTGGTCTGTTTTCGGCATCGATCGTCTTCTCGGGTTATAGTCTGTTTTGTAAACGAACAAATGAATTTTACGCAAGACCTTTAGTTTATTCAACATAATATTTGTACAGGAAAATGTTTCACTAAAGTATAATTAATTGGCCGTTGATTGTTTACCTGTGCTGAAAGGCAAGTGCTCCTCCCTCCGCTGCAGCACGCCAGCGTCGTCCATAAATCTATCTGGATTAAACTTTTCTGGATCGGACCAGATGGATGGATCTCGGCTGACCGCCCAGAGATTTGCTATAAGCATGGTTCCTTTGGGGAAATTGTAGCCAAATAAGTTAGTTTCGTTAGAAAACATATGAGGAATGGCGAGAGCCGCGATGGATGCCAGACGCTGCACTTCGAGGATGGTTGCCTCAGTGTATGGCAGCTGAGGTTTGTCCGCAATGCTGGGTAGACGGTCTCTACCTACTGTATCATCGAGCTCCCTCTGGACATTGGCTTGTACCTCAGGATAGGCCATCATGTACAGCAAGGCCCAGAGGAGGGTGGATGCCGTGGTCTCTGTCCCAGCCGCAAAGAGCTCGAAGATAGTCAGTAACATGTTATCAGAATTGATGTTGCTCTTGACATTCTTTGTCGCATTTTCGGAGACCTCTCTGAGGAAGACATCGATGAAATCTCTGGGATTGTTGGCGTCCAAAACACTCTGGTGCTCCTGGATACATTCCTGGAGGAACTCTATAATAAGATGCGCATTACTTCGTACTTCTTTGTATACTGGGGTGAACGAAAGGTAGTCCATGATTGGGAGATATGAATACGCTCCTCCACCAGATAAGAGTTCGAAGTTACGGTTGATCAACTTCAGCAGTTGCTGGAACTTTGGATCAGAGTATTCGAATCTTTTACCCAGAGTAACGGAGCAGATGACATTCGATACAGCATTACCTATCAGATGGGTTGGATTGAAAGGGTTTCCACCGTGCTCCTTGATGGTTTTGAGGAGACATCCTGCCTCAGTAGCGATGGACACCTCAAAACTGGATTTCCCCACACCAAACCCTCTTAGGACGGTAAGACAAAATTTCCTCTGCTCAGACCAGCTGCCACCAGAGCCTGATACTACACCTGGAAGAAGGACATGCTAAACTTGAGACTTGTTTCAATAAAAAGATGAGCATGATTTTCCCAGATATCTACTGGCCTTTTAACTTGGTCAACCCACCTGTTCATGCATGCATGCATAGACTGCTAATACTGTGGTTAAATCAACTGCACTTCAAAGTTCATGTGCTTTCATGTACATGCACATCGCTTCAAGTTCACGACTGCAAAGTTGGTTTCTAATGTCATCAATTTCACACGTAATGCAATTTGCTTTTACTGAGCACAAAGAATCATTGAATAAAGCACAGCGCCTACCCTCTGCTCAATCCTCTAACAATACCAAACCGTATGCGACAAATTCGAAGCTACTGTTTGTACAAAGGAAGCTTTCTTTTTTTTAGAAGAAATTAAACACCCATTAGTTTTAGCATAAAGATATTAGTCAATAACCAATAAATGAGATCCAATACACTTGTAGTCTATACGGTTGTTTGAATTAGTAGGCTATTCAGATATCAGAACATACTTGGGACCTGTACTCGTGTCCCAAATACTCGTTCTCGAGTACTTCTCAAGTTATACTCGGCCACCTTAGTACTCAGCAGTACTTGGGACTTGGCCACAAAGTACTTGAATATAAGGCCCCAAAAATGTTGAGTTGCCCTCCAGTGAAAGGGGTCGTCGGTCGGGATTTTTTTTTCTCTCTTTGATTGTCATTTAAAGATTGAAATGTGTTGGAACTAATTCTGGAAAGTGTAATGAATCTCTCACTATTCATTGACACAGCGAATTCATCCATTTTGCATGTAATGCTCAAAATGTTATTGGCCAATCGATTTTAAAACGTGTAGATTGAGTCTTGGGCTAATGGGAAGTGGGTTTACAAATCAAACGTACGAGGCCTATGTTTTCATATGTGACTGAAATTTGTTTTTGATTATTAAAAAACAATTACATAAAAAAATGGTGGTTTGTTTGCCGATATCAGTTTGAATAACCCTTCACCAAAGTATCTTGTAAAGTTCTGAAAATGACCGTTTGATGTCAGCAGCTGATACTGTCTGGTACTCACACTCAATAACAAGTGTTGGTTACCAGTGAATCCACTTGTTGGCTTATATGAACACCCCTCCAAATTTGGGGTGTATATTGCATGCAGTACGGACAATTGTTGCATCCGCGATCTATACCACGCAAGCAACACTCGACCATTCTGCAGTTCATGGTCATTTTTTTCACTATGGAATCGATCCTAGGTACGTGTACAGTATAGGCATACTATGTACGCATTAGCAGCACACAAACACATGTAAAATGTCGCCCTCCTGCATATTTACTTTAGAACCTATGCTTTGGACATTTGTTTAAGTTTATTTGCGATAAATACTTGGATTTCAGGGATATTATGGGTCGGTGGGTGGAGGGCAACTCCACAATTTGTTTAGGCCTAACGTGATGCTGAAAACTTCAAAACTTCATTACCTAAAGCGTCTGGATCGTGTGTCATTTTCCTGTAGAAGGTTGTAGGTGGACGATGGGAGATGTTTGGGTGAGACAACGCCTCCTTGATGGAATCAAAGCTGTTGACGACCACCACCAATGTACCGCCTAGATTCAGACTAAACACCTGTCCGTAGATCCTAGCCAGTCGACTTAAGTTCTTGTACTCGTCTCCGGCCAAGGCTAGGTTTGGGAGGTAGCCTATGAGGGGCCATCCAGTCGGACCAGGAGGAAGGTTGCTCGGCCGTCGGTAAAACCAAGTAGCTATGAAGAGAGCTATCAACACAGTCACTACTGTCCTGACAGTCAATAAGCTAAATACTTCTTGTAGGAATGTCATACTTCTAATGTTCAATAGTCCGCCACAATAACGCTAAATTAGTAACACTTGTGTATGTTTCTTGCCATTCAGTAATTGGTTTTATCGTTCAAACGAAAATCAGCGTTACACAGCCAGCATTGAAACGAGAACTGCCACCTTCTAACTGCCACCTGTACTGCATGTAAATGATATGCTCCGTACCAACTATAGTTGGGACCGGACCCAAGTTGACTGCGATACAGTTGGGACGGCCCAACTATAGCTGGGATCAAGTTTCCCTGTGAAGGTATCTGAACCGGTACCGGTGAATAATGCACACAGGAGGTAGCTAGGTATTGACTCAGTTGCGTATGATAACAATTCCTATGTTTCTCGTTTTTTATGGGGATTTGCTCCTTTTTGTTGTGTTTTGTTGTGGGGTTTTTTCTTCAAGTTTTAAAACTTTAGGCTGAGAGAATCGTTGTAGTTATCCCAATATCACTAATCATTGTCACTGTCGACCTTGCTCTAATCAGGCACTCACAGCTCTAGTTTGGCCGTCCAAACTGTATCGCGCAAGTGAGACCGGTCCATAGAGTTATATATAAGAACTAACTCTATGGACCGGTCCCAACTATACTAACTGGAACTATTATACTAAAGTTTGGACGAAACATGTAGGCCTACATGTACATGCACAATGTGCATGTACAATAGCTGCCATCACTACGGCTATAATTAGCCTTTTTGAGGTAATGGTGAATACCATAGGAGTACACCGTGTGGTGTGATGTTTACAGACAGATTGACCCAAACCAAATAGTGCAACTATGGTTTATTGTGTGTTGACCTTTGGCGTTTGTTAGGTCCATATCACTGATTTCTATTGTCTTCCTTCATCTTTCATTATACTGACAGTATGATAGAGATCAGTGGTCCATAATATGTGGATAACACCACAAATAAAAAACTATAAAACATTTACCAGGATCAATCAACGCGGTCAACCGGACAGGTGTTATGAGCTAAGGAAGTTGATTCAAAAGAAGGCACTGTTACTTGTTAGACGAAATTTTTACGCAATTCGCCGGGTAGTGGGGACAGAATATTGGAAGGGAGTCCTCTCTTACACAACATGATCACTACTTATCCAGGCCTAAGTGACACTGCATTTTATTTGAAGTAGGATGGGATCCTCTATTACCATGGTACTTAATCCAGTGGTTTGATTAAATTACGATGCCTCCGGAAAAAACGTGCATGCATGCGGTGTTCCGTCAGAAGTGTTTCTCACGTTATCGCAGTTATGGGAAAGTGTAAAGACCGGCGTAGTAAGAGGGACATGGGGGAACGGCACGTGCCCCACCCCACCCCCCATTGATGTCCGCACCCCCTCCCGTGTGCCCCATTTGAAATCTGAACTTTGGACTAAAAATTACCAAAATAAAATTTGATAACCTCTTATTTGGAAACTCAATTAATATTTTGTTTCTAAGTGTTTTTTTTTAAGCTTGATTTTACTTTTCTTTTTCCCATTCATGATCATGACATTATACATTACATTTAAAGTGTTGTATCTATGGACATATTCAGTTTTTTTTCATTTTGTATTTATTTATTTTTTTATCACCACCTTTTTAAAATTCTTTTTCTATAATTTTGTTTTGAAGGTTGTATATGACATTAATATGTAACAAATGTTCACAGATTTGCACGTGAACTATGGTATAAAGATGGTACTGATGGAATTTCCCTTGAAATATTTTGGACTGAAATGTTATTTTGAGAAAATAAGTAGCCCAAAACTGTTCAATTAGTTTTTATCTCGCGAGTCTGAAATCCAGTGTTCAAAAACACTGACTCTTTTTTATTTATTTCATCATGGCTCCGATGGTCGATTGCGCTTAAACTTTAACAGGTTTGTTTATTTCATGTATTCTGTTGGGCCGCTGCCTCCACGCCAATGCCACGATGATCTACTGAATTGTAACTTTGGCCGCGTCCGCATCATATTAATAGGCCTTACTTTTGACTGCAAGGGGGCGCCCTTTGGGGTAGATTGGGGGTCAAACCATAGAAATAGTGTGGTAAACCAGACGCAATTATACTTCTAATAAAGCAGTTAGTATACAACTTTTGAGGTTTTATTAATTGGCAGTTTTACAATGTAATCAGTGTAAGATGTTTGCTAGGAAAATTAGTATTTTTAATGTTTTGAAATATTTTTGTACTTCCAAAATGGAATTAGTATTGCGCCCGCTTGCTGTCAAAAATACTGCCTATTGGATGAAGGCTACCTGGGCTACGGCTATTGCTTAGGCCATATCTGAATAGGCGGCTACGGCTACGGCTGAATCACCGCGTCGTTAAGCGTTGAATTGAAGTATAGAAAATCCTTAGCAACACCCTTAGAAACTATCGTAGCCATTGCCGTAGCCTCATCCGCAACTTCAAGGCTTGTTCACCAACACCACAGCTCATTCGTTATTCGGATAGTTTCGTCCGCAAGGTTTCCTACGAAGCTTCCTCTCTCGGGTTTCGGCAAAGGGCTTTAGTTGTAAATTCTCTGTCCTTGCTATGGTTGCGCGTATAGGCCTAAGCCTAAAGCTGAAGAAAAGGGCCTAGTTTACTGTATGTTTTATTGATGGCAGAGCTTAAGGCATATCTAGTAGGCCTATATCATAATGTCAACACCATCGTAGAAAAAAAACAAGCCGATTAAAGTTGAAAAGATATAAACATGCAATATCATGGTTTTTGCATAGATGAACTTCCTCCACGATGGGTTTTTGCTGAAAGTTTCTAGACGACTGTAGGCATTTTGATACTAAATTAGTTTTAGTATTGATTATTTATAGACCTATACACAAAAGAAATTATAAAATGATCCGCTATAATAGCTAGACAACAAACTGAGCAAATCGCCGGACACCATCTGGACCATTAAGATAAGGGCTTTCATATCAGCCCTCTTATCAGCTGAGTACCTCACGTGGATCATTAAGCCATCAGCGAGGCCTTGGGCCGACCAATGTTTACATGTCATCACGTGAAAATTGTGGGTACTACGTCATCTCAGCTGATAGCAAACAACGTGCAAGTCGTGACCGACAGAGTCACAACCAAAAGTCGGCTTTTGGTATAACACCGGTTTTTTGTTAATAAGCCATTTTATTAAAGTTGTATGTTGTGACATTGATATTAATCACATTACTGTTTCATAAACTACCACTATTCTATACAAAAGAGGTTTATGTTGAGTTAGCCTATGCATACTACCGGCGTCGGACGACTATGTATAGCCACACTCGCCTGTGTTATTTTGTTTGTTGGCCTAAATCACTGTACACAAGAAAAGGGTAAAGAGCGTTGGAAAAGTGAGCATTTACACCTAGCCTTGCGAAATTTCCAATAGGCAAAGGAATCACACAGTTTTGGAAAGCAATTTCTTTGGATGACCTTCAAAACTTTGAAATTCTTGTGTTGAAACTGAGTGTGTTATAATCGCAGTCGTCTGGCCTAAACGTTCCACCGTGCACTTAGTACTTCGTGCACATTTACTTGTACAATTTCCAAGACTTGCAGTAACTGTCCTTTACTGGTTTTATCAACCACTCGAAGGTCTCTGGTACAAACTATGGAATATTTTGCACATATTTCGGGAAAGAAAAGCCTCGATCGAATAAACAAATGCAACAATCAGCATGTACCGTGTTTACAATTATTAATAACCACAATAGGTCACGTGACGCGGGTCGCGCAATCGGTATATTGATGGCTTCAGCAGTGGCTACGGCCTCATCCATTGATCTCCATTATACTGACTGGATAGGACATCGCGCTATGCTGTGTGCATAAACACGCGGCCAAACAATGGCGGCGCGATTCCATGAAACGGGTGAACTTGCACTGTGTTCAGTCTATATGAGTTTAAAATACCTTTACGATGTATTGAGAAAATTATTGAGATTATAAGTATTGGAATGAAGAGAAAACATGACGATTGATAGTTATGTCAGTCATTATTGGCCTATGCCTACTCCACTATAATTTGTAATATATCGCCCTTCTATTTTATTCTGAAGTTGCCCAATCGAATGAACTAGGCCTAGGGGCTTATATTTTATGACGACTCATTTCTAAACCAAATACTCAAACAAGAAACTGTATTGAAATTCAGATGAATGTTTTTTTAATTCATTCAATTCATTTCAAAATTTGGCAAAACAAACCTTAAAAAACAACGGTTATAGTTAAGACTAAAAACTCTCCTAAGATATTTTACAACTCGGCGGGTATGCAAAAGAAATAGAGCCACTCGCTAAAATTATGCACTTTTTATAAAAGAAGTGCATGTATACTAAACTTAGAAAGTATAATTCAATATAACAACGTTGTACTCCAGGAAAAAGAAAGGGGAAAAAAGAAATAAATAAATAAAATATGAAACCTGAGCTTTGGCTCCATTACCGGTATGTAAACGAGCAAGTTAAACTTTCTTTGGTAACTTCATATCATTACAGGACAATTCCGGCAGCAACATTTCCAGAAAACAATATTATTGTTTTGCCAGAAATAACAAAATTAAAAATACGAATACAAATCATGCCGTATCTTAACAAACTCACAGAAAATATCCGTATAAGGACCGGAATAAAACAAAATTCTGAAAATCAATAACAAATTACTAATTTCTTTTAAGAAGCCCCTTTCCGCAAAATGTGTCTCTCTTCAAAAGCTGCCTTTAATATTGAATATACTTTTTAAATTGCTTAAAAGCTATCAGTCTGTAAACAGCAGAGTTACTATAATGTTTAGAGTATAAGGATGGATAGTGTTGAGCCATTGGACATTGGTCATTTGTATCTGTACCATTAAGCCCTATTCCGTCACCCCTATGATAATTATGATCCAACACCCCCATATTCCCGGACACCGCAAAAGAATAATTTCAACACATATTCCGACAACTCACACATTCCGCTTTATATAAAGCTTTAGTCAAATTGTATTTTCGCTATAATTTGTTTTTTTATGAAACATCGCAAACTTGTTTATCTTGCCGGACTGATAAAATTACAACCTGTTTTGATACTGAGGTCGTTCGTCTTTTTGTGCAACTGTAATCACTAATCCACGAGGTCTAAAATTTATCAAAAGGGCGGGGGTACGTTTTGCGTTTTTCACACTATCAATATGGCCTCAACGAGTCACTTTTCAATGATTGATAACGCTCGAATGATAGTTCTCATTTTAAAAATGTTGTCTGACAAGTTAGAAAAAACGACATACTAAAAGTGTCCCATAATTCTGGTGATATTTTGACACTTTAAACAGGTTAAAGAACAAAATCCATGGTCACTGGACTGATCCCCAAGTCCTAAACAGATTAGCAGTAGGCCTACATGTACTTTTTAAAATAGTGTACATGTAGGCCTACGTTGGATATAATGTATTAAAAAACAACAATACCGGTATGTCCACTTACTTATGGAAAGATACTCCTTTTTCCCGACTCAGTTTGCCATCCTCCTCCGGGCAATTAATTGCTGCGCACACCTTCATTCTCCGATTTTAATTTGTTTGACCCGATTCCAATTTTTACCCCCCAAAATGACACATTTAAATACGAAAAGGTGCTTTAAATTGTCCACGTTTGCAGAAATTCTGTTTGAAAGTGTACAAACGCATGTCGCGTGACGATCAGTCTCTACCCGTTTCAAATAATACGCGCGCGGTCAGTGTTTTGACGCAATGTCCTATCCAGTCAGTATAATGGAGATCAATGGCCTCATCGATCACAGTCCTACAGACCGATTGCGCGACCTACGTCACGTGACCCCTGTTGGGTAAAAAATGTAAACACACACGTAATCCTCCATAGGAAAGGGTGGTACGGTACACGATGATTAATGCATTTAGTTTATTCGATCGAGGCTTTTTTTGCTCGAAATCTGTCGAACATATTCCAGAGTTTGTACCAAAGACCTTCAAGTGGCTGAATAAAGCCAGTAAGGACAGTTCCAGCAAGTCTTGAAAATTGTAAAAGTACCGTATAAATGTGCATGATGTGTACAGCGCACGACGGAACGTTAGGCCAGACGACCGCGATCACCACACACTTTTCAACACAAAAATTTCTAAGTTTTGAAGCTGAAATCCTCCAAAGAAATTGCGTTCCAAAACTGTGTGATTCCTTTGCCTATTTGAAATTCTGCAAGGCTAGGTATTAATGCTCACTTTTCCAACGTTGTTTATCCTTTTTTTACAGTGATTTAGGCCAACATTACAAACAAATAACAGACGTGTGGCTACATTAATAGTCGTCCGACACCGGTAGTTCATGGCTTAAAAACCTCTTTTCAGAAGAATTTTGTCAAATTATGAAACAGAGATGTGGTTTAAATTAATGCCACACCATACTACACTGGGGCTGATTAACTAATTCGTCGCTTTACGAAAGTATAATCGACTGTTTTCGAACTTACTCTGTGTCACGGCCTATCTCTTTACACGTATTTTTTTCACCAGCTGTATGACGTCATACCCGATAAACATTGTTGCGCAATCGGTCTATTCTCCAGCCAGCCCTTGTCGTTGCAGCCAACGGCCATAGCTAGCCGTAGCCGATCGTCACTCACTCGGTTATTAGTGTATGCATAGAGTTAATGCCGCCAGTTTACACTTGTCACGTGAGCAATTGCATCATCATTTTTTGTCATCATAAAAACCACATGACCAGTAACCTTTCACTAGCCTGGTGCCGAGTCACTGAAAATAATTTCTGTAGGTGTGTAGTCGGGAATCAGACTGCAGCCCACTTGATCACGAGACTTTGTGTCAACAAGAACCCCCCCACAAAAGTTGTTGTATAAAACCTCTCCGCGCGTTTTGCACACTCATCAAATGCACTTCCCTTTCTGACCGTGAGGAGACGACTTTTCCAGAATTGTTTTTCCAAAGTGACTGACCGAAGTTTTGAACGGTAAGTTGTCAGTGAAATTGCCTGCATTTTCAATTTAGGCCTAGTAGTAATTTTACTCTCAGTACTAGTACTACGTCAGTAGTAAATACCGTAGTCGTATCACTTTCTTTAGTTATTCATAGTTTTGTGTGGCGTCATCGTGATGGTCATGATAACTCTCTGAAATTGAGTTTTAGACTCGAACTATAATAAGTATAAACTGAATTGTCAGTGACTGTACTTGTATTACATTTCCTTTGCCTTTCTCCCATATAAAGAAAAAGTGGTGTTCGACGATACAACATTTATGCCTGGAGACAATATTTGACACGTGTGCCATGAAGATGAACTCTCATGAAACAAAATCACTCCACTTCAAAAAGTTAATTTTTTCTCAATTCTGAGTTCTGACTGCCTCTTTTTCGATCATTTTATCAATCATTGATTATGACCAAAAATATAACCATATTAATAAGATTACTCTTTGGGTCATAATGAATTACAAAGTGGCAGCCGAATTTGGCATCTTTTTTTCACACCCGCAAAAATCTACATTTGGTCCTCCTAGCTAGCTGTGACCTTGCTCTATTTGATCCGAAGTGGGTCGCTTTTAGCCCCACTAGTGTGGCAAGGATTTTTGACATCGGTTGAATCCTTAGCCACACGTCCAAGCCTATCTTTTGTGCAGCTCGTCCCCCAATCTGCCGCATCGAAACCGAACGGGTGCGGCGCTGGATTTTAACCAACTAAATGTGTCCACGTACCTCTTAGCTTCCCTCCGGTACTTTGGCTGTTGAAGTTACTAACCTTATTAAGGGCAAATAATCATTTGAATTTGGCTCAAAATTACTCCACACGAATAGATATCGGCTAGCGATCGGGGCCATTTTGATTACCCAGAATGCAATGCCATCACGAAGTCACGAGAGTGCAAAAACAATTCAGCGGTTGTTTCACGTGACAGCTACAGCTAATGAAACAGCTTAGAATACAAAATGCATGGAGTCAGAAAAAGTGCATGCACCAAATCTATGCATGGCATCGGTTGCATGCACGCATAGTTTGGTACTTGCACTTTTTGCTGACTCCATTCTGAAATTGTTTTATACTCTCGCGCGCCACACGTGATTTCGTGATGGCATTGCATTCTGGGTAATCAAAATGGCCCCGATCGCTAGCCGATGTCTATTCGTGTGGAGTAATTTTGAGCCAAATTCAAATGATTATTTGCCCTTAATAAAGTTAGTAACTTCAACAGCCAAAGTACCGGAGGGAAGCTAAGAGGTACGTGGACACATTTAGTTGGTTAAAATCCAGCGCCGCACCCGTTCGGTTTCGATGCGGCGGATTGGGGGACGAGCTGCACAAAAGATAGGCTTGGACGTGTGGCTAAGGATTCAACCGATGTCAAAAATCCTTGCCACACTAGTGGGGCTAGGTCGCTTTGTACCCAAGTTGTTTCGTACCAAGTCATTATTTTGTTGCATCTTTGAAAAAGGAGATTTAAGACAGTCATGCAAACCTGCTACCAGTAGGCGGTCAGCTGAATCTCAAAAAGCCTCCAGGAAATGAGTTTCGCTCCGGCAATTGCAGGACTAGATTTTGTTGACAGATTTCAAAACAAAAATTACCAGAGAGAGAGATTATAATCCGAAAAGTTCTCCCACTGAAATCATGCAGTTTTCGTGTAAAATGCCGTCAAAGTAGGCTAAAATGTATGACTCGCCATCGCGAAACTTTCTCTCGGCATGTAGCATGCTAGCCTTTTTCCAAGCGAGGCGGTCATTGTGTTTTAGTCTAGTATTATATGTCATGTTTGTCACTGTGCTATGAACCCTGGGTATGAAACAACTTGGGTATGAAACAACTTGGGTACGAAACGACTGTCATTCATTTGATCCACCAAAGTGTCTGAACCATCTGCATTTTTTTTAAAAACTAAAAAGCTAGGCCCACTGATACTGTACTAGTTGAGTAATCTCGTAGTACTACTAGTTCTAATCCTTTTGGTTTGATTTGAGTGTAATATTTTGTATCTAGGTTTAACTTTAATGATGTTTTTTACTTGGATTATTCACACAAGGAATTGTGTTGTTACTGAAAGTTATTTGTAGTTGTATCGTAGCGTTTTGAACACGAATCATATCTTTAAGAAATATGTTTTAATTATCTAAGTTTTATTACGTTTACCGATGACACTAACTCAAAATGTGAAAGGTCACTTAAATTTTTCGTATCTAACCATGGAAGTTGATAAATATCAATACCATCACTGAAAATACACACTAAAACCTAGCCAGTAACCATTTTCTGCTTCCTAATTTCTTAGGCCTAATATAAATGCAGATTGACATTTTTTGAAGTTCAAAGTGTACATTTATGAATTCCTGCCAAACAGTAAAATTATCATGTTTGTATTAATTTGTATTTCTTGATTATCTAGATTGTAAGAAATCAACCAGCGAATCACGATGATGCAAACTCTAGTAGTCTGTGCCCTGATTGTGGCCGCATGCAGTTTACCATTCGTAGAGAAATTTGACAGAAATTTTGATGAGGACTGGGAACTATACAAGAAGGTATTTTTGAGCTCCAGAATTTTTAGTCAGATGACATTGTCTTATTCTTGTGCCTTGTAATTTGTCTGTAAAAGCAAAAAACAAAATCCATTGTTTTTAATGGCTTTTGTATTTTCCCCTTTAATCCCTTATCCCATGTTTTGTGCAGTACTTCATTTTTCCCATTTTATCTGTACATTGTGTGATGTTTGGGGTGCGTTTCACTCCTGTACTGTTTATAATGTGGGTCATGCTAACACTTTTGACCAGAACGCCCCATCTTCAAAAGCTGTGCGCAGGTTTGCTTCAACTTGTTTGGCCAATCATTTTGCAATATCCATAATTATTATCACAAGTGTTTGGCAATGTTTTGTTGTCTGCTGTTTAAAATGAAATAAACTAGTAAATCATTTCCATTGTTATGTTAAATCATTTTTTTTCTCAGTGTTTACATTCCATGTTTGTAAATTGATAATTGTCCTGAGTATTCCAATGGAAATGAGTCCATGATTTTTCTGAGGTGTCGTCGTTTTGAATTTCTTTTTTGTTAACAAATCCTTCTCAGTCACTTCCTTTTTTTCAGCTTTTCATTCTCTTCAAACGGGATGATAAACTAGGGTGTATTTTTAGTTTCAAATTTAAATACAATCATTTTTTATCAATTTCTTCAAGTTCATTTTTAAAAATCGTAACTGAAAGTGATAATTTTAACATCCTTTTTTCAAAAAAATGAAACAGAAACTATACAAACTCAATGTTGCATTTTAATTCATAAGTAGAGAAGGTGATCATGGAAAAATATGAACAGAAATTGGTAGAAACCAATACTTTTTAATTAAGATGAAGTTTTGAATCTTTGCTTTAGTGTAAGAATTGCGTTTTGCTTTCTTCAGGTACACAATAAGAAGTACTCACTCCTGGGTGAGGAAGTGAAGAGGAGATCAATATGGGAAGCCAACTTGAACCTCATCAACAAACACAATCTGGAGCATGATTTGGGAAACCACACATTTAGACTTGGCATGAACTTCTATGGTGACATGGTAGGTGTCTCAAGATGGATTATAAATTACATTTTGTCTGTAAATCACGGGAGATGTAGCTCTAAGCTTTGACTACTTTTCCAATTCATATTTTGCGTGTAATTTTATTTTTATTTGTGTTTCTCTCTTTATTAACAAAACTAGTCCTAAAACTTAGGACCAGTCCAAACTTATGATTAGTTCTATACGTTTGGACTAGTTACTCGTCCTAACTCGAGATAGACTACTCCTAGAGCTTTGTGAAATCCACACCTGGACTTGTTAATCAGCCGAGTTGTGCGATTTGTTTTCTTTGATTTGTTTTCTTTAATTTTTTTTAAAATCATTGTAAACCAAAACAAATTAATATAGTTTCATAAATTTTGGGTTAACATTTTTTTTTATAATCCATTACCTATTATCTCAATTGTGACTCAGCCTGTGTGAATGAGACACTTTGAGGTAAAAATGTAAGTTTCAATTTCATCATGCAGGGCATCTTCCAAGGATTAAAACGACACCACACTGACCTCTACAGAGTTTACGGTTCCAATCCAGAACAGTCAACTCTGTAGAGGTCAGTGTGGTGTCTTTTAAATTTTTGGAAGATGCCCTACATGATGAAATTTGGACTTAAATTTTTACCTCAAAGTGTCTCATTTCCACAGGCTGAGTCACAATTTGTTATTATATAAGTGTTTGTTGTTTTAAGAATAGCAATCACTTTCAACCATTCAAATACATTTTCACAAGCATAAGAACTATTTACAAAAGAGACATCAAGTTTGTTAACAGGAAATGAAAGCAACAATTACTGACATAAGCCATCCCATCTCTCAATAGGAAAAGGAAGTGAGAGAAGGAACTGCCAGAATTTTCATGGGTGGTTTACTACTGTTCTGAATTCAATCAAAATTGTCACCTGATCTTGACACTGGAATAGAACAAAGAAACTCAAAACCACAACGGGAAACTGATAGCAGGATGTGGACAAAGGGTATTTCCAACAAACTGCAATTAAACTATTGTTAAACTGGTTTCAGTGCCAGGAAAGATTAGCATGAACCCACGTGATGTGTGAAATGTATGTTTGGGGTTAACTGATTGTTGACAAGGACATTTGGCCAATTTCCCAAGGCTGCAGTCGGTTAATTAATTCTGAAACAAATTAATTAGATAAGATAGATGCTTTTTCGTAACTCGAAGACAAGAAGAGTTTCGGGGAAGCAAACTTTGTGCATACATTGCAGTTGTTGTGTGAAAGGAATAAATATTTCAAATTGTTGTTTACATTACAATCAAAATCACAGGTGGGTTGCTATATCGTCGTCCGACGCCGGTAGTGCATAACTCAAAATGAACCTCTTTTGTAGTAGAGTACTGGTAGTTTATGAAACAGTATTGTGATTAAAATCAATGTCACAACATACAACTTTAATAAAAAGGGCTAAGTAACAGTGTTATTATAACCAAAAGCTGACTGTTGGTGTGACTTTTTTGGTCACAGTATGAATTTGCACGTAGTTTGCCATCAGCTGAGATGACAGAGTACCCACTACAGGTCACATGATGACACGTAAACATTGGTCGCACAATTGGTCTACTAGCCTTTTTGAGCTATGGTGGACCCTATAGGAGTGCACTGTTTGGTTTGGGTGTATACAGACAAATTCACCCAAACCTACTAGTGACATTGTATTGTGTACACCATATCTCAGAAGGGCTTATTGACAAACAATAGGTGAACTCAAATAAATGGGTAGCAGCCCTGAAAGCACTGTAGGTCATGATTCATCAACTGGAATTTAAAGACTCTGTGCATTCATTGGAACGAACGCTATTTGCTAGTGGTACCACATACCAGTGCACAATTGACTGATTGTTTATTTGTGGGAAACCTGTGGGTGAATTGACAATCAATAGGTGAGCTTATAGAAATGGGTGGCAGGCATTACCAGTAAGCAGGATCCATGACTGGTGGTGATGGAGTTGCTGTAGAGTTCAGATTGTGTAAATAATGTGCCGAAGGTGTGGTTCATGCATTGCTTGCTTGCTTAATATTGCTTTGCCTGGCACTTTTCCTCGGTGAATTGTCCCCAATCAAGTTGTTCAAATAGAAGAATTAAGACTGAACAATTTGAAAATTAATGAAGAAATAAAAATAGCAGTGGGTAGAAAATCTTTACCAAGCATCCAGTGCCAAGTGAGCAATGAACAATGAGTTGTTACTTGTTATCTCTGTTGGTCTCCTTTGCAATCTCAATCGATTCTTCAGTTACGTTCCATTGACTGCAGGAAGCCGAAAAACTATTTGTTTTCTTTCATTAGTTTTGGTTAAATTGATTTTCATGATTTGATATGTTTCCTAAAGCCTACTATTATCAATTTCAAATATCAACATAAACAAACCACAAAAATGATTTGGAACTGTGGAACTGGAACCACCCGATGTTGTTTGTCAGTTACCATTTGTAGATGAACCTTGTTGCCTTTTTCTCACAAACATACTTTAGACACACTAACTCTCTCACTCATGTACAAGTTAGAATATTATGGCAATTAAAAATGTCTTCAACAGTACAAATTGAAGTGAGTATTCTTATGTTGACACGGTTGAGGCCAAGCTTTTTGACATTCTACTAATGAAGCTGGCTAAAATATCTACATGAAGCACAGCACCTCAAGGAATTAATAAAAGTAGTAATAATAAACCCATCCCCAAAATTAATCAAAATACAAAGTCATCATAAGTTTGTATTGACAGGCCATCATGTTTTTTATTTAAGTCAATTTGTTGTCAACAACTTGTTTGGATTATTATGCATGCATAGTTGTTAACATTGTCACAGTTACGTCACAGCTAGGTGGAGGTGTTAACACAAGTAACATCATAACATATAACACCCTAACTACATGTTTACATGTAGCAGACATTCTTTTAACATCCCAACACCCACTCCTCGAAAAACAAGCAGACAAACACTGAAACTCAGGATTTGCCATAATTTTCAGTTATTTATATCCAAAATATACAACCTGAGCATTCAGTAATTCATACATCAAACAATATTTGAATGTTGATTTCAAAGAAATCCACACAAGGGGCTACTGTTGAGCCTTTAAACCTCCAGAAACCAACGATTGAAAATGAAGAAGTGGTAAAATTTAAGATTAAATATCTACCCACATAACCAGGTAAAAATTTAAACCCCAATGCAGATGTCGCCATCTGTTATTAATGTTAACTTTTGTTTTTCTTCGCAGACAAATGAAGAGTTTGTCCAGCGTATGAATGGTTTCAAGCAACGTAAAGATCCCCCCAAGTCTCTGAAGTCCTTTGTTGCACCAAACATTAAATGCCCAGACACTGTGGACTGGAGACAAAAAGGATATGTAACTCCAGTCAAGAACCAGGTATGCATTTAAGTGGTTTTGTATCAAACTCATCTGTCCCCAACTCACCTGTCTCACCTTAAAACCACTCACCCTCATCCCTCTCAGACCTTGCACTCCCCCCCCCCCCACCCCATTTTCCCCATGTGGTGAAGCGTAAAACTGATGTTTCAGCCAAAATGTTGATGTTGACACACAGGGGGAAAGGCAGATCTGACTTGAAGCAAAACAACAATATATATGCACTCCCCTGGATTTACATGTGCTAAACCTGTCTGTCTGCATGTCTTTTATTCTCTAACAGGAACAATGTGGATCTTGCTGGGCGTTCAGTGCTACTGGCTCCTTGGAAGGACAGATGTTTAATAAGACGGGCGTCCTGCCAAATCTGAGTGAGCAGAACCTTGTAGACTGCTCTTACGTACAGGGTGATGATGGATGCAATGGTGGTCTCATGGATGATGCCTTCAAGTACGTCAAGAAGAACGGTCTGGATAAAGAGACTTGCTATCCATACAAAGCTAAGGTATGACATTTGTATACCGAAGACAATTATTTATCTTGCTGTCCACAGTTAAGGTTAAAAAAACCTCGACTCTCTTCAGTCGCCTGTTGAAGACTAGAGCAGGATAGCCGAAACAAAGTATTCGATAACAGTTTCTTTCCAAAAACCATTCTGAGAAATCACACTTTGAGACGGTAGTCATTGTGTTTTTTTAAGGGCCTATGAAATGGGATTTTTTATTACTTGAAACAACTCTACATTCATTTTGATAAAATAGTTTCACATTTTGATTGTCAAATTTGGGATGTTTTGACAGCTTTTTTTCTGGATTTTGTATTTTATGCAAATTGATTTTGCATATTTATGAGCAAATGTGTGATGTCACCGAAGGCAAAGCTGCAACATCATGGTTGGTTTGTGCACAAAAAATACAGATTTTTTGTCTTTTTTTGAAAAGATAACTCCACTAACATTTTTTGGTTGTTGTCTTATTGATGAGTGTTTAGACTTGTCAGTTCGTATTTTGGGGTGACCACTCTTTGCTTTTGCAAAATTTGGAATTTTAATTTTGTACATTTTTAATGCTGCTGTGAGACTTCGTTCCTATTGTGAATCACACAACAGAGCCCTCATGTGTCCAGTTTAAGACAGGTCATTTTTGAAAATTCAATTAGTACATTAAACCTTAATTTTAGTCCAAGAAACTATTTTTCATTTTCCTTAAACTGTCCTTGAGCATGTTTATTTGATAAAAAATGTATTTAAAAAAAACCTTTTCTTCATAGGCCCTTTAAACTTAAATCCACCACCATGCAGAGCCTCAATTCTTTCAAAACAAAGTTCATCATCTCTGGAGGATAAATCTCTGTTAACATTTCAAATGTAAAGCTTGTAATGTTAAGAAATTTATGGGGCATTAAGAGCCTTAAAGCAGGCTTTGGAGATGCATGTTGTTTTTGTTATCACCAGCTGAAAATATTATACGTTTTTAGGTTTCAGAACTGAACAATACTCATTTTTCATATCTAAAATAATCCACAGGATGAACAGTCGTGCCATTTTAAGGACACCTTAAACTGCGTCGCAGCTAATTGCACAGGATTTGTGGATATTGAAGCTGGGAATGAGAATCAGCTGATGGTAGCTTCTGCCACAGTAGGACCAATCTCAGTCGCTATCGATGCTAGTCACTCCTCATTCCAACTTTACAGTGAAGGTAAGCGTCTCTAAACTTGGTTAGCTCTGTTTCTTTTTGGTTTCTCTTTGTTGTCTGTTAGTTATCGCTTGGTTCTCTCTCAGTTCTCTCTTCGGTCTTTTCTTGGTTCTTTGCTTTGTTCTCTTGTTTGTTCCCTTTTGGTTCTCCCTTTGTTTTCTCATGGTTATCTCTTGAATCTCTCTTTGTTATCTCTTTGTTATCCCGCGGTTCTGTTTTTTTTTATCGACTGATTCTCTCTTGGTTCTCTTTGATGTTTCTTTGTTATCTCTTGGTTCTCTATTTGTTCTCTTTCAGCAGATTTGTATTTTTGTTTGCACTGTGTGAATCAATGCTTAACTTTAATTTGTTTTCTTTTTATTTACATTTTGGAACTTTTTTTGTACATTTTGTATTGTCCTTTTTAATTTCCTTATGTCTGTTTCTTTGTATCTATTTATTAATTTATTTATTTTTTGAAATACACATTTACATTTCTTGTAAATTCCTTACCTTTAGGTGTGTATTCCGAACCACAATGCAGTAGCACGGAGCTTGATCACGGTGTATTGGTTGTTGGGTATGGAGTCGACTCTGTCTCTGAAAATGACTACTGGCTGGTTAAGAACAGGTGAGTATCAATAGAAGAGTGAGTCTCACTCCACTGACACTATTTGCTGATTTAAATGGAGGGTATTGTAGATGTGAACAAAAGGTACACAGTTTACTTGCTTCGCAAATAATCAGTGCTCATGCATAGCCATGGCAGGAGGTGCATGCTGGTCTAGTCAGCGACAAAGTTTGGTCAGTAACCAGACCAGCATGCACCTCATTCTAAGGCTAACGCCCGTACTGAGTATTTGCAAAGTTGTCTGTGGTCAATAAGATGTAACATTGAAGTCTTATAATACTCTTATTTTTTTCTGATTCTTTCAGCTGGGGAGAGTCATGGGGAATGAACGGCTACATCATGATGTCCAGGAATAAGGACAACCAGTGCGGTATTGCAACATCAGCAAGCTACCCTGTGGTATAAGAATAGCTCATCTTATACCCCCCCCCCCCCCCCCCCCGAGTAGTAAGAGTTTGCTCTAAGGTATTGCCCTGCCCCTAGCTGCCCTGGCTATCACTGCAGTTTTCATAATTTGGGAGCAGTATCTCAATTTACTTAAAATAGCTATGTTACAGAAAAATATATTTTCGTACATGGTGTCAGATAGTCAAGAAATCCAAAGTTTGTATGTCCACTTTTGGAACCCCCTACCTCTGTTGCTAACATGAGTTTTTCACTGGCTTTTATTTTTAAACCAAAACCTTCTGTTGAGAAGTTGTTCAAATCAGTGTCATTTTTGTGTCAGTTTGAATGAGCACCTTGAGCTCTTTCATGCGACAAATTTATCAATATTAATTTGGCCTATTTGATAAGGTTGTTTCTATGGTTGACTGCTGCTACTCGTCCAAGTATTCTTTGAGTCTATGCAAATGTGATGAATATCTCTTTTACAGCCTTTACTAACACGTTAGATTTTGTAGATATTTTCACATTATTTTCGTACAGACCCTTATCACGCTGCCGTCAGGTTTGTCTTGTGCCCTTAGTGATTGTGTAATTGTGATCACTGGGAAGAAAAACGGGGGCCAGACTGTCTTGGAGTCTCAGTGATGAAGGTCTGAAGAGGAACTCAGGCACTGTGCGAATTGGCGGCTGCTGTTATGGCTACGGTTGTTTCTAAGGGTGTTGCTATGGTCCACCTATGCTTCAACGCTTGTTCATGTGATAATCAAACCACAGCTGCGCATTGGGACATGGCTTGTTGACCCCTTGCACGCACGTCACACGCGGCGACTGTGCCACGCTCACCATTTTGGTAGTCAATAGGTTTACGTGTAAACGCTGCGTCTCCTAAAATGCGCTCTTCACTAAATAACTCAGTGACATTGACCACCAAAATGGCGCAACCAAGATTATTGTGATGATGACGTCAGGTGAAATTGGTCAATACAGTGAAAATGCATTACCTGGCAGTCATGATTGTCCAAATTTCTCTTGAATTAGACTTGAAATGTGCATTTTTTAAAGTAATCTATAAAAATGATGTCTTTAGCAGTGTCATATTTTGTGAATTTTCCATGGCTTTGTACACTTTCTGCCAGTGTCAGCCATTCCTGGTTTTCATGGAGGCTGTTTTTTGTTTTAAACGAGTTGCCAAATGTTATATTTGAGTAACACTTGTGACATAACTTTATCGGGATATCAACTTAAGTGTATCAGCCGACCATTTTGTTTGAACGTTGATGCAGCTTATGTCTAGGGCAAGCCTAAAGAAAATGATAGTCTTTTTTTGTGGATATTTCTACAATACTTAACATATTTAAGCATCAACATGTTTGATAGTGTATATTTTTCATCATCTCAGAAGTGGTTTTTGTTTTGTTTCTCAGTTGCTCGTCTTTCTTCAAACTTTTTCCAAAAGGGTATCCTCTCTTAGAGTTTTCTCTATTTTCGTTTTTTAATTTTATTTTGTGAGAGTTGTCCGCTTTCTTGTGGAAAATTCACCCGAATATTGGCAGTAGGCGTAGTGGAACTGTTTTAGTTCAAACTTTTAGGATTCAGATTTTCTATTGTAATTTTTGTTTTTTCATTATTGATAAGTTTTGTGTATGTAAGTTTCGGTAATGACATTAAAAAACCAAATACCTGTAGATTGCAGTAGACCTTATGCATTGACGTCGTCACGTTACCATCTGAGAGATGGATACGACAATGAGCAGGCAAATGTCGTCTATAAAATTCATAAGGTCTGTAATGCAACAGACTGGTTTGTTAATTTCACAATATCGGTTTGTAATTAAATATTTCAATGTAAAGTAATCATCTCTCTCATTGATTGAAAGGCAAATGCTATCATTAATAATGCACATATTTGTATAAAATGCATGCCCTGTTGCCCCCTAGGGAACTACATAAATGGAGGTGAAGATTGGCTTTCACACTCTTTGCAAATTATTCAAATAACAAGTTTTTGTCACACTTCCTTTTCTTACACTTAGTTTTCTGCTCCATCTGATATTGGGTGTGGAAGTAATCAGTACTCGGGACAAGGAAGTGGGTGAAAAATTACACAAATTCAAGGAGTACCATGCCATGCTTTAATCCGCTTAGATAATAAAAACTTGTAAATTTATGTAGTTTGATTACAATTGTAATAATACAAATAAATTGAATGAAACTATAAAATCAATCACTCTTGATTTGCCGTTTGGTTTTTTTAAACTATGCATTTTAATGCTTATTGATGTTAGTTAGTTTTCTTGGATTACGTGACGTTACGCACGGAAGGCGGGAAGGAGCCAGAGAAAGTCTTTGTGGGACAAAGACGATAGGTGTAAGCCTTATATCCTAAATAATAAGCAATCGGATCACCTGCATCGAGATCCAAGAAAAGCATTAACATTACAACCAGTTTTTCAAAGTCCACACTGGTTGCCAGCTTGGTATCGAATTAAATTCAAACTGCTCCAATTACTTTGAAAGCCATTAATGGACTTTCCACAATACATCACTGATCTTATAACATCAGTCATCATTTCACAACCTACATTCTTTATCAAATCTAATAAAGTACATGAATGAAACTATAACAAAAAATACAAAACATTACCAAGTCCATCGAGTTAGCGATATTTTTGACCGCATGAGGGCGTGTGTCAACCAAATTTCCGTTAACCAAACATTTATTATTTATTTGGTCATTGCATGTATTACAAGAAAATAACATACACGCAGACAAACTAAGATTAAACTGTAATAGACCGATTGCGCGACAATGTTTACATGCGGTCACGTGATCCCTATCGGGTATGACGTCATACAATTGATGAAAAAATACGTGTATAGACCGTGACACAGAGTGAGTACGAAAACAGTCGATTTTACTTTCGTTAAGCGATGAATTAGTTAATTAGCCCCTTTATTTAAAGTAGTATGTTGTGGCATTAATTTCAATCACATCTGTGTTTCATAATTTATACACAAAAAACTGTGGTGTTCTATAATCTGGCATCTCGCATCTCGCGTTACGAATCTTGCATCTCCCTCTCGCATCTCGCGAAATTAATATAAGCTCGTAATTTGACCAGGGAACTTCGTAAGATTTGGCAGGTGAAAGTAAAAGTAGTCCCTGTGGTGGTTGGAAAACTTGGCACCATTCCGAAGGCACTGGAGAAGCGTCTAGATCAAATAGGCACAACAGTGAGGGTAGATTTGCTGCAGAAGGCGGCACTTTTGGGAACAGCTAGGATCCTGCGAAAGACCCTCGAGATCTAAGGCTACGGGACGTAGCCCGACTCGAGGAGTTACCTGCACAGAGGAAAATGAGATCTTTCTTTTGCATGCTGTGATATCGTGAAATAATAATAATAATAATAATAATAATAATAATAATAATAATAATAATAATAATAATAATAATAATAATAATAATAATAATAATATTGAACATTTATACCGCGCCATGTCTGTCAGAATTGACACTCCTGGCGCATACACAGTATTTATCTTGCAAGGTATTCGGAGTTCTGTAGTATGAGACCTGTTCCTTTAGCACCATGTAACGGTTTACAAGGTGCTGTTTCTTATACGCTGTCTCAAGTTTTTAAACATTGACGGCGTTTGCGAGAACTCGAAACGTAAAGAGAGCTACGAGATGCAAGATGGCAGATAATGGAACACCATAAAAAACAGGCAGCAACCTTTTAAACTGTTTTCTCAGTCTGTGCATAAGATTAACAGAAAGATGAAAATAAAATGAATCTATTTAAATACAAAGACAGGATTCATTTAGGAACAATAATGTCAAGAGCACCTTAATATTAATGGCCGCAATAATAGAAACGAAGCCACATAATAGAAACTACAAAGTGCCAATAAAATCTCTGTGTATGAGTGCCGTAGGACTCAAGACCGGTCTCCCCACCCCTCGGACTCCATCTCCGACGAGAGACTCGACTACACTCCTCTGCCTGCCTTCGATCCACATGTTTGTATAATTTTATAACTGATACTTTGTGTTGTGAATCGTTTCTAAAATCTAAGTACACAAACAATGAAAAAATATCAATTAAAAACTTGTGTAAATTACAGTCCATCAAAGTGATATTTCGTGGATCATAAATTTATAATACAACCCGAACAAGCATGGGTAGGAATATAAAACAAGCAGCAACTCGGAGTTGAACCTCGTGTAACCACGTTGTACCTTGGGAGAACCCCGGGGTTACGCGAGATACAATACCGAGTAACCGCTTGTTTATTACTTTGCATTTCTTTCCGACCAAAGAGGTTTTATGGAAGATGTAGGTCCATTTACTCTCTAGGAATGGCAGAGATTTCGAATGGGATCGGAGCCAACGTGAGGCCGTTGATAATCTTGAATGATAATGGTTGAGAATCATCCGGTTTCTTGAAGGAAAACTGATGCAGTAAATGTGAGAAGAAGATGAACAGCTCCATCTTGGCGAGCTGCTCCCCGAGACACACCCGGCGACCTGCAAAGAAAACAGGAAAGAAAGCTTTTAAAAAAATCATTCCAATCAAAATGTCAAAGCGGTTAATATAATTTAAAAAAATCGTTTCTGAAAGCACTATACCATTCGCAAAGTCTCGTATTCATTTAAGATTAAATCTGCTGATTGATTTGTTTAATGTTCAATCACTGCAATTACTAATTGATGATGGGTTATAGCGTTAGATTATTCGAGTTGAAAGGTTACCTGTACTAAAAGGCAGGTGCTCCTCCCTCGGCTTCAAGGAGCCAGCTTCGTCAAGAAATCTCTCTGGATTAAACTTGTCCGGATCAGACCAGATGGATGGATCTCGGCTTACCGCCCAGAGATTAGCAATTAGCATTGTCCCCTTGGGGATATCGTAGCCAAGTAGGCTGGTATCCTTCGAGAACATATGAGGAATGCCGAGAGCCCCGACCGACGCCAGACGCTGCACCTCGAAGATGGTCGCCTCAGTGTACGGCAGCTGAGGTTTGTCTGCCAGGCGTGGTAGACGATCTCTACCCACGTTGTCGTCTATTTCCTGATGTACCTTGGACTGTACCTCAGGGTAGGCCATCATGTACAACAGAGCCCAGCAGAGGGTGGATGTCGTGGTCTCTGTTCCAGCCGAAAAAAGGCCAAGAGAAGTCAGCAACATATTGTCTATTGTTATGTAGCTCTTTATATTCTTGGTCTCGTTGACATGGATCTCTCTGAGGAAGACATCGATGAAATCTTTCGGATTGTCGGTATTTAAATTGCCACGGTGGTTCTCCACGCATTCCCGGAGAAACTCAAGTATCGAGTGTATGTTACATGCCAGTTCCTTTAATTTTGACGTAAATGGCAAATACCCCATGATGGGTAGAAACATATACACTAATCCGCCGCCAGACAGTTCGAAGTTTCGGTTGTTCAACTTCAGCAGGTGCTGAAATTTTGGATCAGAGTAATCGAACCGTTTACCTATGGTAACGGAGCAGATGACATTTGATACAGCATTACCTATCAGTTGGTTTGGATTGGAAGGGTTTTGCCCGTGCTCCTTGATGGTATTGATGAGACATCCTGCCTCGGTAGCGATGGCGCCCTCGAAGCCTGACCTCCATACGCCCAACCCTCTTAGTACTGACAGACAAAACCTCCTCTGCTGTGACCAGTTCTCACCAGAACAACTGGCTACACCTTGAGGAGACAATCAGAAGAAAATAGACGATGACGTCAATGTTTTCCGTCCTGTGCTTTCATTAATAGGCCAATGAGATTTGTGACATAGAACCTGTATCGTTTAATGATTCACTCCTTCTAGACCAGTTCTAGAAAACAAAATGGAGGAGCAACTGAAACCAAAAAGGGTTACATTAAAATAACTTTTTAATTTAAGAATTAAAACCTAAACCCATTCATACATTTTTTCTTAATGTGGTGTATATCGGTATATCAGTATATGCATAACCTTACCCAGGGCCTCTGGATCATCTGTCATTTTTCTGTAGAAAGCTGTGGGTGGACGGGCTGAGGTGTTGGGATGACTCAAAGCCTCCTTGATGGAATCGAAGCTGTTGACGACCACCACCAATGTACCGCCTAGATTCATACTAAACACCTGTCCGTAGATCCTAGCCAGTCGACTTAAGTTCTTGTACTCGTCTCCGGCCAAGGCTAGGTTTGGGAGGTAGCCAATAAGGGGCCATCCAATCGGACCAGGAGGAAGGTTCCTCGGCCGTCGGTAAAACCAAATAGCTATGTAGACAGCTATCAACCCAACCAATACTGACTTGACTGTCAATAAGCTAAATACTTCTTGAATCATATTAAGACCGTAAACGTTGTGTTTGATATTATTTTCTAGTTTGCAGACTGGCAACAAATCAACTGAACGGTGTCTTCGTCGGTGGGAAATGAAGGTTTTGCCTTAGTCTGCAAAATGGTTCATTAGATCAGACTGATCAGTTTTTCAAAATTGGGATTGTGTTTTGTTGCAGCAACAAGTGTCGCATTCATGTGATGTTGCTGCACATACTTGCCTTTGACTCAATAACCCTCTGACAAAAAGATATAACCTTGTAAACGCATGAATGCTCGCAACGTTTTTGCGACTCTATATTTGGAGCTGCTAACAATCGGCACCGTCTTTTAATCGGCAGTAGACCTTTTTAATATGCACATGACGTCATATGAGTAGGGTGCGTTCGCGTAGAGGTCAAAAGAAGGCTGTTCATTGGCCAATCCTGGGCACCGCGCGCATGCGTACAAACGTGCGTTTCAATTGTTTCATTACATTGATTTACCTCTAAGATAGTAGTCTTTGTTCAAGACTCCTGTTATTGGTACACCACGATATCAATTACCGGAGAGTCTTGAACCCGAAGACTACTAAGATGGTGGCTGAATGACGTCAACGCATAAGGTCTATATTAAAAAAAAAATGGTCAGGGTTGAATTTGCTAGGTTGGCTTACTAGCATAAACTGGTTGCATGTACCAGCAATCTTACGAGAGTTTGAACCAACTACAAAAGACCGATTGCGCGACACATGCCACGTACCCTATAGTGGGTATTGAATGTAGACAAACACGTCGCGTCCTCCATAGGAAAGTGCGGTACGGTACATGATGATTGTTGCATTTGTTTATTCGATCGAGACTTTTCTTGCTCGAAATCTGTGGAAATATTCAAGAGTTTGTACCAGAGACCTTCGAGTGGCTGAATAAAGCTAGTAAGACAGTTTCAGCAAGTCTTGGAAACTCTACAAGGAACGTATAAAATTATGTTCACGATATGGTAGTACTAGTTGCACGACGGAACGTCTGGGCCAGACGACCGCGATCACGCACTTTTCAACACAAGAATATCACAGTTTTGAAGCTGAAATCATCCAAAGAAAAGGCTTTCCAAAACTGTGTGATTCCTTTGTCTACTTGAAATTCCGCAAGGCTAGGTATAAACGATCGCTTTTCCAGCATTCTTTACCAGTTTTGAATTGATTTGGACCTACATTACAAACAAAATAACAGGCGGGTGGCTACATCATCGTCCGACTCCGACGCATAACTCAAAAATAAACCTCTTTTGGTAGTTTATGAAACAGTAATGTGATAAAAGTCAATGTCACAACATACAACTTTAATAAAAGGGCTTAGTAACTGTGTTATTATTACCAAAAGCCGACTGTTGATGTGACTTTGTCGGTTACAACATGTTTTTGCACGCAGTTTGCCATCAGCTGAGATGACGTAGTACCCACTACAGGTCACGTGATGACATGTAAACATTGGCCGCGCAATCGGTCTATTTGAAAGCCTGCTCCAAAAGATGTCATGGGAAACATTTTTAACTTTTAAAGCATGTTTTTTTGTGATCTCGAAAGTTGTATAGGCTTACTGTTCAAAAGATTATATGGATGGAATGCGACTGCACGCCGTGCGGGTAATAACAATTAGCTTTCCATACAATCTAGCTTGACTGCATCGGATCTATCAAGCTCAGACGAGGGTGAAAGAGTAGACCTGATACTGGGCGGTTTTATTATTATGCCGTACGTGTCAATACGTCAAAAAACAGTACTGGTTGCAATATGCATTTGGGTGGTTTCAGGTACTTAAAGTTACAACTATTGAAAAACTGCCAACGTGAAGGATGCAAAGTGGTACCCTTTATTGTGTTTCCTGTTTTATACGGTACTCTGGGTACAATACATATTTATACGGGTGTAGTATACTATTATATCGGATCGAGGCCACCACTGGTGAGAAACTAGCTACCAATATGCGTGTCTTTTTTGGTATGCTCATTTTCATACAATGAATAATCTGGAAAATGAAAAGTCAAAATCTTACTTAATTTTTTATAATAGTTTGGCAATTAACTCAGAAAACACGTTTTCCATGCCTCTCACTATCAACATGATGGATAAGTACGATATTTTGTTACGTTGATTTTTTTGGGGGTGGGTGGGGGTGGGTGGGTAGGGGCGGGGAAGGGAAACCGAAGTAGGTCTCCTCCTCTAGAGATTATGCGACATGTGCAATTTAGAAACTGTAAGTAAAGTCGATATTTACACAAAAAACTGTGGTGTTCTATATCTGGCATCTCGCATCTCGCGTTACGATTCTTGCATTTCTCCTCTCGCATCTCGCGTAATTAATATAAGATATATTATTATACGCTGTCTCAAGTTTTTAAACATTGACGGCGTGCGCGCTTCCGCCATTGCAAGAGCTCAAAACGTAATGCACGATTCGTAAAGAGAGATACAAGATGCGAGATGGCAGATATGGAACACCATACAAAACAGGCAGCAACCTTTTAAACTGTTTTCTCAGTCTGTGCATAAGATTAACAGAAAGATGAAAATAAAACACAAAGTATAGGATTCATTTGAACAACAATAATGTCAAGAGCACCTTAATGATAATGGCCGCAATAATAGAAACGAAGCCACATAATAGAAACTACAAAGTGCCAATAAAATCTCTGTGTATGAGTGCCGTAGGACTCAAGACCGGTCTCCCCACCCCTCGGACTCCATCTCCGACGAGAGACTCGACTACACTCCTCTGCCTGCCTTCGATCCATATTTTTGTATAATAATTTACAACCGATACTTTTTGTTGTAAATCGTTTCTAAAATCTAAGTACACAAACAATGAAAAAATATCAATTAAAAACTTGTGTAAATTACAGTCCATCAAAGTGATATTTCGTGGATCATGAATTTATAATACAACCCGAACAAGCATGGGTAGGAATATAAAACAAGCAGCAACTCGGAGTTGAACCTCGTGTAACCACGTTGTACCTTGGGAGAACCCCGGGGTTACGCGAGATACAATACCGAGTAACCGCTTGTTTATCATTTTGCATTTCTTTCCGACCAAAGAGGTTTTATGGAAGATGTAGGTCCATTTACTCTCTAGGAATGGCAGAGATTTCGAATGGGATCGGAGCCAACGTGAGGCCGTTGATAATCTTGAATGATAATGGTTGAGAATCATCCGGTTTCTTGAAGGAAAACTGATGCAGTAAATGTGAGAAGAAGATGAACAGCTCCATCTTGGCGAGCTGCTCCCCGAGACACACCCGGCGACCTGCAAAGAAAACAGGAAAGAAAGCTTTTAAAAAAATCATTCTTACAAAATGTCAAAGCGGTTAATATAATTTAAAAAAATCGTTTCTGAAAGCACTATACCATTTGCAAGGTCTCGTATTCATTTAAGATTAAATCTGCTGATTGATTTGTTTAATGTTCAATCACTGCAATTACTATCTGATGATGGGTTATAGCGTTAGATTATTCGAGTTGAAAGGTTACCTGTACTAAAAGGCAGGTGCTCCTCCCTCGGCTTCAAGGAGCCAGCTTCGTCAAGAAATCTCTCTGGATTAAACTTGTCCGGATCAGACCAGATGGATGGATCTCGGCTTACCGCCCAGAGATTAGCAATTAGCATTGTCCCCTTGGGGATATCGTAGCCAAGTAGGCTGGTATCCTTCGAGAACATATGAGGAATGCCGAGAGCCCCGACCGACGCCAGACGCTGCACCTCGAGGATGGTCGCCTCAGTGTACGGCAGCTGAGGTTTGTCTGCCAGGCGTGGTAGACGATTTCTACCCACGTTGTCGTCTATTTCCTGATGTACCTTGGACTGTACCTCAGGGTAGGCCATCATGTACAACAGAGCCCAGCAGAGGGTGGATGTCGTGGTCTCTGTTCCAGCCGAAAAAAAGGCCAAGAGAAGTCAGCAACATATTGTCTATTGTTATGTAGCTCTTTATATTCTTGGTCTCGTTGACATGGATCTCTCTGAGGAAGACATCGATGAAATCTTTCGGATTGTCGGTATTTAAATTGCCACGGTGGTTCTCCACGCATTCCCGGAGAAACTGAAGTATCGAGTGTACGTTACATGCCAGTTCCTTTAATTTTGACGTGAATGGCAAATACCCCATGATGGGTAGAAACATATACACTAATCCGCCGCCAGACAGTTCGAAGTTTCGGTTGTTCAACTTCAGCAGGTGCTGAAATTTTGGATCAGAGTAATCGAACCGTTTACCTATGGTAACGGAGCAGATGACATTTGATACAGCATTACCTATCAGTTGGTTTGGATTGGAAGGGTTTTGCCCGTGCTCCTTGATGGTATTGATGAGACATCCTGCCTCGGTAGCGATGGCGCCCTCGAAGCCTGACCTCCATACGCCCAACCCTCTTAGTACTGACAGACAAAACCTCCTCTGCTGTGACCAGTTCTCACCAGAACAACTGGCTACACCTTGAGGAGACAATCAGAAGAAAATAGACGATGACGTCAATGTTTTCCGTCCTGTGCTTTCATTAATAGGCCAATGAGATTTGTGACATAGAACCAGTATCGTTTAATGATTCACTCCTTCTAGACCAGTTCTAGAAAACAAAATGGAGGAGCAACTGAAACCAAAAAGGGTTACATTAAAATAACTTTTTAATTTAAGAATTAAAACCTAAACCCATTCATACATTTTTTCTTAATGTGGTGTATATCGGTATATCAGTATATGCATAACCTTACCCAGGGCCTCTGGATCATCTGTCATGTTTCTGTAGAAAGCTGTGGGTGGACGGGCTGAGGTGTTGGGATGACTCAAAGCCTCCTTGATGGAATCGAAGCTGTTGACGACCACCACCAATGTACCGCCTAGATTCATACTAAACACCTGTCCGTAGATCCTAGCCAGTCGACTTAAGTTCTTGTACTCGTCTCCGGCCAAGGCTAGGTTTGGGAGGTAGCCAATAAGGGGCCATCCAATCGGACCAGGAGGAAGGTTCCTCGGCCGTCGGTAAAACCAAATAGCTATGTAGACAGCTATCAACCCAACCAATACTGACTTGACTGTCAATAAGCTAAATACTTCTTGAATCATATTAAGACCGTAAACGTTGTGTTTGATATTATTTTCTAGTTTGCAGACTGGCAACAAATCAACTGAACGGTGGGAAATGAAGGTTTTGCCTTAGTCTGCAAAATGGTTCATTAGATCAGACTGATCAGTTTTTCAAAATTGGGATTGTGTTTTGTTGCAGCAACAAGTGTCGCATTCATGTGATGTTGCTGCACATACTTGCCTTTGACTCAATAACCCTCTGACAAAAAGATATAACCTTGTAAACGCATGAATGCTCGCAACGTTTTTGCGACTCTATATTTGGAGCTGCTAACAATCGGCACCGTCTTTTAATCGGCAGTAGACCTTTTTAATATGCACATGACGTCATATGAGTAGGGGTGCGTTCGCGTAGAGGTCAAAAGAAGGCTGTTCATTGGCCAATCCTGGGCACCGCGCGCATGCGTACAAACGTGCGTTTCAATTGTTTCATTACATTGATTTACCTCTAAGATAGTAGTCTTTGTTCAAGACTCCTGTTATTGGTACACCACGATATCAATTACCGGAGAGTCTTGAACCCGAAGACTACTAAGATGGTGGCTGAATGACGTCAACGCATAAGGTCTATATTAAAAAAAAAAATGGTCAGGGTTGAATTTGCTAGGTTGGCTTACTAGCATAAACTGGTTGCATGTACCAGCAATCTTACGAGAGTTTGAACCAACTACAAAAGACCGATTGCGCGACACATGTCACGTACCCTATAGTGGGTATTGAATGTAGACAAACACGTCACGTCCTCCATAGGAAAGTGCGGTACGGTACATGATGATTGTTGCATTTGTTTATTCGATCGAAACTTTTCTTGCTCGAAATCTGTGGAAATATTCAAGAGTTTGTACCAGAGACCTTCGAGTGGCTGAATAAAGTTAGTAAGACAGTTTCAGCAAGTCTTGGAAACTCTACAAGGAACGTATAAAATTATGTTCACGATATGGTAGTACTAGTTGCACGACGGAACGTCTGGGCCAGACGACCGCGATCACGCACTTTTCAACACAAGAATATCACAGTTTTGAAGCTGAAATCATCCAAAGAAAAGGCTTTCCAAAACTGTGTGATTCCTTTGTCTACTTGAAATTCCGCAAGGCTAGGTATAAACGATCGCTTTTCCAGCATTCTTTACCAGTTTTGAATTGATTTGGACCTACATTACAAACAAAATAACAGGCGGGTGGCTACATCATCGTCCGACTCCGACGCATAACTCAAAAATAAACCTCTTTTGGTAGTTTATGAAACAGTAATGTGATAAAAGTCAATGTCACAACATACAACTTTAATAAAAGGGCTTAGTAACTGTGTTATTATTACCAAAAGCCGACTGTTGATGTGACTTTGTCAGTCACAACATGTTTTTGCACGCAGTTTGCCATCAGCTGAGATGACGTAGTACCCACTACAGGTCCCTTGATGACATGTAAACATTGGCCGCGCAATCGGTCTATTTGAAAGCCTGCTCCAAAAGATGTCATGGGAAACATTTTTAACTTTTAAAGCATGTTTTTTGTGATCTCGAAAGTTGTATAGGCTTACTGTTCAAAAGATTATTTGGATGGAATGCGACTGCACGCCGTGGGGGTAATAACAATTAGCTTTCCATACAATCTAGCTTGACTGCATCGGATCTATCAAGCTCAGACGAGAGTGAAAGAGTAGACCTACTGATACTGGGCCGTACTATTATTATGCCGTACGTGTCAATACGTCAAAAAACAGTACTGGTTGCAATATGCATTTGGGTGGTTTCAGGTACTTAAAGTTACAACTATTGAAAAACTGCCAACGTGGAGGATGCAAAGTGGTACCCTTTATTGTGTTTCCTGTTTTATACGGTACTCTGGGTACAATACATATATACAGGTGTAGTATACTATTATATCGGATCGAGGCCACCACTGGTGAGAAACTAGCTACCAATATGCGTGTCTTTTTTGGTATGCTCATTTTCATACAATGAATAATCTGGAAAATTAAAAGTCAAAATCTTACTTAATTTTTTATAATAGTTTGGCAATTAACTCAGAAAACACGTTTTCCATGCCTCTCACTATCAACATGATGGATAAGTACGATATTTTGTTACGTTGATTTTTTTGGGGGTGGGTGGGGGTGGGTGGGTAGGGGCGGGGAAGGGAAACCGAAGTAGGTCTCCTCCTCTAGAGATTATGCGACATGTGCAATTTAGAAACTGTAAGTAAAGTCGATATTTACACAAAAAACTGTGGTGTTCTATATCTGGCATCTCGCATCTCGCGTTACGAATCTTGCATTTCTCCTCTCGCATCTCGCGTAATTAATATAAGATATATTATTATACGCTGTCTCAAGTTTTTAAACATTGACGGCGTGCGCGCTTCCGCCATTGCAAGAGCTCAAAACGTAATGCACGATTCGTAGAGAGAGACACAAGATGCGAGATGGCAGATATGGAACACCATACAAAACAGGCAGCAACCTTTTAAACTGTTTTCTCAGTCTGTGCATAAGATTAACAGAAAGATGAAAATAAAACACAAAGTATAGGATTCATTTGAACAACAATAATGTCAAGAGCACCTTAATGATAATGGCCGCAATAATAGAAACGAAGCCACATAATAGAAACTACAAAGTGCCAATAAAATCTCTGTGTATGAGTGCCGTAGGACTCGAGACCGGTCTCCCCACCCCTCGGACTCCATCTCCGACGAGAGACTCGACTACACTCCTCTGCCTGCCTTCGATCCATATTTTTGTATAATAATTTACAACCGATACTTTTTGTTGTAAATCGTTTCTAAAATCTAAGTACACAAACAATGACAAAATATCAATTAAAAACTTGTGTAAATTACAGTCCATCAAAGTGATATTTCGTGGATCATGAATTTATAATACAACCCGAACAAGCATGGGTAGGAATATAAAACAAGCAGCAACTCGGAGTTGAACCTCGTGTAACCACGTTGTACCTTGGGAGAACCCCGGGGTTACGCGAGATACAATACCGAGTAACCGCTTGTTTATCATTTTGCATTTCTTTCCGACCAAAGAGGTTTTATGGAAGATGTAGGTCCATTTATTCTCTAGGAATGGCAGAGATTTCGAATGGGATCGGAGCCAACGTGAGGCCGTTGATAATCTTGAATGATAATGGTTGAGAATCATCCGGTTTCTTGAAGGAAAACTGATGCAGTAAATGTGAGAAGAAGATGAACAGCTCCATCTTGGCGAGCTGCTCCCCGAGACACACCCGGCGACCTGCAAAGAAAAAAGGAAAGATAACAAAAAGAAAGCTTTTAAAAAGACCATTCCAACCAAAATGTCAAAGCGGTTATTATTATTTTAAACAATTGTTTCCGAAAGCACTATACCATTTGCAAAGTCTCGTATTCATTTAAGATTAAATCTGCTGATTGATTTGTTTAATGTTCAATCACTGCAATTACTAATTGATGATGGGTTATAGCGTTAGATTATTCGAGTTGAAAGGTTACCTGTACTAAAAGGCAGGTGCTCCTCCCTCGGCTTCAAGGAGCCAGCTTCGTCAAGAAATCTCTCTGGATTAAACTTGTCCGGATCAGACCAGATGGATGGATCTCGGCTTACCGCCCAGAGATTAGCAATTAGCATTGTCCCCTTGGGGATATCGTAGCCAAGTAGGCTGGTATCCTTTGAGAACATATGAGGAACGCCGAGAGGCCCGACCGACGCCAGACGCTGCACCTCGAGGATGGTCGCCTCAGTGTACGGCAGCTGAGGTTTGTCTGCCAGGCGTGGTAGACGATTTCTACCCACGTTGTCGTCTATTTCCTGATGTACCTTGGACTGTACCTCAGGGTAGGCCATCATGTACAACAGAGCCCAGCGGAGGGTGGATGTCGTGGTCTCTGTTCCAGCCGAAAAAAGGTCAAGAGAAGTCAGCAACATATTGTCTATTGTTATGTAGCTCTTTATATTCTTGGTCTCGTCGACATGGATCTCTCTGAGGAAGACATCGATGAAATCTTTCGGATTGTCGGTATCTAAACTGCCACGGTGGTTCTCCACGCATTCCCGGAGAAACTGAAGTATCGAGTGTACGTTACATGCTAGTTCCTTTAATTTTGACGTGAATGGCAAATACCCCATGATGGGTAGAAACATATACACTAATCCGCCGCCAGACAGTTCGAAGTTTCGGTTGATCAACTTCAGCAGGTGCTGAAATTTTGGATCAGAGTAATCGAACCGTTTACCTATGGTAACGGAGCAGATGACATTTGATACAGCATTACCTATCAGATGGTTTGGATTGGAAGGGTTTTGCCCGTGCTCCTTGATGGTATTGATGAGACATCCTGCCTCGGTAGCGATGGCGCCCTCGAAGCCGGACCTCCATACGCCCAACCCTCTTAGTACTGACAGACAAAACCTCCTCTGCTGTGACCAGTTCTCACCAGAACAATTGGCTACACCTTGAGGAGACAATCAGAAGAAAATAGACGATGACGTCAATGTTTTCCGTCCTGTGCTTTCATTAAATGGTCTGTATACGTTTGGTAATGACTCTGAAAATTTATGGCAATAATAACTCACTTGGTAAGAAGTACAGCAGCTTTGGATAGTATAATGTATTTTGAGAAACGTTTCACTTCGACGTACTGCAGTTATGGAAAAATACATCACTTTTTATCCCCCAAAAATTAGAATCTGAGAAGCGTTATGGCCGCAACGCTTCTCAGAATGTGTATTCCAATGACGGATACTTCTGCGTGAACACAACCGCTCCAGATTTTTGGTGATATCTCAAAAACGCTGTCACCTTTTGAACTGAAATTTACACAGGTTATTTTTTTTAGGCCAATGAGATTTGTGACATAGGATCAGTATCGTTTTATGATTCACTCCTTCTAGACCAGTTCTAGAAATCAAAATGGAGGAGCAACTGAAACCAAAAAGGGTTACATTAAAATAACTTTTTAATTTAAGAATTAAAACCTAAACCCATTCATACATTTTTTCTTAATGTGGTGTATATCGGTATATCAGTATATGCATAACCTTACCCAGGGCCTCTGGATCATCTGTCATTTTTCTGTAGAAAGCTGTGGGTGGACGGGCTGAGGTGTTGGGATGACTCAAAGCATCCTTGATGGAATCGAAGCTGTTGACGACCACCACCAATGTACCGCCTAGATTCATACTAAACACCTGTCCGTAGATCCTAGCCAGTCGACTTAAGTTCTTGTACTCGTCTCCGGCCAAGGCTAGGTTTGGGAGGTAGCCAATAAGGGGCCATCCAATCGGACCAGGAGGAAGGTTCCTCGGCCGTCGGTAAAACCAAATAGCTATGTAGACAGCTATCAACCCAACCAATACTGACTTGACTGTCAATAAGCTAAATACTTCTTGAATCATATTAAGACCGTAAACGTTGTGTTTGATATTATTTTCTAGTTTGCAGACTGGCAACAAATCAACTGAACGGTGTCTTCGTTGGTGGGAAATGAAGGTTTTGCCTTAGTCTGCAAAATGGTTCATTAGATCAGACTGATCAGTTTTTCAAAATTGGGATTGTGTTTTGTTGCAGCAACAAGTGTCGCATTCACGTGATGTTGCTGCACATACTTGCCTTTGACTCAATAACCCTCTGACAAAAAGATATAACCTTGTAAACGCATGAATGCTTGCAACGTTTTTGCGACTCTATATTTGGAGCTGCTAACAATCGGCACCGTCTTTTAATCGGCAGTAAACCTTTTTAATATGCACATGACGTCATATGAGTAGGGGTGCGTTCGCGTAGAGGTCAAAAGAAGGATGTTCATTGGCCAATCCTGGGCACCGCGATCGCATGCGTACAAACGTGCGTTTCAATTGTTTCATTTTTATACATTGATTTACCTCTAAGATAGTAGTCTTTGTTCAAGACTCCTGTTATTGGTACACCACGATATCAATTACCGGAGAGTCTTGAACCCGAAGACTACTAAGATGGTGGCTGAATGACATCAACGCATAAGGTCTATCTTTTAAAAAAATGGTCAGGGTTGAATTTGCTAGGTTGGCTTACTAGCATAAACTGGTTGCATGTACCAGCAATCTTACGAGAGTTTGAACCAACTACAATAGACCGATTGCGCGACACATGTCACGTCCTATAGTGGGTATTGAATGTAGACAAACACGACGCGTCCTCCATAGGAAAGTGCGGTACGGTACATGATGATTGTTGCATTTTGTTTATTCGATCGAGACTTTTCTTGCTCGAAATCTGTGGAAATATTCAAGAGTTTGTACCAGAGACCTTCGAGTGGCTGAAGAAAGCAAGTAAGACAGTTTCAGCAAGTCTTGGAAACTCTACAAGGAACGTATAAAATTACGTTCACGATATGGTAGTACTAGTTGCACGACGGAACGTCTGGGCCAGACGACCGCGATCACGCACTTTTCAACACAAGAATATCACAGTTTTGAAGCTGAAATCATCCAAAGAAAAGGCTTTCCAAAACTGTGTGATTCCTTTGTCTACTTGAAATTCCGCAAGGCTAGGTATAAATGATCGCTTTTCCAACATTCTTTACCATTTTTGAATTGATTTGGACCTACATTACAAACAAAATAACAGGCGGGTGGCTACATCATCGTCCTACTCCGACGCATAACTCAAAAATAAACCTCTTTTGGTAGTTTATGAAACAGTAATGTGATAAAAGTCAATGTCACAACATACAACTTTAATAAAAGGGCTTAGTAACTGTGTTATTATTACCAAAAGCCGACTGTTGATGTGACTTTGTCGGTCACAACATGTTTTTGCACGCAGTTTGCCATCAGCTGAGATGACGTAGTACCCACTACAGGTCCCTTGATGACATGTAAACATTGGCCGCGCAATCGGTCTATTTGAAAGCCTGCTCCAAAAGATGTCATGGGAAACATTTTTAACTTTTAAAGCATGTTTTTTTGTGATCTCGAAAGTTGTATAGGCTTACTGTTCAAAAGATTATTTGGATGAAATGCGACTGCACGCCGTGGGGGTAATAACAATTAGCTTTCCATACAATCTAGCTTGACTGCATCGGATCTATCAAGCTCAGACGAGGGTGAAAGAGTAGACCTACTGATACTGGGCGGTACTATTATTATGCCGTACGTGTCAATACGTCAAAAAACAGTACTGGTTGCAATATGCATTTGGGTGGTTTCAGGTACTTAAAGTTACAACTATTGAAAAACTGCCAACGTGGAGGATGCAAAGTGGTACCCTTTATTGTGTTTCCTGTTTTATACGGTACTCTGGGTACAATACATATATACGGGTGTAGTATACTATTATATCGGATCGAGGCCACCACTGGTGAGAAACTAGCTACCAATATGCGTGTCTTTTTTGGTATGCTCATTTTCATACAATGAATAATCTGGAAAATGAAAAGTCAAAATCTTACTTAATTTTTTATAATAGTTTGGCAATTAACTCAGAAAACACGTTTTCCATGCCTCTCACTATCAACATGATGGATAAGTACGATATTTTGTTACGTTGATTTTTTGGGGGGTGGGTGGGGGTGGGTGGAGGTGGGTGGGTAGGTGCTGGGAAGGGAAACCGAAGTATGTCTCCTCCTCTAGAGATTATGCGACATGTGCAATTTAGAAACTGTAAGTAAAGTCGATATTTACACAAAAAAACTGTGGTGTTCTATATCTGGCATCTCGCATCTCGCGTTACGAATCTTGCATTTCTCCTCTCGCATCTCGCGTAATTAATATAAGATATATTATTATACGCTGTCTCAAGTTTTTAAACATTGACGGCGTGCGCGCTTCCGCCATTGCAAGAGCTCAAAACGTAATGCACGATTCGTAAAGAGAGATACAAGATGCGAGATGGCAGATATGGAACACCATACAAAACAGGCAGCAACCTTTTAAACTGTTTTCTCAGTCTGTGCATAAGATTAACAGAAAGATGAAAATAAAACACAAAGTATAGGATTCATTTGAACAACAATAATGTCAAGAGCACCTTAATGATAATGGCCGCAATAATAGAAACGAAGCCACATAATAGAAACTACAAAGTGCCAATAAAATCTCTGTGTATGAGTGCCGTAGGACTCGAGACCGGTCTCCCTACCCCTCGGACTCCATCTCCGACGAGAGACTCGACTACACTCCTCTGCCTGCCTTCGATCCATATTTTTGTATAATAATTTACAACCGATACTTTTTGTTGTAAATCGTTTCTAAAATCTAAGTACACAAACAATGAAAAAATATCAATTAAAAACTTGTGTAAATTACAGTCCATCAAAGTGATATTTCGTGGATCATGAATTTATAATACAACCCGAACAAGCATGGGTAGGAATATAAAACAAGCAGCAACTCGGAGTTGAACCTCGTGTAACCACGTTGTACCTTGGGAGAACCCCGGGGTTACGCGAGATACAATACCGAGTAACCGCTTGTTTATCATTTTGCATTTCTTTCCGACCCAAGAGGTTTTATGGAAGATGTAGGTCCATTTACTCTCTAGGAATGGCAGAGATTTCGAATGGGATCGGAGCCAACGTGAGGCCGTTGATAATCTTGAATGATAATGGTTGAGAATCATCCGGTTTCTTGAAGGAAAACTGATGCAGTAAATGTGAGAAGAAGATGAACAGCTCCATCTTGGCGAGCTGCTCCCCGAGACACACCCGGCGACCTGCAAAGAAAAAAGGAAAGATAACAAAAAGAAAGCTTTTAAAAAGACCATTCCAACCAAAATGTCAAAGCGGTTATTATTATTTTAAACAATTGTTTCCGAAAGCACTATACCATTTGCAAAGTCTCGTATTCATTTAAGATTAAATCTGCTGATTGATTTGTTTAATGTTCAATCACTGCAATTACTAATTGATGATGGGTTATAGCGTTAGATTATTCGAGTTGAAAGGTTACCTGTACTAAAAGGCAGGTGCTCCTCCCTCGGCTTCAAGGAGCCAGCTTCGTCAAGAAATCTCTCTGGATTAAACTTGTCCGGATCAGACCAGATGGATGGATCTCGGCTTACCGCCCAGAGATTAGCAATTAGCATTGTCCCCTTGGGGATATCGTAGCCAAGTAGGCTGGTATCCTTTGAGAACATATGAGGAACGCCGAGAGGCCCGACCGACGCCAGACGCTGCACCTCGAGGATGGTCGCCTCAGTGTACGGCAGCTGAGGTTTGTCTGCCAGGCGTGGTAGACGATTTCTACCCACGTTGTCGTCTATTTCCTGATGTACCTTGGACTGTACCTCAGGGTAGGCCATCATGTACAACAGAGCCCAGCGGAGGGTGGATGTCGTGGTCTCTGTTCCAGCCGAAAAAAGGTCAAGAGAAGTCAGCAACATATTGTCTATTGTTATGTAGCTCTTTATATTCTTGGTCTCGTCGACATGGATCTCTCTGAGGAAGACATCGATGAAATCTTTCGGATTGTCGGTATTTAAATTGCCACGGTGGTTCTCCACGCATTCCCGGAGAAACTGAAGTATCGAGTGTACGTTACATGCCAGTTCCTTTAATTTTGACGTGAATGGCAAATACCCCATGATGGGTAGAAACATATACACTGATCCGCCGCCAGACAGTTCGAAGTTTCGGGTGATCAACTTCAGCAGGTGCTGAAATTTTGGATCAGAGTAATCGAACCGTTTACCTATGGTAACGGAGCAGATGACATTTGATACAGCATTACCTATCAGATGGGTTGGATTGGAAGGGTTTTGCCCGTGCTCCTTGATGGTATTGATGAGACATCCTGCCTCGGTAGCGATGGCGCCCTCGAAGCCTGACCTCCATACGCCCAACCCTCTTAGTACTGACAGACAAAACCTCCTCTGCTGTGACCAGTTCTCACCAGAACAATTGGCTACACCTTGAGGAGACAATCAGAAGAAAATAGACGATGACGTCAATGTTTTCCGTCCTGTGCTTTCATTAATAGGCCAATGAGATTTGTGACATAGGATCAGTATCGTTTAATGATTCACTCCTTCTAGACCAGTTCTAGAAATCAAAATGGAGGAGCAACTGAAACCAAAAAGGGTTACATTAAAATAACTTTTTAATTTAAGAATTAAAACCTAAACCCATTCATTCATTTTTTCTTAATGTGGTGTATATCGGTATATCAGTATATGCATAACCTTACCCAGGGCCTCTGGATCATCTGTCATTTTTCTGTAGAAAGCTGTGGGTGGACGGGCTGAGGTGTTGGGATGACTCAAAGCCTCCTTGATGGAATCGAAGCTGTTGACGACCACCACCAATGTACCGCCTAGATTCATACTAAACACCTGTCCGTAGATCCTAGCCAGTCGACTTAAGTTCTTGTACTCGTCTCCGGCCAAGGCTAGGTTTGGGAGGTAGCCAATAAGGGGCCATCCAATCGGACCAGGAGGAAGGTTCCTCGGCCGTCGGTAAAACCAAATAGCTATGTAGACAGCTATCAACCCAACCAATACTGACTTGACTGTCAATAAGCTAAATACTTCTTGAATCATATTAAGACCGTAAACGTTGTGTTTGATATTATTTTCTAGTTTGCAGACTGGCAACAAATCAACTGAACGGTGTCTTCGTCGGTGGGAAATGAAGGTTTTGCCTTAGTCTGCAAAATGGTTCATTAGATCAGACTGATCAGTTTTTCAAATTTGGGATTGTGTTTTGTTGCAGCAACAAGTGTCGCATTCACGTGATGTTGCTGCACATACTTGCCTTTGACTCAATAACCCTCTGACAAAAAGATATAACCTTGTAAACGCATGAATGCTTGCAACGTTTTTGCGACTCTATATTTGGAGCTGCTAACAATCGGCACCGTCTTTTAATCGGCAGTAGACCTTTTTAATATGCACATGACGTCATATGAGTAGGGTGCGTTCGCGTAGAGGTCAAAAGAAGGATGTTCATTGGCCAATCCTGGGCACCGCGATCGCATGCGTACAAACGTGCGTTTCAATTGTTTCATTACATTGATTTACCTCTAAGATAGTAGTCTTTGTTCAAGACTCCTGTTATTGGTACCCCACAATATCAATAACCGGAGAGTCTTGAACCCGAAGACTACTAAGATGGTGGCTGAATGACGTCAACGAATAAGGTCTATCTTTTAAAAAAATGGTCAGGGTTGAATTTGCTAGGTTGGCTTACCAGCATAAACTGGTTGCATGTACCAGCAATCTTACGAGAGTTTGAACCAACTACAATAGACCGATTGCGCGACACATGTCACGTCCTATAGTGGGTATTGAATGTAGACAAACACGACGCGTCCTCCATAGGAAAGTGCGGTACGGTACATGATGATTGTTGCATTTTGTTTATTCGATCGAGACTTTTCTTGCTCGAAATCTGTGGAAATATTCCAGAGTTTGTACCAGAGACCTTCGAGTGGCTGAATAAAGCAAGTAAGACAGTTTCAGCAAGTCTTGGAAACTCTACAAGGAACGTATAAAATTACGTTCACGATATGGTAGTACTAGTTGCACGACGGAACGTCTGGGCCAGACGACCGCGATCACGCACTTTTCAACACAAGAATATCACAGTTTTGAAGCTGAAATCATCCAAAGAAAAGGCTTTCCAAAACTGTGTGATTCCTTTGTCTACTTGAAATTCCGCAAGGCTAGGTATAAACGATCGCTTTTCCAGCATTCTTTACCAGTTTTGAATTGATTTGGACCTACATTACAAACAAAATAACAGGCGGGTGGCTACATCATCGTCCGACTCCGACGCATAACTCAAAAATAAACCTCTTTTGGTAGTTTATGAAACAGTAATGTGATAAAAGTCAATGTCACAACATACAACTTTAATAAAAGGGCTTAGTAACTGTGTTATTATTACCAAAAGCCGACTGTTGATGTGACTTTGTCAGTCACAACATGTTTTTGCACGCAGTTTGCCATCAGCTGAGATGACGTAGTACCCACTACAGGTCCCTTGATGACATGTAAACATTGGCCGCGCAATCGGTCTATTTGAAAGCCTGCTCCAAAAGATGTCATGGGAAACATTTTTAACTTTTAAAGCATGTTTTTTGTGATCTCGAAAGTTGTATAGGCTTACTGTTCAAAAGATTATTTGGATGAAATGCGACTGCACGCCGTGGGGGTAATAACAATTAGCTTTCCATACAATCTAGCTTGACTGCATCGGATCTATCAAGCTCAGACGAGGGTGAAAGAGTAGACCTACTGATACTGGGCCGTACTATTATTATGCCGTACGTGTCAATACGTCAAAAAACAGTACTGGTTGCAATATGCATTTGGGTGGTTTCAGGTACTTAAAGTTACAATTATTGAAAAACTGCCAACGTGGAGGATGCAAAGTGGTACCCTTTATTGTGTTTCCTGTTTTATACGGTACTCTGGGTATAATACATATATACGGATGTAGTATACTATTATATCGGATCGAGGCAACCACTGGTGAGAAACTAGCTACCAATATGCGTGTCTTTTTTGGTATGGTCATTTTCATACAATGAATAATCTGGAAAATTAAAAGTCAAAATCTTACTTAATTTTTTATAATAGTTTGGCAATTAACTCAGAAAACACGTTTTCCATGCCTCTCACTATCACAATGATGGATAAGTACGATATTTTGTTACGTTGATTTTTTGGGGGGTGGGTGGGGGTGGGTGGGGGTGGGTGGGTAGGGGCTGGGAAGGGAAACCGAAGTATGTCTCCTCCTCTAGAGATTATGCGACATGTGCAATTTAGAAACTGTAAGTAAAGTCGATATTTACACAAAAAACTGTGGTGTTCTATATCTGGCATCTCGCATCTCGCGTTACGAATCTTGCATTTCTCCTCTCGCATCTCGCGTAATTAATATAAGATATATTATTATACGCTGTCTCAAGTTTTTAAACATTGACGGCGTGCGCGCTTCCGCCATTGCAAGAGCTCAAAACGTAATGCACGATTCGTAAAGAGAGATACAAGATGCGAGATGGCAGATATGGAACACCATACAAAACAGGCAGCAACCTTTTAAACTGTTTTCTCAGTCTGTGCATAAGACTAACAGAAAGATGAAAATAAAACAAAAAGTATAGGATTCATTTGAACAACAATAATGTCAAGAGCACCTTAATGATAATGGCCGCAATAATAGAAACGAAGCCACATAATAGAAACTACAAAGTGCCAATAAAATCTCTGTGTATGAGTGCCGTAGGACTCGAGACCGGTCTCCCCACCCCTCGGACTCCATCTCCGACGAGAGACTCGACTACACTCCTCTGCCTACCTTCGATCCACATGTTTGTATAATAATTTACAACTGATACTTTGTGTTGTGAATCGTTTCTAAAATCTAAGTACACAAACAATGAAAAAATATCAATTAAAAACTTGTGTAAATTACAGTCCATCAAAGTGATATTTCGTGGATCATGAATTTATTATACAACCCGAACAAGCATGGGTAGGAATATAAAACAAGCAGCAACTCGGAGTTGAACCTCGTGTAACCACGTTGTACCTTGGGAGAACCCCGGGGTTACGCGAGATACAATCCCGAGTAACCGCTTGTTTATTACTTTGCATTTCTTTCCGACCAAAGAGGTTTTATGGAAGATGTAGGTCCATTTACTCTCTAGGAATGGCAGAGATTTCGAATGGGATCGGAGCCAACGTGAGGCCGTTGATAATCTTGAATGATAATGGTTGAGAATCATCCGGTTTCTTGAAGGAAAACTGATGCAGTAAATGTGAGAAGAAGATGAACAGCTCCATCTTGGCGAGCTGCTCCCCGAGACACACCCGGCGACCTGCAAAGAAAACAGGAAAGAAAGCTTTTAAAAAAATCATTCCAATCAAAATGTCAAAGCGGTTAATATAATTTTAAAAAAAATCGTTTCTGGAAGCACTATACCATTCGCAAAGTCTCGTATTCATTTAAGATTAAATCTGCTGATTGATTTGTTTAATGTTCAATCACTGCAATTACTAATTGATGATGGGTTATAGCGTTAGATTATTCGAGTTGAAAGGTTACCTGTACTAAAAGGCAGGTGCTCCTCCCTCGGCTTCAAGGAGCCAGCTTCGTCAAGAAATCTCTCCGGATTAAACTTGTCCGGATCAGACCAGATGGATGGATCTCGGCTTACCGCCCAGAGATTAGCAATTAGCAATGTCCCCTTGGGGATATCGTAGCCAAGTAGGCTGGTATCCTTCGAGAACATATGAGGAACGCCGAGAGGCCCGACCGACGCCAGACGCTGCACCTCGAGGATGGTCGCCTCAGTGTACGGCAGCTGAGGTTTGTCTGCCAGGCGTGGTAGACGATCTCTACCCACGTTGTCGTCTATTTCCTGATGTACCTTGGACTGTACCTCAGGGTAGGCCATCATGTACAACAGAGCCCAGCGGAGGGTGGATGTCGTGGTCTCTGTTCCAGCCGAAAAAAGGTCAAGAGAAGTCAGCAACATATTGTCTATTGTTATGTAGCTCTTTATATTCTTGGTCTCGTTGACATGGATATCTCTGAGGAAGACATCGATGAAATCTTTCGGATTGCCGGTATTTAAATTGCCACGGTGGTTCTCCACGCATTCCCGGAGAAACTGAAGTATCGAGTGTATGTTACATGCCAGTTCCTTTAATTTTGACGTGAATGGCAAATACCCCATGATGGGTAGAAACATATACACTAATCCGCCGCCAGACAGTTCGAAGTTTCGGTTGATCAACTTCAGCAGGTGCTGAAATTTTGGATCAGAGTAATCGAACCGTTTACCTATGGTAACGGAGCAGATGACATTTGATACAGCATTACCTATCAGATGGGTTGGATTGGAAGGGTTTTGCCCGTGCGCCTTGATGGTATTGATGAGACATCCTGCCTCGGTAGCGATGGCGCCCTCGAAGCCTGACCTCCATACGCCCAACCCTCTTAGTACTGACAGACAAAACCTCCTCTGCTGTGACCAGTTCTCACCAGAACAATTGACTACACCTTGAGGAGACAATCAGAAGAAAATAGACGATGACGTCAATGTTTTCCGTCCTGTGCTTTCATTAAATGGTCTGTATACGTTTGGTAATGACTCTGAAAATTTATGGCAATAATAACTCACTTGGTAAGAAGTACAGCAGCTTTGGATAGTATAATGTATTTTGAGAAACGTTTCACTTCGACGTACTGCAGTATGGAAAAATACATCACTTTTTATCCCCCAAAAATTAGAATCTGAGAAGCGTTATGGCCGCAACGCTTCTCAGAATGTGTATTCCAATAAGGGATACTTCTGCGTGAACACAACCGCTCCAGATTTTTGGTGATATCTCAAAAACGCTGTCACCTTTTGAACTGAAACTTACACAGGTTATTTTTATGGCATATATCTACAATTATATAGCATTAAGGCAAATGTACGGTTCCAAAAACCAAAGGTATACTTTGCCTTTAATAGGCCAATGAGATTTGTGACATAGAATCAGTATCGTTTAATGATTCACTCCTTCTAGACCAGTTCTAGAAAACAAAATGGAGGAGCAACTAAAACCAAAAAAGGGTTACATTAAAATAACTTTTTAATTTAAGAATTAAAACCTAAATCCATTTATACATTTTTTCTTAATGTGGTGTATATCGGTATATCAGTATATGCATAACCTTACCCAGGGCCTCTGGATCATCTGTCATTTTTCTGTAGAAAGCTGTGGGTGGACGGGCTGAGGTGTTGGGATGACTCAAAGCCTCCTTGATGGAATCGAAGCTGTTGACGACCACCACCAATGTACCGCCTAGATTCAGACTAAACACCTGTCCGTAGATCCTAGCCAGTCGACTTAAGTTCTTGTACTCGTCTCCGGCCAAGGCTAGGTTTGGGAGGTAGCCTATGAGGGGCCATCCAGTCGGACCAGGAGGAAGGTTCCTCGGTCGTCGGTAAAACCAAGTAGCTATAAAGACGGCTATCAACACAGTCGCTACTGACTTGGCAGTCAAGAAGCTAAATATCCCCAGAAGAAAAGCCATGGTTTGGTCCTTTGTCAACGGAGCACAAAATTGAGGTTTCTGAACTCAAAGTGAGTTGTGTCCCGTCGTCTGCATGAAAACACTAGCCCTGTGATGATTAACTGCTCTTTGGACTGACTGGGCGTCTGTGTGGGCAATATTGTGTTTCACAGCACCGGTCGTACAATACTTTAATCAGAATGACGTTAACAATGTCTCCGTTTTGTACCTTGGAACTTCAGCCAGTCATTTGACCCGTTCTGCTTCCTTCACAGTTAATGAGAATTGTATTTGATTCACCTTGTTCAAATGATATGGCACACTGATAATCTTTCAAGGGCTGTGGTCTTGCGTTCTCGTCAGCCGAGCGGCAAATAATTATATGTTTTTTTTCTTCTTATTTCCCATTTGAAGGATCATCTATGACATAGAAAATCCAAGATTTTACTATTTAGGAATTCGTTCTGCACATGGACCACCAGTAAAGTTGCTTTATGCCTAACTAGGCCTACTTGGCAGAAAATTATTGCTTACAATATTTGCTTGTGAAGCAAAATTTCGCAGGGAACGAGGAACAATATGCAAACCTAACGTGGCATTTGTTTGTTTGTTTTGTTTAGTACATATTTTCTGCACTTTGAAGATTGTTACGTTCAAACAGTGGCATAACTAAGGAAGGCACTTGGGGGGGGCGTGCCCCTCCCCATAATTGATGTCCGTGCTCCCCCCAATTTGAAACCTGGACTTTTGAGATTAAAAAATACCAGAATCAAATGTTACATTTTACGAGCTTTTCTGTAGTAATTTCAATGTTTTTAAGACTATTTTGTATTATTTACACGCAGAATGTATTTTGTTTTACCTCAACAAGTCAGAAGAGCGCTGAAAAGGGGCTTGTTTGGGAAAAATACAAATGGAAACTGCAGTTTTAATTGGCCAAAAGTGCCCCCTAGGAAGAATGGTGCCCCCTTGTACCCCCCCCAAAAAAAAAAATGTTACCCTAGTTACGGCGCTGTGTTTAAAGCTGATCCATATTATGAAAAGTCGGCCCAATGCATGCTTTAAGTAAACAACGTTTTAACGGCTCGTGGTCGATGTGTCGATGTGGCTGGCTGGTGCCAAGAGGCGCCCTTGTGTACCTGCGGCTCGACCACATTGTAGCCGCCTCCTTATCCAGCTTCTCAGCTGCCAGTAAGGATGATTAGCTTCCCTAAAGAAAACATGTTTCTCTGCCACTCACAGAGAATCAAGGTAAGCACAATATTTTGTAACTTTGATTTTGTTTTATTTATTTATTAATTAATTCTTTTGGGGGGCCGAAGTAGGCCTCCTCCTCAAAAGATTATGCGACTTGTATAATTTAGCGGTTGTAAGTAAAGTTGTTAATATTTACAATACAGACAGCAACCTTTTAAACTGTTTTCTAATGCATAACATTGAGAGAAAGATGGAAATAAAGAGAATAAATGAAGTACAAAGTACATGATAAAGAGAATAAATGAAGTACAAAGTACATGAATGATAACAATACATCGACAGATAAACTCATTTTCAAAGCTCACTGATCACAAAGTTCGTGACATTAACAATCATTCAGATAAGTATTTCTACCTGAAATACAAAGTCGAGTAAATCAGCAGTGGGAGACTTTTGAGGACACTGGGTGGCAGCAGACTTACCAGGGAAATCCATTGTTCTCAGAAATGTGCGCATGCTCAAAACTACAAAACTAAAAAAACTGTTTTTTTTTTAACCGTTTATAAAATCTAATAAATATGCCTTAATACAATCATAACATAAACAACTTGTGTAAATAAAGGTAAAGTCCATCGAAGTAATATTTCGTGAATCGCGAATTTATAATACAACCAGAACAAGCATGGGTAGGAATATAAAAGAAGCAGCAACTCGGAGTTGAACCTCGTGTAACCACGTTGTACCTTGGGGAACCCCGGGGTTACGCGAGATACAATCCCGAGTATATGGAAGATTGAGGTCCATTTACTCTCTAGGAATGGCACAGATTTCGAATGGGACTGGAGCCAACGCGAGGCCGTTGATAGCCTCGAATGATAACGGTTGAGAATCATCCGGTTTCTTGAAGGAAAACTGATGCAGTAAATGTGAGAAGAAGATGAACAGCTCCATCTTGGCGAGCTGCTCCCCGAGACACACCCGGCGACCTACAAGGAAAACAAGAACAATACCTTGTAATATGTATATTGTTAAATACGTGCAATTCAGCCTTTGGCTTTGATGTTGTGTTTATTATAAACAACCATAAACCCTAAACCGATACCCATAAGAAAACCTTTTAAAACATCTTCCCAATTCAAATGTTTCAGTGGTTACTAAAGAAATGTCGTTTCCGAAAGCACTGTATTATAGTCGGTATGCTATTAAGATTAAATCTGCTGATTGATTTTCTGGATGTTTAATCAATGCAATTACTAATGATGGGTTATAGCGTTAGATTGTTCAAGTTGAAAGGTTACCTGTACTAAAAGGCAGGTGCTCCTCCCTCGGCTTCAAGGAGCCAGCTTCGTCAAGAAATCTCTCCGGATTAAATTTGTCTGGATCAGACCAGATGGATGGATCTCGACTGACCGCCCAGAGATTAGCAATTAGCAATGTCCCCTTGGGGATATTGTAGCCAAGTAGGCTAGTATCCTTCGAGAACATATGAGGAACGCCGAGAGCCGCGACCGACGCCAGGCGCTGCACCTCGAGGATGGTCGCCTCGGTGTACGGCAGCTGAGGTTTGTCTGCCAGGAGTGGTAGACGATTTCTACCCACGTTGTCATCTATTTCCTGCTGTACTTTGGACTGTACCTCAGGGTAGGCCATCATAGACAGTAAAGCCCAGAGGAGTGTGGATGTTGTGCTCTCTGTTCCAGCCGCAAAGAGCTCAAGAGAAGTCAGCAACATATTGTCTATTGTTATGTAACTCTTTATGTTCTTGGTCTCGTTGACGTGGATCTCTCTGAGGAAGACATCAATGAAATCTTTCGGATTGTCGGCATTTAAATTGCCACGGTGGTTCTCCACGCATTCCCGGAGAAAGTCGAGTATCGAGCTTATGTTACATGCCAGTTCCTTGAATTTTGACTTGAATGACAAATACCCCATGATGGGTAGAAACACATACACTAATCCGCCGCCAAAGAGTTCAAAGTTACGGTTGATCAACTTCAGCAGTTGCTGGAACTTTGGATCAGAGTATTCGAATCTTTTACCCAGAGTAACGGAACAGATGACATTCGATACAGCATTACCTATGACATGTTTTGGATCGAATGGTTTGTCCCCGTGTTCCTTGATGGTTTTGATAAGGCACCCTGCCTCGGTAGCGATGGAGACCTCGAAGCTTGACTTCCATACGCCAAACCCTCTTAGTACTGACAGACAAAACCTCCTCTGCTGTGACCAGTTCTCACCAGAACAGTTGCCTACACCTTGAGGAGACAACAAGAACAAATACGCTGACGTTTATTGTTATTTTCCAAGATACTTTAAATGATTTAAAGATATCTTTAAAATATTGACAAAAGTGCTGTTTCGTGTGTCACTTATTTAGAAAAATAATTTGTCGTTTAAACGATTGAGAAACATCTTTACATATTTTAGAGATATCTCTAAATAATTTAGAGATATCTTTGAATTGTTTTAAAGACGTTGCTTTTACTAATAAATACTACTTTGGCTCGCCATATACTCACATGTCAAGACCCTCTCTAGCTCTGCAATGCTAAGAGGATGTACCCAAATACTGAAACGAAGCGGATTAATTCTTTGAAACGCGTTTTGTCGTCGACATATTCAATATTTTGATTCGTATTCTAGGTATATCTTGTGAGGTATATTGGCATAACACATGTAAGACCTTACCCAGGGCCTCTGGATCATCTGTCATTTTTCTGTAGAAAGCTGTGGGTGGACGGTCTGAGGTGTTGGGATGACTCAAAGCCTCCTTGATGGAATCGAAGCTGTTGACGACCACCACCAATGTACCGCCTAGATTCATACTAAACACCTGTCCGTAGATCCTAGCCAGTCGACTTAAGTTCTTGTGCTCGTCTCCGGCCAAGGCTAGGTTTGGGAGGTAGCCAATAAGGGGCCATCCAGTCGGACCAGGAGGAAGGTTCCTCGGTCTTCGGTAAAACCAAGTAGCTATAAAGACGGCTATCAACCCAACCAATACTAACTTGACAGTTAATAAGCTAAATATCTCCTGAAGGAAAGCCATGGTTTGGTTCTTTGTCAATACATGTAGCACAAAATTCACGCTTCTGCACTCAAAATGAGTTGTGTCCCGTCGTCTGCGTGAAAACCACTTGACCTGTGATTAACCGCTCTGTGGATTGTGTTTCACAGCACAGTTCATCGGAATGACCTCCAACGATGGAGTCCGCGTTGTTCTATTGAACATCAGTCAGCCAACTTGACCTGGTAACCTTCACTATTACCTTGATCGAATGATATGGCCCACTGGTAGGCTTTCAAGGGCTGTGGTGTCACGTTCTCGTCGCCGAGCTGCAAAAGTTTGTCTCTTATTCCCCATTTTGAAGGATCATCTCTCACATAGAAAATCCTCAAATTTGTACCATTTATATGAATTCGTGCTGCACAATGTACTATAGTTACTATCCCTAATTACTTGGCAAAATATTATTGCTTACATTATTTACTTGCTAAGCCGCAAAACCAGGAACAATACGCAAATATCACGTGGTATTTTTGTTGTTTCAAGGTAAAATATAGGATTAAAAAAGCTGACAATGCAGTGTTCTTTACTTTATGTGGTTTAATATATACATGCAAAAAACTGAAAATTTTGGCTCAATCCGTCACTCGAGTCAGGAGGAAATAGTGAAAAAACGTGCACACTTTTCAGAATGTAAACACATTGTCCTTAATTTCGATTGTTATAACCGGAATCAAAATCGGGGTCTTCAAATTCTATTTTATCGACTTTGACAGTATTTCAGACAGAAATATTTCTATTTTACCTCTAAAGGGGCTGTTTTGTCATGATTACAGCAGGCCTGTGGCTGTGCATGGAAAAATGAACTCTCACCCAGACACTGGAGACGCTCGCGCTTGCGGTCAAGTCACAAAGGGTGCCGTCTTTGTTAAACAGTGACATGACGCGACCGCTGGTTGTGCACGGGCGCGTAGTTAATACTGGGTTATTCCATTTACTGCTATAATCAGAACGACACCGCCCCTTTAACAGTTTTATTTCCTTGATCCCTGTTGTGCAAGCTGAATGTTTTATTCTAATGAAATCTTCCCATAACAACCAAATACCATGTTTAAATTCATAGTACCCTTTAAATGTAACTTGAATTTTCATAATGGGAACCGATACATGTATTGTAATTATCTATTAGGCCTATAGCAATTAGAAGATTAAATTTAGTTTATGCAGGCTCGGTTTATTTTGCTGTGCCCGGATTTTTCTTTAATAGCGAAATTTCTAAACGACATGCTATTGTTACAAGGTTGTTATAATTTTTTTGTATCAAACCCATTTTACGATATATTGAATGCCCTTTACCCCCAAACCATGCCTTGGATTGTTTGTACTATACTTGCAAGTTTCCAAACCTACATGATTCTCAGTTGTCCTGCTCTATGTTTATACCATATAAGTTTTATGTAAATATTTGAACACTATATTTTCAATCATACCAATGTTTGTGCACACCCTTCATGTGCTGCATCGTAAAAGTACACATTTTTAGATTATGTGTTCCATTTCAAATTGTACAAACATGGGGTAGTTCGATGATGTAACAATGGAAACGCAGAGATTTGTACGCGCGGCGCACAGGATTGGCCAATGAACAACCTCATTATGACCTCTAGACGAGGGCGCCCTACTCAAATGACGTCATGTGCATAAGGTCTATTATCGCGGAGGGCCTGTAAGGCAAGCAGTTCAAGAACTTCTCTGTGAAGTAAAACTTGTATTTCAACAATTTCTGGTTTCATATCTAACAAGAATCTATACATTTAGCGTTTGCAAATTTAATTTTCTGATTGCTATAAGCTTATAATAACAAGTTATTAAAGAATTATAATACATGTATCGGTTCCTCTTGTGCAAAACCTTTTTAGGTTATTCTATCATGTCATAATCGTTCCCGTTCTCAAACCTGTGTGTGGCTAGCTTAGGCAGCACGTGAACACCCCTACTCTACTTAAACGGTTAAGGCAAACAAGTTCCAGCCAATCACGCATAGTTTAATTCGCGCCAAGTCGAACCCCAGGCATGCCATGCATAACTTAGGTGCCTCGGTTCTTATAAGAGTTTATAGCACACCTCTCACTGGTTCTTTATCCTGATTGGCTGAAACACGGTCGCGTGGGGTGAGCTAATATACACATATGGACTGGCAATGAGGGCAATAATGCACGTCTATGCACCCCGAGGGCCTGTGAGTGACCAGGAGAGGTACTCTTGTTGATTTAATATAAGAAAGTTAAAGTTGGTATAACGTCAATTATATTTACCACAGCGGGAAGAAAAATGGTGATATATCGTTTATTGTCATCCTTTTGTAAAAATAACAAAATGCAGTGACAAACAAAAGAAAACGACAAAACAAAAACATTTGCAGTTCTGTCTTGGGACAGATATTAGTACAATCATACATTTATTGTCTTTCCATTACGAGCAAATCAGCAAATTAATTGAACATAAATTCATAATAAAGTGATTCCATTGAATTCTCTAAGGCTAGCTTCAACAGAATTTGACACAAGATTACCTTGGCAAATATAGATGGCTTGTGCTGTAATCATGATACCACATTTGTTTGACAAGAGACGTGAGCAAAAGCACAGAAATATTAGCAGCAGTGGTGTAACCAAGAGGGGGCGGGGGGCAGGGGGACGGGATCCCCAGCTCAAAACCTTTGCCCCCCCCCCTCCTGCCCCGCAATTGAGATTGGAAAAATTTGCAAATGAATGGTTCAAATCATGAAATTTGAGCTACTTTTGAAGATCAAAAGCTTGGATTGGAGTTACTTTTGAAAGACACAACTAAATGTAGTCTATTAGGACGCAAATTAAAAGCTAGTCAGCATACGGTCGGTTTTGTCTTGAACCAGCAGCAAAAAAGGATGATTGGCCTCCCAAATTATTCGTAAATATGCCTTCTGTGTGAAATAAATCTGAAATTTACATAATCTTATAGAATTCTCTTCTGGTAACCGGCTCTGCAGACTGGGCAGACTTTGGTCTGAGCCAAGCTGAGCTCCTCAAATGCTTCCAGACACACATGATGGAATACATGGGTGCAGGAGAGTAGTACAGTCCGCCTTTTGGTCTGTGCGTCACCCTTTGCTTCACTAGCTGAGTCATCAGTATTATGTGGATGTTTGGTATCTGTGGTTTCTTTTGTCCTTTTACTTAGCCTTCTGATGTCCGGCTGCTTGGTGCGAGTCCCATGAGGCCGAGACGATTGTTTCCACGCTGGTTTGAGAGCATCACCCTGTATGTTACTGGGTTTATCACCGTGTGTAGTCTGTCTCGTTTGATGGGTTACTTCACTAGGCTTCCGGGTATGTTCATCGGTGTCTGGAAACTCTGTGCATGAACCTTGTGGATGTAATGGCATGATGCATATAGGACACTCGGTTTTGCCTCTCTCAACTGCCTGCAATCAACAATCATATCCAGACAATTAATTAGGATATCTGATGTAGATTCCATCTGCAGATAACCTGTCTCCAGGTGACCCCCATCTTAATGATGTATTCCAATTATTTTATCACTAAAGTCAGCCCTACCCTGGCACCATTATGCGCCACCTCACCTTGTATCCCTTTGATCAAGGTGTTGTATTATGGTTGCTTCGTCTCATAAAATCATTCCTAACAATCTCCACTCCACCAGATTTGATAATTCGGCGCCAGGAGTGTCATTTATGACAGACATGGCGCATTATAAATGTACAGTATTACTATTATAGTTACCCAAACCAGCTCAACAAAGCTACAACATTATTATATTCTGTGTTAAGTCCTAGTCCTAGTTTGTTCTGGGACAAAACACAGAACAGAGCTATGATTGTTTAGCATTGTTAAGTCCTTCCTTATTTTTGAGTGGAAAATAGCAGTCAGACTGTGACTATTTGAAAGAATACATACTGCTTTACATGGCAGAAAATAAGAACAAAGACAGATTGAACATGGAAATATTAAGGGACATTCCTAACTCTACCATTGGCAAGTACCAAGAGTTTCTCGAAGTAATTGTAACACTCAGGAACAAGGAAGGACTTTGAACTGGGACAAAACACAGAACAGAACAATAATTGTGTAGCTTTGTTAAGCCAAGAGAATTTCTAGACCCCCCCACCCCATCGTTGCATTATGTAATTAACTTTATCTACTTGTCAGGGTGGAAATAAATGAACCAACCAATAAACCAGATTCAGAAGGTTTTCAGTACTACTGCAATCATTTTAACTACCAGAAGGTGCCAATGGATCAGGATTATGGCGTATCATGGCCGAGCGGTCTAGTGCACCGGACTCAAGTTCTGGTGGTCAAGTCATCGGGGTGTGGGATCAAATCCCGGTCATGACACTTGTGTCCTTGAGCAAGATGCTTTACTATAATTGCTTCTCTTCACCCAGGTTTATAAATGGGTACCTGCGAGGGTAGAGGTTGATATTGTGCTTGAAAAAGCCTTTGGAGCGCCACGGCAGCTCGGGTCTGTATACTCCCCAGGGAGCTGAGAAAGATTACAGGAATGTTATTGACCCCATGACCAGGGCATAATGTAAAGGGCATTGAGACGTTATTGTGAAATGGGCTATATAAGAACTAGTTATTATTATTATTATTATTATTATTATTATTAGTTAACAAACCTAACGGAAAATAAAACCACCGTAAAAAGCTTACTCCCTCTGGCCACTTGCCTACAGGGCCAAACTTCATGGCACTGCTTACCCCTTAATTCTTTTGTAACCAGTGCCATGAAAATGAGCCCAGGTGACCTCAATCTTCAAATATCCTCCTCTCCTATGTCAATTTAAAGCAACGTGTTTGGACTTCGATGAGTTTGGAATGCCTGACCCAGTGATGAGCAGTTGTTGTTTGGGCCTACAGCCCTCAGTCCTTCTGAATCCTTCATTTTGGCAAAGTGTTTCGGAGGGTTAGGGTTAAGGCCCAACTTCACGACTAACATTGATCAAAACCTTGACTTGAGATTTCACTCTTAAATGAAAAACAAAACAGACTGAGACCAGAGGATGCCCAAGACTAATATTGTACAAACACCAGCAACTAGACCAGGACGCATGACTTTAAAAATCCACCATATATCCATAATGGGCCTCACCTTAAGTTGAATGTCATCCCATTCTTCTGGTGTTATTGTACGGAGGCTGGATGCTTCGAGATGTTTAAAAACATCTCTGCTCGCCGTGATAGAGCGATCCATCTCTGCCAAAAAGGCATCAACTTTGGTGTCAAATGATCGTAACAGCCTCTCTGTTATCATCTGGAGCTATTGTTGTAAACATAATGAACAAAAGATGCTAAAACAATAAGAGGAAAGATATCTTTTTAACTTTAATCACTCCACTTTCTTTTCAAGAGTATTTTTCCCTCTACAAACCTTTTAGTCTACTGATAACTGTTTCCTAGTTTTTACTGTGAAACAATTCAAAATTGACACGGTACCTTTTCCTCGTAGAACTTCTTTCGTAGTCTTGGATCTTTGGGTGGAACAGTTTGCCTGAGTTTGCGATACCAGCTGTGGGCAACATAGCCTCGCCAACATGCCTGGATTCTAAAATGAGAAATTCAAATAATACAAACACTTCAAAATTAACATTGCTTAGTCATGTTAGTTGTTTGCTTTGTATTATTTGTATTATGGCATGCCAAATCTTTACATTTTTTTAGGGTGCAGCCTTGAGCATGTTGGACCAAGGACCAATGGTGAACTAGTGGTTGGTTAGTGACGTACGTAGCACATGCACTGAAGTTGAAGTGCGAACAACTCTGGTCAACGCACCCATGAGAAAATTGCGAAATCAACGTTATCCCTCTACTGATAACTGGTCCCCTCTGCATTGTGCTTATGAAACGGCTATTGGTAACCAGCAATGCGACCAACCTCGATAGGCTGGTCGCGAATAGTCAATTAGACTAGTCCAACCATCATTGACTAGCATGAGTTCGATCAGAGTTAGTCGAACTATGGTTAACTTTGGTCCTTGATCCAACTTGCCCCTTGATGGTTATTTTGTATCAAACTTGACTTGCTTGACTGGATTTTCCCTTTGAGCATGCCCCCCCCCCCCCCCACCAAACCCTCTTTCATAATTCAGAGGATTTTCAGACTATCCATGTAGCTCCTTATAGCCCTCTTGCACTGATGTCACCCGCGGCTATTTGCCTGATGATATTCTACCAGATTGGGAGTCAAAGGGGATGGAGTCAAGGAGTCGAAAAGAATCACGTTGGCAACTGTTAAACATTTTTTAGTCTGCCAGTGAGTGTCAAAATTTAATAGATGCAAAAATTAGAAACTGACATTTGGGTGAGGGCTCAAAATGGACAACTTCTTTTTACAACAAAAAAACTCTGAGTACATTATGGGCTTCCACTTTCTCTGGTAGCCTCTTCAGTCTTCATCACACACAAATTCCCAGGGAATCATAGTCCTGGGCCAGAGTTGTTTAAACAGACTAGAGTGCAAATAATATTCTGCTAACCAATAATAAGCTTGAAACCAGTTGCAACTGGTATATAAGGCTTGGCCTTTTTGGGGGCTGGTAACCTCTTTCTGGTAAGCACAGGTTTTTTGTGCTTAGCTACTTTTTGTGCTTCAGCAGCTTCAGCAGAAGTTTGGCCCTGAAGTACAATTAAGATTCTACATTTTAGAGCGGACTTTTCTTGTGACCTTCAAAATATGAATGTGATAGGGAGTGCAGTCGTCTGCAGTCAACTCATATTTGATGACTCACCGTGTAGCACACTTAACTCTGTGGAGTTTAGCACCTTCATGAATGACCCTTGTTTGGTATTGCTCCTTCCTGCACATTGGGCAAGTCTTCTTTCCTGTGAAACGTTCAAATGCTTGAAGACAGTTCTGTGAAAAAACCCAAAGAGGTTTGAAAAGAATCTTGGCTCAATTCCACAAAATATTGCTTGTGATATGTATCTGCTTAGCAAAATGATGCAGGGGGCCAGTCACAAAACAAACATTTTGTGGTATTTTTGGCTGGTAACCTTTTCCTGCTAAGCAGTTTTATGCTAAATAAGCTTGCATTCTTAACAGCTCCTTGATACTGGCCTCTGGTATCTTCTTTTTCCCATTAGTTAGCTATAAAATCTTGGAAAATAAAAGGCTGAACTTAGTTCGTTTCACAGTCCTCAATGTCTAGTATTTCCACAATACCAATTGGCTGTATTTTTGACAACCAGAGGGCGCAATACTAATTCCATTTCTAAAGTACAAAAACATTTCAAAACACTAAAAACACAAATTTTCCAAGCAAATGTCCTACACATTACATTGTAAAGCTGTCAATAAAAATAACCTACAAAGTTGTATATTAACTGCTTTATTAGAGGTCTAATTGCATCTGGTTTACCGCACTATTTCTATGGTTTGACCCCAATCTATCCCAAAGGGCGCCCTCTTGCAGTAAAAAAAAAAAGGCCTATTGGCTTCCACCAATGGTCACTGACACAAGCCCAAGGTTTCTACATTAGTAGGTTTCTTTTATGTAATACAATGTCCCAGCAGATTTTGTAACTTCACCTTGGGGCGAGGGGATGGGGGTGGGGGGGGAAGAAAGGATGTTGTGGTAATTATTTCACTTACCCGATGAAACACATGAGAACAAGAGAGCAGAACCTGTAACCCAAACAAAAGAAGCATGATACTGATAGTGATCTGTAAGTCAAGAAAATAACGGTGCACCCCAGCTTGTCGAGTGACTGTCCTAACAGTATTTGGGCCTGGAGAGTCTGGGTTTTAGACGTGAATCTAAATTGTAGAGTTGGCAAAGCATCCATCAGGAAACATCACACCAAGTAACTACATGTAGCATGCCAGAAAACACTGGGGCAAGCCTTGCACTTCGCTCTTGAAGGGGCACAGCAATTTTCCATTGGTATGGGGCACGTCTATGAGGAAAATGTACATTTGTGTTGGAACTTTGCAAAGGGCACCATGGCAAAAGCACAGGGCAATTGCTGTGGGTGCCAGGGGTTAATTCAAGGCCTGTTGGGGCAAACCCCTTCTCTTAATGATGAAGTGTTCTGGGTTCTTTTATGTCGTTACCCAACACACAGGACCACTGGCTTTTTGTCCCATTCAAAGTCCGAAGCAATAACAGTTATTAAGTGTCTGGCTCAAGGACACAAGTGTCAATAACTGGACACAAACCCACACTCTGCCGCTCAGAGCACTCAATCTTAGGCCTCCAAACTATCTTATTTACCAATTACAATGGATCTTGCCTCATTTGTAGTTCGAAACTTAGAAGAATCAACTTGGAATGTAACAAAGATGAATTTAAGTTCTACAAAACCCCTATACTATACGATACAATGATAACTCTACCTGTTGCTGTAAGCCAAATTCGTCTTTACAAATGACGCATGGAAGATCAGAGTCATCGCGACGATTAGATTTATCCTTGGCATCTCTCCAATCCAAGTCAGAGAGTGGTTGATCAGAGACCTCGACAAGCCCCAGTCTCTGAGCTACATGAAAGTGACAAAAATTTCAGAAATATCAAACAATGAGTCAGTCACCATTTCTTTTTCAAAACAAATTCTGCTTGAAAAAAACTGAAAACTGTTAGAAAAGAAAACTACGGAAGCATATTGCCACCACGTGAATTAACTAAAATCTCACTCTTATTGTGTATGTACAAGATAGTTATCTTGTAAGTACACAATAGTTATTGTGTACATTCGCAATAATTATCGTGTACATACATGATAAGTCCAAACTTATCATGTACGTACACGATAATTCCCAATTTCTTGTGGATGTACATATTAAGACGTACACGATAATTATCGTGTACATACACAATAAGTTTGAAATTATCATATGTACACGATAAGTTTGGACTTATCATGTACGGGGTACACAATAATTATTGTGTACGTAAAAGATAACTATCGTGTACATACACAATAAGAGTGGAATTTTTTTGTATCCACGTGGCGGCAATACACTTCCGTACGAAAACCGACGGAGTTATTTTTTTAAAAAAAGAGCAAGTAAGGTTTGAAGCATTGAAGCTTTACGTTAAATGTTAGCAAAAACTAGTTTATGGGTGACAAACATCCTGAAGAGGAACAGAGTAAACACCTTACAATGTTAAGCCCCATGAGTAGTGCAAGTGTTCTGGACTCCCCCCCCCCCCCTCCCCCCGGTTCTTGGCACTAACACAAATTAGACGATGACCTGCCAGGGCCATTTAAACTAAAACAGGTTTTTTTTTATACATAAATGTCCATTTACTCATTTTATAATTGTGGCGAGGAAGAAATAAAGTTGCTTCTGTGACTCGTTTATGGCTTCTGAATGAAGACGGTTAAATGCATCAGGACAGAACTGCAGATTACTCAGTCAAATTACATAAAGACGAGTTAATGAAATGATAAGCGATTATTGCAGGCAGAATTTAGGCATAAACATACAAAAGCCTGTTTTTTTTAGTTGAAAATCCATCGATGGCCCTGATGGTTGTTATCGTAGGGCCAAGAATCAGAGAGAGTACAGAGTGTTGCATTGGCACTGTTTACGTGGCCAGTGTCATGATGTTGTGACTAATCACACCTCTCGCTCTTCTCACAGTCATCACTTCTCTTGAGACGTTCAGATTATTATAACACACCTCTCCCTGGTTCTTTATCCTGATTGGCTGAAACACGGCAACGTGGGGTGAACTAATCTAGCCTATTGCATGAAATCTGTACCACCTTGAACTTGATGCGCATAAACGCACCACACGCTCTTCATTTGGGGGAAATAGTTCGCAAAGCGGGAAATAGTTTCCAAAATCCGAAAACTATTGACTGGTATACAGTGCCCTCAAGAGGTTGAAATAAAACAGTTTACAGTTGTAAAACCGTGCTTCCTGAAAATATGTTTCTTTTTCACATGACATTTTGGACTGAGGTGTGTTATAAAACACATATGGACTGGCACTATTCGGACAACAGTGCACGTCTATGCACCCCTCGGGCCTGTGAGTGACCAGGAGAGGGTCCTATTTCCCTCGGCCTTCGGCCTTGGGAAATAGGACCCTCTTAGTCACTCAAAGGCCCTCGGGGTGCATAACCGTGCACTATTGACCTCATTGCCAGTCCATATGTGTATAATAGTGGTTGCTCATAAACTATTTTCCTCTTAAAATAAAGAGGCTCTAAACTTAATGCCTCTGAAAAAATACTATATCTTCAATCAGCATCTCACCAAGAGACATTGGTTGTGGCTTTTGGTCCAGCACATATTCCTTCTCCTCTGACCCCAAGGATACCCCCTTCTTCTTGGTGTCACTCGGTCTCCTCCCCGAATCAACCACGGACTTGACTTCCTTCAGTTGCTTCTTGGGAACTCCATGATGTATTGGTTTCTTCTTGAGAGGGTCTGAGAGAGAAAGGTTGCGCATCATATGATCTTGAAAAGCAACCGCTGCAAGAGCTGTGTTACTGCCACCCTGTGGAAATACATTGCATTGAACGTAACAATAATCTGATCTTGAGTTTCAAAGTTGTAGGTCAATTTCAACCATGTCTTAATATGAATCATGAGTGTGACATTCCTGACATGACATAATTTAATACTTAAATATTAATAGTAGTTTTAGTATTAAAAACTATTATTGTAAGCACTACACTAGCCCCACTGGTGTGGCGAAGGATTTTTGACATCGGACTCAACCGATGTCAAAAATCCTTCGCCACACTAGTGGGGCTGGCACTATGCCCCACTGTAGTTGCGGTAATCGTAACCCTCGATCCTAAGGAACATGACCAAAAGCTACTTCTATCTCGTAGAACTATCAATCATTTTATTTCTAGGACTACAATGACTAGGAGTAGGAGGAGTAAAAAGTATGGTGTAGCCTGCTTATACTTAATTTACTGTAGACTACAGTGTAGTGTTCTACGCCACCACCACACCGGTAGGGCAACATTGCCAATGAACACAACAAAAACAATTACAAAGTCACAGCTAGTAGTACTAATAATCAATAGCTTCGTGAAATTAGAATTAACCTAGACCAGTAACCATTTTAACTGGGGCGTTCTGTGTACTTCAATCATTTGGTGATAAAGTTAGAATTTCAAAAAAAGGAGCAGGCCCCCTACAGCTCCCCAGTTAGGCCTACTGCTAGACCCAGTAACTGGGGCGCTGTACTCCTTTTTTGAGATTTTTGACATTATCTGTCGTACTAGCTAGTAGTACGACAGATAATGTCAAAAATCTCAAAAAAGGAGTACAGCGCCCCGGTTACTGGGTCTAGCCTACTGCCTAATTGTAATACCGGGTCTAATTTACCTGCCGATTATTTGTCTTTCTGCTGTTGGTCTTCATTGTGGTCATTTCACCTGTCTATAAATGTACTTCATTCACCAAAAAATCAACATTCAAACTGAGAATGGAAATTATCCATCGTGAACATTGATTTCCTTACAATACATACAAGCCATTGACATTTCCATGACATCGGCGACGCAAGTTTATGCATTATGAACTTTGACCTCCAGCATTTATACGTCCCACATGTTCATCTGGTTCCCTAACAGCTTGTTATTGCGTTTTCGTACACGGTGAAGAGGATGCCATACAAACTACTGGAAATTGCGTGAGCACGACAGGATTTTGATTTCCGAAACAAAGAAGTTTGTAGTGACTAGTGTAAATTTGTCCGAGTTTTTTGCGATGGCTGACACCTATAGTGATACATCGTCAGTTGCAAGCACTTTCACCGAGTTCAATGAATATCTCACAAATGATCAAGATATAAGGGAGGTACGGTATATATTAAATAATAAAATTTATTTGCTGTTGTTGTGTAAGAAAAACTTTGATTGAATTGAAAACTTTGTAATTATAGGTCAACCACAAGAGGGCGCAATTTTAATGAATTGAAAACAAAAGTATAGAAATAAGATTTCTAGCTTATTCATTTTAATATGCAAAGTTAACAAAATTGCATTGAATGTTTTTAAATTGATAATTACCATCAAACTTTCAAAGTCAATGATGCATCCTCCTGACCGTCGGGAGGATGGAGGGTTACGATTATTGCAACTATGTATTGTTAATGTTAGACTTAGAAAAGTTTGTCTTACGCTAAATAAATGATGGACTAAAATTAAACTTAAATTAAAAAATTTTATTAATTAAGGCTAAAAACAAAAATGTGTCAGAAACTCTTTTGCTTCAAAGTTCAATGATTATAATAGCCGTAATCTTCTCCCACCAAAGAAAAACGTTGTGATAATCATTTAATCTAGTTTGAAGGGTAATGAGGATCGTAATATCGAGCACACATTATTTATTCATTAAACTCGGTGGATGATGTTGAAATTTGAATCTGTGGCAGACAGTAGACCGATTGCGTGACCTACGTCACGTGACCCCTGTAGGGTAAAAAATGTAAACACACACGTAATCCTCCATAGGAAAGGGTGGTACGGTACACAATGATTAATGCATTTAGTTAATTCAATCAAGGCTTTTCTTGCTCGAAATCTGTGACAGATATTCCAGGGTTTGTACCAAAGACCTTCAAGTGGCTGAATAAAGCCAGTAAGGACAGTTCCAGCAAGTCTTGAAAATTGTAAAAGTACCGAATAAATGTGCACGATGTGTACAGCGCACGAAGGAACGTTAGGCCAGACGACCGCGATCACCACACACTTATCAACACAAAAATTTCAAAGATTTGAAGCTGAAATCCTCCAAAGAAATTGCTTTCCAAAACTGTGTGATTCCTTTGCCTATTTGAAATTCTGCAAGGCTAGGTATTAATGCTCACTTTTCCAACGTTCTTAACCCTTTTTTTACAGTGATTTAGGCCAACATTACAAACAAAACAACACACGGGTGGCTACATAATAGTCGTCCGACGCCGGTAGTGCATGGCTAAAAAAAAACTCTTTTTAGTAGAATCCTGTTCAATTATGAAACAGATGTGATTTAAATTAATGCAACACCATACTACTTTAAATAAAGGGGCTGATTAACTAATTCACCGCTTAACAAAAATAAAATCGACTGTTTGCGAACTCACTCTGTGTCAGGGCCTATGCTTTTACACGTATATTTTCACCAGCTGTATGACGTCATACCCGATAGGGGGTCACGTGACCGCATGTAAACATTGTCACGCAATCGGTCTATTGTTTTGAAGAATGGCTTTAAAATCAAAGTCCAATACAAATACATGTACAATGTGTGCAGAAAACAAATTAATGGCATTGGTCATTAATTGCTAATATTATTATTAAATTAGAGGAAAATGCTTTTGCGGAGGTTCATGAATCTTTAGTATTGGTGCATCATTCTCATTGCACATGGGGAGTTCTAGTTAGCTGGATGTATGTGCAGGGGGGAGGTCTTATCCCAGCTAGGGGGGTGATAATTCTATGCACCAAGCCCGCCCCTCCCCAAGCCCCACCTATCTCCAATCCACAGCATCCTCGTCGAAGAAGTTGGGAGTTCGTATTTCCCACATCCCTTCATTAACTCATTCTGACAGTCCCAAAAATCATCTCAGTAGGCTATTGTTGGGGCAGATTCCCTAAACTTGGTAATCATTAGGATGGGGTTTGGGGTGTAACATTTCTAAATGTAAAAATTTCAGGAGATCCGTGTTGCCGTTCGTGCGATGGAGCAAACAGCTCGAGAGATAATGACAACATTGGAAGGAGTGCATCAGTCAGCTGGTCTCAAAGACGGTAAGACAGAATCCTTACGAAGATGAACATCAAAGGTGAAATATGGGATTGGTAAAGCTGATAGTGCAGTGTTCTTATTTTGTGTGATTCAGTATACATAAACAAAAAGAAAACTGTGAAAATTTGGGCTCAATTTGTGGCCTGAGTCAGGAGAAAACAGTGAAATAACGTGCACATTTTTCAGATGTAAACAAAGTGTCCTTAATTTTGATTGTTACAATCAAAATTAAAAATTCTATTTTCTCAACTTTGACAGTATTTCAGACAGAAATATTTATATGAAAGATTGGTACTGGTATGAATGTCATAATCTGTAAGCTTTCATACTGATACTAATACACAATTAGTTTGATTGAATAGCAATCCTGTATTGACCTTTAAGAATTCCTCTAACCGGGCGGAGGGAGTCCTCAAACTTGTTTACAACAGTTAAACATGATCTTGGCCAATTCTCTTTCCCCCATCCCTACTTGTGTGTAATATTTCATTCAAGTGTTCAATGCACTGAATACTTTAGTTGTATAGATTTATTTATTTGTATAATTTATGGGGGAAAATATTTTAAGTACCACTTCCAAGAAAGGAAACAAAAATATAATTTACAACAAACTTCATGGTCTTCAGCCCTCCTGCTGTCTGACCATTCAGTATCATCCAGCTGTGGTTTTGTAGTAAACCTGCTGCCACTGGGATTCTTCCATTTTTTTTCCTGTACCCCTGGCGGGATTATTTTGTCGGAGTTGCCAGAATGATTTTTCTTTGAGAGTACCGCTGGCACAAAGAAACCCTGACTTAACAAAGCCAAGAGAATAAAGATTCTCTTCATTGCACCGTGAGTTTTGTTTTCTCTACTGAGAAAATGTCAAATTCATGCACCGTGAATTGCAAAACATCGGCCATGAGCCACGGTATGGGATTGGTACTAAATCCGGAACCATGGCTGGATCCCGGGTTCACTCTGACTTGCCTCCATTGAGCCGAAATACATAAGAAATAAACAAAGGTAGATGCCTCTTGATGTTCGTAATCAGGTTCTTGGAACAAAAGGACAAAGGTCTAGAATCGGGAATTACACAATAACCCCTGCATAATGCAGAAATGTGGCAAAATTATCAAGCACAATCTGGTGCTTTATGTGGGTGAAACGAAGCATTGCACGGCGCGTACATGCCCTGTTCATGCTCCGTGGTGGAGTGTGAGGGCGCTTTTTGCTCCGGGCGTGGAATTTTACACCAAAATATAAAAGTCACGTCATCCGTTTGTTGGCTCAAAAAAATATTTGTGTTGATACACGGCATCCAGCGCCAACTAGTTAAACTATGTCAGCCTGCAATATGATATTATAAGGGCAATGCATGTATGTATAAAGTTAGTTCTGCGCACTGTTGCGCCCCATACACAGCCATTGCAGTTGAATGAATTCAAATTGTTGGTCAACTTGCTGACAAATTTTACCAAGAGTCAGACGAACCAATCAGAGCAGTGCTGACTCTACACTGAAACCTCTTAATCCCTATAAAGAGAACAGCATCTCAAACACTCTTCAGTCTCCTGACGATGACTAGAGCAGGCTAGTTGAAACATTGAGACCAATTAATAAACTCACTCCGCAACAGTGAAGTTATGTGAGAAGTCCCCTCGATCCACTAAGCGAAAGTAGTAGTTGTAGTCCTGGCCGATTTCCTGCCTCCCCAGGCAGTACTTAATAAGCAGGACAGTTCTTTCCAGAAGTAAGTTGTCTCCCGAATTTCGAAATCTACTGTGCAGCAGTAGAGTAATAGCAAGACAAGTTCTCACAAGAACAATCTACTGTATATAGCAAAGTAGATATAATCACATGGTGTTACCGCAAACCAAATATACACTGATGCCTCATCATGCAATGCCTTAAAACCTATAAGAGTAAGATGGTTAGTTAACACAGTGGCCGTCAGTACACTAGAAAAATGTTTGTGTCCCAAACTGGTAAAGGTGTGGGTTTTCTCTTCCTGTTTTCATGTACAGCTCCTGTGCTTTGTCAAAAAGCGAGGAAATTGTTGGAGACAACAGAAGGCCAGTTTGCTGAACTTAAGAAAAAGGTTCCAACGGATCAATACTACAGGTAGGCCGCTTCTTCTTTTCTCAGACAACATTCACCGTACGCAAACTTGCAAACCTAGTGGGCAGAATGTAATGTGTGGGAAAAACACTACACAGGGATGAGAAGTTTCTGACTTTATCTGAAGTCAGACCTTTTTATGGCTGCTCGGTGACAACAAGTAGCTGTTATTTCTTCAGATAGAAAGAAATCCTGCTCTTTGATCTACATCTCTGGCACTGATGATACTGCCCGGAGAAGCTCCTTGAAATATACTCCAATGATTACCAAAAGATGGAAACGCATTACAGCATACTTCCAATATTTGGATCCTGGTTTTATGAGACCTTTTTGTCAGCAATGACTGTCATCCCTGATTACAGTATGATTATAAATAAGGGAATACAAGAGTGGTGATGGGGGTCTTAAACAGCGGTTTAAAACCAGTAGGGTCCTGGCTGTGTGATAATGGACTGAGCCGAAGGCAAGGTCCATTATCACCTGGCCACGACCCTGAAAGGTTTTAAACAGCCTTTAAAATTGAAACACTATTCTTTTATTCCCATTCATATGCCCTTTTTGATAACACGTGTAATAATGTAGGAAAATCCATAAAACTTTTCTGGTTTTTGAATTTGTTTTTCAATTCCTGTCACACGTCCTCAGGAGTCAATTTCGTTAAGGGTCAAATTGTCAAATCGCATGCGACGCTCAACGGTTGCACGTTTGCGCTCGTACTAATAGACATTACATGAGTACCGCTATGTATTGATTGCGTTACACGTAATTTAGCACCCGCGTAAGCCAGTGCGCCAACACGTGTGTGGCTGTATGAGCGTAGTAACACTTGTCTACAACTCCAGCTATGTCTTTATCATCCATTTAAAACCAGATGGAAACAGTCATGTGACCCCCTTTCAACCATTAGGATTGTCCAAATTGGCCCAAACTGTCAGAGGTACATGAATGTTTAATAATGTTGAACATAATGGTAATACAAACAAAATATTATTCAAATTGCAAAGTTTTACAAAACAAAACTAACAATTTAAAAACACCCCAAAAATGTAAAGTAGAAAGGAGGACACACAATAGCCTATACAGTCACGACAATTCCACTCCAAGCCTTGCCCACTTCATACAGACTGGCTCCATCGATAATCAGAAGTCCAATGGGAATTACATTGAGCTAGTTCTTCTTCAAGGATTTGTGTAAGAAAAAACGAATCTTCGTACTTGCCTTTCCCTAAAAGTATTTTACGAAGACTTGAGGCATTGATTGCACAAAGAACTAAAGATTCATCTTAAGATGAGATATCAGTATTGCCGTAGTGATTTGTATTGTGACATCACACTTAGCTTAGCAATTACGATTGATACAAAGTTAATATCAATCTTAGCGCTTTGTGAAAATCAGCCCCAGTTTCTGTCATGAGAAATGCCTATAAATTCACAATTAAGTAATTATTTTTGGTCCACAAAAATGCAGGCTTGCATTGGATAAAGAAGTAACATAATCTTACAGACGTACTGACTTACCAACATGATGCTTGAAGTCTTTATTTTGTATAACTTTCCTCAGATTTCACGATCATTGGCGATTTGTGAGTCAGAGATTATCTTTTGTAGCTGCGCTGATCCTCTACTTAGAGTCAGAGAAACTGATCACAAGAGAGGAAGCTGCCAAGTTGATGGGAAGTAAGTAAGAACCAAGACTAAAATTCCATGTTCTTTAGTAGCAGAGTGTTTATGTCTTCAACCAGTTGCCGACGGGAATCTTCCATTTTTTCTCGTCCACCCTGACGAGATTTCTTTCTCGGAATTGCCAGAATCATTGTCTTTGAGAGTACTGCTGGCACAAAGAAAAGTTGACTTGATAAAGCCAAGAGAACAAAAGATTCTCTTTATAGCACCGAGATTTTTGTTTTCTCTGTCAAGAAAATGTCAACTATGTGTGAATTGCGAAATTTCGGCCATAAGCTATGGCATAGGATTGGTACTAAACCCGGAACCATGGCTGGAAACTCAGTTCAGTCTGATTTACCTTCATTGAGCTCAAATACAATAAATGATCATTGGTGAAAGCCTCTTGATGTCTTGTTATCCTCTTCTTGGAACAAAAGAACAAAGTTCCGGAATCGGGGATTACACAAAAACTACCGCTCAATAGTCAGAAAACGGCAAATTATTCAAGACCATGTTTTCTCTTCGTGTGGGTGAAGCAAAGAAATATTCGAAACCATGTTTTCTCTTTGTGTGGGTGAAGCGAATTAGCGTTAGACAGCGGGTGCATGTTCTGTGCACGCTAAGCAGTGTAATGACCTTGCGACCTTTGTTCCGGTTTTTCTATTTTAATAATAATATTAATAATTATATTGAACATTTATACCGCACCATGTCTGTCAGAATTGACACTCCTGGCGCATACACAGTATTTATCTTGCAAGGTATTCGGAGTTATGTAGTATGAGACCTGTTCCTTTAGCACCATGTAACGGTTTACAAGGTGCTGTGGCGCAATCTGCTGCCGATCAAACCAGGAACACCGGGACAAACCCCTTCTCTTTTTGATAAGTGCACTGGGTTCTTTGACGTGCATTACACAACACACAGGACCTATGGCTTTACGTCCCATCCGAATTTTACACAATGGCATGTTTTAACGTCGCCGGTTTGCTGACTTGGAAAAATTTGCATTGATATACACCATCTGGCGCCTACTGGTTAAGTAGAAAGTATTGTTTAACAATTTTCTTTTAAGCAAAAATGAGCAGGATACCAGTTATAGTACATGTGACATGGTATTGTGGCTGGTAACCTTATTATGGTAATTATTATAATTTTGTTGTCCTTAGCTACTTTCTGTACTTTAGCAGCCCTTGTGAAATTGGGCTCAGGTACTGAAGCAAGGTCTCTCTTTTCAAATAAAAGTGGAACATTATTTGTTTACATCTGTATTTTTTTTATAATTTACCGTGTTTAGTTTCAACAAGAAGAGAAGATGGCTTTCATCTGGACCTGGAAGACTTCTTGCAAGGATTGCTGCAGTTAGCCAGTGAACTGGTACGATAAGAAATTCATTGTTCTTGAAAGCAGTTTTGTAGAGTCTCAAGGTCCCCTGAGAACTGTCAGTGTCTGTCTTGAGAAATGCCTTTGAACGATGGATGGAGTGATTTGAGCGGGAAATGGCAAAATTATTCTGTACTTCTTTTGTGTTTATAATGGTGTCTTTTCGGGTGGCATGGGTAACGTGCTCGCTTCTCACCACTGTGTCCCTGGTTTGATTCCTGGCTAGGGTCATATGTAAGTAGAGTTGTGCCTTGATTTTCTCCTAATCTCTCCAACTTCATCTCTCCGGAAAAATAAAACACTTTCAATATCTGGTTATTCTCCGTGGTCATGTACTGTATGGGTCGATGTTGCTGGCCAGCTGGCAAAAGGCACCCTTGCATGCCTGTGGCTCAAAAATGTAGCCACGACCTTCGTAATTCAGTTTCTCAGCTGCAAAAGGATGATTAACCTCCTAAATTATTTTTATTATATTTGTGCAGTCATGATATTTGATCATAGAAAAACAAGTAGGAAAATCTTGTTGAGTACATAGGCTTCATCATTCTTCGGCCGTGGCAGAGATCGAATCAACAATGGTTCTCCAGAAATCTCTGTCAATCATCAGGCAGGCTAGGGCGTCTCGTTCTTGTTATGTGTCCCTGGCAACAGCATCCAAATAGTACATTGGTCTTCTTCCTCTGTTGGGACAGGGGAGTCTCCAGTTGATTAGTTCTGAGATCATCCAGTCCTTTGCCCATGAGCTATTTTAAGCTATTTCATAATGATTTTACTGAACTGTGCAGGGTAAAAAAAAAATTACAGAAATCTGATTAAAATAGTTAGAACATCATGCCTGCTTCAGAACAGATGGTTTACCGTGATTGAAGCCACATGATTGTACATGACATGCAGGTCCTTGTCATTTGGTTGGTGAAACTTACATAACTGAAGATTCACTATTGCTTGGTGATCAAAAGTCCTATTTGCCCATGGGGAATAGTATTTCCCATTCAACAGTTAGGATCATCCTTGCTCTCAATGATTTTGAGCAGTAGAGCGCCGCTGCTAAAACAAAGGAGCACCTGTGCAAAAGATTGTTAAGTGATCTATGTCCAATTGTTTGCATTGTTGTCATTCAACCAAACATACAAATATTAAAAATGTAAAATTTATTTCTGAAATATCAACTGACAAGGTTCTATATGTCAGTTATATAAAACAAATATTGAGTGGCTTTAATTGGTGAAATTGGAGGAATATTTTTGCGCTGTAAAATTTTGGTTGTTGAAATGGAAAAGTCAAAATTTTACCTTGTGATAATATTCCTCCCATTCCATTCTGAGCCACTCAATATTGGTACATTATTAAAACAAATTCTGTTGGACCTGATCCTATTTTATCTGATTACTCTAGTCAAGACTTGCCATCAACAGCGTAACAGCCGGGGAGTACAACAGACCCATCCGCATCTCAAACTTTATCCAGGAGCTCAACGCCGGATTCCGACTTCTCAACCTCAAGAACGACTCCTTGAGGAAGCGTTTTGATGGACTCAAGTACGATATTAAGAAAGTGGAGGAGGTTGTGTATGATATCTCGATAAGAGGGTTGAAACCCTCGACGACTGCGGCGCATGGTGAGGATGAGCCTCCTACATCTTCAACCGGAGTGGAATGATCGGCGCAGTCCGCTCTTAAAGTCTGGTAACATCCTCTTAGCGTTGGCTATTTACTACAGCCATGTACATGTATACTCAGTCTGGTTTAGCAGGCTTTGATCTTAACCGAGGCCATTGGCCTCATGCCCTGTCGAGTTGGCCAGCATGCCCTTGTATAATTTCTCTGATTTGGCCAGCAAAGGCCTGCCCCCGTTTTTCTTAAGATCGAGGCCTGGTTTAGGGGCAAGGTAATCCCGTATTCACCATTTTGATATACACATTTAGGTAATGGACCTCGGAAACAGGGTCATCCTGCCTAAGATTACACTCTCAACTGAAATCTAGATTTTTGTTTTTGCCCGACGACGCACAGCTTGAAACTTTCCAGCGGGAAAGCAATCCAGAGTCATTTGTAAGAGGTGTTACTCAATGCAAAGCTCTCTAAATAAACAATTTTTTCAGCAGTTCAAACTGAAATGTGGGTCTTGGAAGTTTAAACACCTTTCAAATAACATTAGATTTGCTGCCATTTTTTTTTAACCGTTCCCCTCTCAAATCCATCATGATCCAACAACAGCTTTACTTATTTCTGATTAACTTGAAGTTGCTATCTCAATCCGCTTATACTGAATAATATCTTATATCGTACAGACCCTTTGCACAGGCAGGCGTCGCTGAGGTCAAACGAAGGAAATGAGTTTGTGCGTTTTGACCTCTGTAATGGTGCTGTTTGAGCTTTTGATGTCATGGGCATGGGATCTTATTCTTACCTCTAATCTGAACTGTTAAATTTACACGGACGAATTTTGGTCTGAAAAATACATATGCACTGTACATGTGTAATGCACATTTTTACAGAGTGAATTTTATTTGCAGTCATTGTCTTAAAGTTACTGTTTCTACAGAAAGTACAGAAAACATTGTCTCAAAAGCAATGGTGTGACTGGACTTTTTCATTTGCGGGGGCAAAAGGAAATAATGGGGGGGAGCTTTTGGTGTATTGAAACCATTCATTTGTTAATTTAGTCGACCTCATTTAGGGGCTAAAGAGGGGGGGCTCCAGCTCCCCCTCCCACCTCCTGGTTACGCCACTGCTCTCAAAGAGCTCTTGTTCTATGAAATATTAGGCCCTTTTCATAGAGCTGACTCCAGCACAGATCAGGTTACTTGCCCAAATGCCTTGTGGTGCATAAAATGTGCGACTCGTTGATGGCTCGTACTAATTGTATTACTTAAAGGGAAAGTTCATCATTGTTTTTTGTAAGAGTGAATTCATTCTCATCCTTAAGTTTTCAATAAACACACCATATAGAAGTAACAATGTTTATCTTTTTTTTCTAATGGATAAAAACTTTTTGGTTTTTTTTGTGTCTGGGGTTTTTGTTTACATTCATATCGGGCTTTACTTTGATTGCGGCAATTAAAGTGAGAATGATGATCTGTGTAGTATCTTCAAATATATTTTCTAAATTTTGGCAATCCAAATAAGCACTGGTGATTTGTAGCATCTTCAAATGCAGTCAAAATAAGCAATCGTGACTTTGTGGTATCTTCAAATGCTATTTTCAAAACTTCAGCAATCGAAATAAGCAACAGTGATTTGTAGTATCTTCAAATGCTATTTTCAAAACTTAGGCAATCGAAACAAGCAACAGTGATTTGTAGTATCTTCAAATGCTATTTCCAAAACTTCAGCAATCGAAACAAGCAACAGTGATTTGTAGTATCTTCAAATGCTATTTTCAAAACTTGGACAATCGAAGGGGGGGGGAGGGGTCTTCAAATCTTGTTTCCTTTTTCTGATCTTGACATGATTTTAGGCAAGAAGGAAATCTGTCTCTGGAGGCTTGGTAAGAACTTTGCAATCAGTGAACTTTCAGATTGAAACTTTGAAAGCTTAAACTTTGAAAGCTTCAGCATGAAACAGATCAATTTATTTTGACAATTACCAAGCCTGTACTTTGTCTTTAAAGAGGGGCTCCATCTTCAAGATCAGTTTTGTGATGCACTCCAATAGTCCTTTATAAAAGTGGGAAAAAACAATTCCAAGTCTCCTTAACTTTACGTTAAAATGATGTGAAATGATGTTGTGTTTGATACCCTTCCAATGTGAATTTTGTCAAAATCCAAAAACATCCAGTGACGTCACATTTCAAATATATATGAGTCTGTAAAATTCTTACAGGATTATTTTTTTAGTTCATTACTAAACTTCGGTGATATTCAAACAAAACAGCATTGAATTTGACCTTTTGACGGACGAACAAATTCTTCTTTGGTCTGTACAGGCCTAATTGAGTGCATCACAAAATTGAATGTGACCTTGGAGCCCCTTTTCAATGTTTTGTTCTTCATAGCAGCTCTAAAAAAGTAACGATGCTGTGCTTACCAGCATTTGTATTTTGTAATCAAATGTACAAATAGAGAAACGGAGACTGAAGAATGTGGTTACTTTTATCTTATACTATTAATGAGTTACTCAATGACCCTTAAACATTTCAATTTACAGTAATTGATTTCATCAAACACAATTAAGTTTCATCTGCATATATTTTCTGATTGGATCGTATGGAAAAGTAAGACATAAGTCTGGTATAGACCATGTGACCTGTGACATCACGTTTACAAAAGAGCCACAGAGCCTGGACTTCCTACAGGCACGATTTGTACACAGCTCAATCTTACATTTTGTGGAGATTGCACTGTCTGATTTTTATCAACTTTTGACATGAAGAAAGGGGGCACATCTCAAAACTTGTTCAGCTGTTACTTTTATAACTCGTGAATTTATGTGGAAATCATGACAGTGTAAAATTTCCCATATGACTAGTGTAGTAACTTGCCTGTCAGAAAGGCCCTGGTCACTCTTGTTGTAAACAAAGGTTACATGGTTTATAATATTCTTGTATACTAAATTCACCAGTCTATGACAACTTGACACCCAAAGGTTTGTAGCTTGGGCAGAACCTTATGTGACGCCGTGCCAAAGTCATGTACTTGTCAGAAATAGTAAAATGGCGTTAAACGTGAAGACAACTTAAACATCACACATTATATGAAAGTGATGAGACGTCTTAAACATTCTGTGTTTTGGAAAACATATGTTGTAGGCCTAAATCAGGTGTTATTTAAATGCTCTTCTCATCTCATCATTTGATGAGCAAATGAACCCAGTTATGAGTTTTGGCAGGAAGTGCCTGGTTTTGGCATGGAGCATCACAACAACACTCTCAATTAATTTTGACGTGTATAGCTCATATTAAAACTAATAGATTTGGAAACGCTACATAGTTATCAACTAGCAATGAGAATTTATTCTTTGGGTGGTGAAACGTCAAGTGAAAAAATACACTGCTTGAGCATATTTTAATTGCCAGTTTTGATGTTTTGAAAATCTTTAAAGGCAGGGAACACTTTTGGTAAATTCTCCAAAATAAATGACCATCAAAACTTACTTGGTAAGGAGCAATGGAGAGCTGTTGATAGTATAAAACGTGAGAAATGAGTCCCCTTGAAGTTACATGGTTTTTGAAAACGAAGGTAATTTCTTGCTAAAATACTTGAACCTGAGAAAGGCTTCAGGCATGATGCCTTTTTCACATAATGAAAAACATGCAGTTTCAGCATTTTCATATCCTTCTGCATGGAAATAACCACTCCAGATTTTCGCCGATATCTCAAGAATGCTTACATCTTTTGAAACAAAATTTTCAGAGGTTAGTTTTATGGTATATATCTACAATTATATAGGATTGAAACAAACGTAGGGTTCCAAATACCAAAGGTATACCCTGCCTTTAATGTAACTTAGAGTTGCCAGTTTAAAAACATTCTAGAGTATTGGTAGCTTGAACAAAACAAATCAAACATTTAACAACACAGACCATTTGGCAATGGTAAATAAAATATAAAACTAATAAAAGAATCAATTTGAAATTAAGTGACAAATTGATATTTCATAAGGCAATGATTTAAATCGCTACAAGCCCTACAGGTTTCAAGATGACCCTCCTGTTATCATTTGTTATTTTCTACAAAACCATTGTTGTTATGAATGTTGTTTACACGAGAGTGGAAATCAACCAACCAAAAGGAACATGTATGCATGAAAACAGATCACAGTGGGCAAGTTTGGGGTAACACCATGTGAATAACCTCTTTTGAGCCGGTTTGTACTCAACAATTCGACCACTATACTCTCGCTCTCTTCAGGTGAATACCAACATTTAATCTTGAATCTACAATTAACCAAAAATTAACTGACAATTACAACCAAAAATAACTTTTCCTTAACATTTATTCTGATCTTTAGTTTCTTTCGCAATGGGTTCTGTGGATTAGTGACAAGATAAGCCAATGGTAGAAATAACTATTGCTCAAAATTTTTACTAACAATTAAAACGCCTGATTCATAATGGGTTATGGATACAGTATAAATGTGATAACAAAATGACAAATTTTGAACAATCAGATAAGACACTTACTGAGACTGAGTGAAGAAGTATACATTGCTAGTTCATTTTATTTGTGTTTAACAAAAAAAACACTGTCTACAGTTTACTCGGCAATGTTAATAAATCAGGACATAATGCCAAGGAGCAATTATAGTCAGGTGTCTTGCTCAAGTGTCATGACTGGATTCGAACCCACACTGTGACGACTCGACCACCAGAACTTTTAATTGATGCACTTGACCCGCTCGACAACAACACGCTACAGTTTCTTTGTCACAAAGAAAACATACACTCTTCATTGACAGTCAAATTGTTTGTGTATGTTCTTTTAAGTGTGTTATTTTATTTTGCAAAATTATCAAAATTTTAACTTGAAACAAGAAGTGTTCAAGAACCTTTTTACAAATGGGGGAAATTTACTTGTGATTACATTGATTTCTGCAAAATAATGATTTGTTTCCCATCGTGCAGATCGCACTTTTTAAAATCATTCAGTTTATGTAATCATAACCACTGATTTTGTATCTTGTATGGGGGTGGGGGGGGTGGGGGTGGACGCTGTTTTGTGCAGTCTCAATGGTTGTTAATGTTGGAACCCATCCATTTGAGTAGAGGGTTGTGCCTTCTACAAAAACTTAAGAACACAAAAGAATTTAAAAATTTACTCGTTTGTGATACTAAGTACAATTTACATGAATGTATGATAAGTGATGCTTTTGAAACTGGGTCCATTGACTACTAAATTCATCTCCACAGAAAAATAAGAGAAAAAGCAGCAACAACACAACGATCTCAGCATCTGCAGTTAACTACATGGCAAGCAGCAGTGCGAACCCTGTGTGGTAAGATGTAGCCACTGCCAAAAAGTCAAACTACTAGTGTACATTGTATATGAAGGAGCTCCGCACACTCGTGCAGCTTGTTCGTGAAGGAGAAGGTATCAATGCTTATGGCATGCTTTACTTTTGACTGCGTCCACTAACCCACACCCCCCACAATTTTTTCCATGTGTGGTCCTCAAAAATTAAATTTTAAAAAGACATTTGCTTCTGCATTTTCTACTAACAAACCTACATTAAAATATCTAAAAAGAAAACTAAAATTACAGAACTACCCTCTAAAAATAAGGTCTCATCCCAACTAACTTTTATCTAAAAAACAAACAGTGCAGCAGAAGTTTGTATTTAAATTTTTAAGTGTACACAATAGTGAGTTTCAGAAATAAATGCACGTTACGTGCGCAGCTGTGCAAACGTGAACATGAAAACTCACAAATGATATAGAACTTAAAATTACTTGCATTTTTTTGTCTTGACCAAATGTGTTGGTACCTCGCATAAACACGACAATGGTGTTAGGGATCTCCCTGGTGTCCGAAGCAGCACTTGGCTCAACTCCTGCTGGAGTAGCTCCTGCTTGAGTAACTACTGCGGCTGCTGCTGCTGCTGCTGCGGCTGTAGGATCGGCTCCTTCGGCGTGGAGCACTGCGGCTCCTGGACCTGCTGGATTTTGATCGTGAGGAGGAGCGGGAGTACGACCTGCGAGTGCGGCGGTTACGGTCACGACGTGGAGGTGATTTACGCACTCTATCACGGGATCGGCTACGCACTGGGGAGCGACGACGACGACGAAGCGGACTTCTACTCCTGCAATAAAAAATATAGTAACATACAGTCGACTCTCGTTAATACGAGGTCCGCCGGACTGGCCTGTTTTCCTCGTATTAACCGAACCTCGTATTATCCGAGCGCGGTATTAACAATGCACATTGCATAACATAAATGGACACACGTGTATAAATGCACCCGTACTGCAATAGAAACTGCATAACTGTGATAATTTACAGGTACATGTACCATACAAACATACAACATTTTGGGCAAATAAAACTGGTTTGATTTAATTAATTTATTTCGAAAGTCAATTTATGAAACAATTTCCTTTTTTCATGACTGAAAAAGGAACGCATATGACTTTAACTTGCCGTTCTTGGCAGCCAAGTTTCGGTCGCAACGGCCAACATGACAAGTTGAATGTTGATTTTCATTGGTTGTCACACCGTACCTTAGTAAGTAATGCGAGATAGCTCATAGCCAAGGCGGGATACCAGCGAACAATAAACGGTCTGGTGTCCACCTCTCATCTGCGTTGTACAAATACTACCATTTAATAGACTGGTACCATTGCCAACGCATAGCACCTCTATTGATCATGATCAACGGAGCGGTAGCACATGATTTGAAAGGCTGGGACGTCAATTTTTCACCTCCATGAAGGTAAACTATCGATGCCCAACAATTGATTCCCCAAACTCGCTATAAAAGTAAGACAAACAATACATTTGCTCGTTACGGGGCCGCAAGAATACCTCGTATTATCCGTGTTCTCGTTATGACCGTGCTCGTATCATCCGTATTTAAATGCATTAAAACACGCACGGAGCAGTCCGGGACCGGCAAAATACCTCGTATTAACCGGAACCTCGTAACATCCGAGCTCGTATTAACGAGAGTCGACTGTACCCAGATGAGTTGCCATGGAATGACCATGTTGCCATTAATCAATGAACGCCAGGAGCCACACAAATAAAAGTTGGTTGTTAAACCCATTTTTGTATAATCCAGAACATTGCATGGGCATGTACTTACCGTGCAATGCTTCGTTTTCCCCATACAAAGACGGATAAAAGGTGTTGGAACTCATGCTTGAAATCTCTCTTTTTTGGGGGGTTATTGTGTAATTCCCAATTCCTCACTTTTTTCCTTTCGTTGTGCAAACCAGGATTTCAAGAGACCGATTAGCTGCCAACGATGTTTATCATTGTATATTCCGCATAATGGGAGTTAAGGCGGAGGTTCCAGCGTACCATGGCCAATTATCGGCCATGGCTTATGGCTAAGTGTTGGCAGATTCACGGTAAAGACATTATACATTTTCTCAAAAGAGAACAAGAAATCCCAATGCATTTCATGAGACCGTTTGTTGTCTTGAATTTTGTTTAGTTGTGGTTTCATTGTGACATCGACATTCTCAAAAGAGTACATTATTTCAAAATTTCCAAAAAATTCATCCCATGGGTGAGCATGGAAATGTTTTGGAAAACCCAGCATCAAGTGGTTAAAGGAAACAGTGTTGTCACACAAGAGTACGCCACACCTGAAGACCACTAAAGGAAGAAGTCTGTTCCATTGTGCCATAATGTGGAATCCCTAAGTAAGTTTAGGTAATAATAATAATAATAATAACAATAACACAGCATTTATAAGGCGCACATTATCTGTTAACATTCAAAGGTGCCGGTCTTTGTGAAAAGAGAATAAAACTCAAGTTGATGAAAAGGCCTGTCGGAAAAGATATGTTTTAAGTTGCCGTTGAAAAAGTGAGATGTCGCGTGTTTCCCTGATGTTTTGGGGTAAGCTGTTCCAGAGCCGCGGGGCAATACAGGAAAAGGCCCTGTCCCCGTAGCTGGCTGCACGGGTTGGAGGAATAAAGAGCTTGTTGCATGATGACCTCAGACCCAGTCGTATGGACCCAGGTTGCAGCATGTTTTGGAGGTAGATTGGGGCAGAACCGTGGAGTGCCAAGATGAGTGTCAAGAAATCTTGGCCAATAGAGACAAATAAGGCAAATAAGATTTATCAATCCTACCTTCTAGTCCGGCTGAAAGATCTTGATCTCCTACGATAGGATGGGGAGCGACTCCTACGACGTCGTCTTGGTGAGGGTCGACGGGGTGATAGTCGTCGTGGCGACGGTCTACGCCTCTCCCTACTTAGACTGCGTCTGTATATCGCATAAATACTTGATATGTCAACAATGACTGTACTTGACAGTCCACAACTAGTTGATTTAACAATGTTCCCATGACTAGGGATGAGAATCATTGCTGACAAAAAGTCTGAAACTAGGATCCAAATTTAAGGAGGTATGTTGAAATGATGACATTTCAATATTTCTGTAATGCCTGGAGTTATAGATTGCAAGGAACTTCTAGGAACAGTATCCTCAGCACTAGAGAAGTAGATCAAAGAGCAGGATTTCTTCATACCTGAAGAAAGTAACAGCTATTTTTTCAGCAGGCAGACATAAAAAGGTCTGAATTCAGATAAAAGTCTGAAGAATCTCATCCCTGCGTTACTATAAATGACAGGAAACACAATTAAGGGTACCACTTTGCTACCGTCACGTTAGCATTTTTGTCAGTGGTTGCATTTTTTGTTCAAGTGCCTGAAACAACCCAAAAACATTTCAACAACAGAATGGACATGCAGACTTGTACTGGGAATAATTTGAGTTGATTTAATGGATGTTCTTATCTGCCTTTTTTTAAAATGAAATTTGAAAGTATTTAAAAAATAACATTTCTAATAAACTCAAATTACATTGAGTCCATCACTTTTGGGTGGTTTCAGGTACTTAAAAAAAAGTACCTCCCATTTGAAAAAATGCTTACCCTTTACTGTGTTTCCTGTCAAATGCAACTTACATTCTGATCTGGACAACAACGTTTTCTTGCTAAATGAACAGAAACTAAACATTATTGAGCACACTGAGGGATCAATAACAATGAGTTTAGATGATGACAACTTACTAACCTCCTGTCCCTAGTGGGTCTGCCTCGGCTTCGAGAACGGCTTTTACCTCTGTCGGAAGAGAGGGATCGACGAGCAGGACGCTTCCTACCAAAAGGGCTTGGAGATCGACTACGTGATGATGAAGATGACCTTCACAAAACAAAACAAATTTATTATTTTGGTTGCTTCATCTTTTTGTAAAGACACCTTAATTATAAAGTTGATTTTGCGGTTTCTGGGCAGAATGCAATCATACCTTGATTTTCTTGTCCTTCTAACTGGTGACCTCCGTGGTGCTCTTCTTGGTGATCGTCTTGGTGTTCTTGATCTACGAGAAAGCCTTCTAGGGGATCTCTGAGGAGACCTACTGCCTGATGAGGATCTGGACTGCCTCCGCGATGCCTTTGGAGACCTTCTTGGGGATCTTCTCTGCACTTTCACTGAACTGGAAGGTCTCCTGGGTGATCTCCTTGGTGATCTCCTTGGTGATCTCCTAGGCGACCTTCTGGGTGACCTGGCGGACCTTCTCAGTGGTGAAACTGACCTGCTAGCTCTCTTCTCATGTCTCGGGGGTGGGCTATGGGAAATGCTTCGGCTGCGAGCCTTTCGCTTGGGAGGGCTTCTGCTTCTACTGCTAGTAGAGTAGCCTCGTTTACGGGATGGTCTGTCATCTCTTTCCTCAGATCGCTGTTCCTTCAGGATAGAACTTGGGCCAGATTCTCTTGGGCTTCGTCGACGATCAGGACTGGGGGATTTCTTTGCTTGAGGGGGAATCCCCTGGGACCCTAAAGAAACCGGCATCTCCGTGGATTTAGGGCGAGAGGGAGAATGAGCCATGGCCTTTTTATCTGATGGTGCTTCATAATTCCCTTCATCTGAAGCCGCCGTGCCTCCTACCAGCTCCTGTATCTTGCGGTTCTGAGAGGTCAGAGCAGCGAGACGTTCCTCTAAATCAGTGCGTTGCTTCTCCAGCATTTTCAGGCCTGCATCATCGTCCTCGGTTCCATTGTTCTCTGAACTGCTTGTGTACTTCTCCTGTTCAGACAGAAATATTGTAAAACTCATTTCCAAATTTTCATAGTGAAAAAAACCTAATGTCAGAAATCTATTTTAAAACAGTCATGGCATTGTTTTTTTTTAATGTTGTTTCAAAAGCCCCCTGGGAAAACAACAAAGGGGGCTGTGAATCCAAGAATCTGGGCCGAGTTTCGTGGCAGAATTCTACGCTAACGGTGCCCTGTAAAGCACATGATTCTATGGGCCCTAAGCACAGAATTCCGCGGTAAGCAGTACCATGAATTGGGTCCAGTTCATCCCTCTGTAAAACAAGGTCTCAGCGAACGGCTTGATGTACAGGGTCATATTTATATGACAGCATTAACAAAACAGACATTTTATCAGGCTAAAATACTGAATCCTTTGCCATACCCGACTGGCTTCCACATTTTTAACAGATTTTTCTTCTCGGGTTACATTCTCTGGGCTGGATGGTACATGCCCCTCAGCTGCAACTATCAGTGCCCCAGCTTCAGCCTCGTCCTCTGAGGGTGGCTGCCACTGAAAGCCCTCCTTCAGGGTGGGGCTCCTCTTGCGTTGCTCTGTCGCTTTCTGGTACTTCTTGCGGTTCTTGGTTGAGTAGGGGTCCCCGGTTTTGCGTTTCCTTTCCCCATCACTGCTCTCCTCGTCTGACGAGTCTTCCCCGCTCGACGAGCTCGGTCGAGAAGGCTTATCTTTCCCTGATCTCCCTTTGTCGATTGGAGGGGATGATGGAGCTAGAGTGGCCAGCTTGACTCGTTCTGATGGGCTAGTGGGCCAGGCTTGTCTGCCAGATAAGGGCAGAGGAGACCTCGACAGACTGTGGTCATGTTGAGGACTAAGATGTCTTGGGGACGGACTCTGGTTAGGTCCATGCCTGGGAAACAAATATATCAAGATCGTATGGTCAAGTTTTAACCCTCCTATACACTGGTACCGCAGACTGCCACAAAGTGCCGACCTTCCAGTCAAGCATTGTGTGCGGTTGTTTTTTTCTGTTTACACAGCTGGTACTAATTTGGAAACCCCATGGTTTTTGTACTGTGGACTTAGTCTCCACGGTCTCCTGTGGAATTTTGTGGCAAGAGCCAGTTGGGTAGGAGTATACCGATGGTAGTAGAAAAATACGGTATTAAAAAATTGGAAAGGAAAAAGTATGCGGATCACAAACTGTATCTGGATCTCTTCTTAAAGGATGGAGTGCTCATTTTTATCAAAGCTTTTTTGAGAAGAGGCTGTGTAACCTGCCACAAAAACCTTAGAAAGACACTCAATATTTGCTTGTTTTCAGTTCCCAAAATTCTTAGAAAATATTTATCTGTGTTTGTCACCTGTAGGGCAGGGGTACTGGGCCCAGCTTATTTCAAAACTGTCCCTTGGCATATAATTGAGATGACCTTTTCAACAAACTTTTCATTTGCACTTTTCAAAGAAAAAATAATTTTTTTAACAAAGTCTGAAAAAAGACTGACTCGATATTTGCCTTCATTTTTACTTATTCCCGGAACTTAAAAAGCAGCGTAAACAGCGCTTTATTACTAATTTTTGATAGAGGAACTATAACTTTTCACATATCACTGAGTAAGTCTTTGAAGTTGCCTTCTTAAACTTTCTAACAAACAACATATCTCTGCACACGAGCTTCCAAAGCACTTCCAAAAGACACACTTATGAACACGTCTGATTGCACAATTATTCATCATGGAAGATGGCACAGTCTTTACCTTCTCAGTTGGATTGGTGATGGGGAACGGCGTTCATTGCTAGAGGCAGGCGAGGAGGAGGGGCTCCTCAAGGCAGGAATACGATGCTCTGCTGGTGACTTATGATGCACTCTCATCATTCTATAATCAAATTTAAATCAAATCACACACAAACGTAAGGTTTACCGTAACACCATGTACACGAGTAGGATTTAAAACTTTTCATGGTGGTGGTACAATCTAGTAAGGTTTGCAGTAACACCATGAACATGAGTAGGATATGAAACTTTGTATGGTGGAGATACAAACTAGTAAGGTTTACGGTAACACCATGTACACGAGTAGGATTTGAAACTTTGCATGGTGGAGATACAATCTAGTAAGGTTTGCAGTAACACCATGTTCATGAGTAGGATTTGAAACTTTGCATGGTGGAGATACAATCTAGTAAGGTTTACGGTAACACCATGTACATGAATACAATCCAGTAACGTTTGCGGTAACACCATGTACATGTACGAAAGCAATCTATCTTCAAGTTCTAGTGGTTCTGAACAGCACCGGTGGTGGAAATAAAAAAATAAAAATTTTTTTTAGTTCTACTCTTTATAAACTCATCCAAGTCCATCAAAATACTCTCCATGTGTCCCGACACCAAAATATTTTGAACTGCGATAAGATTGGTGTGCCTGGCCTCATGCTGAGTCCAGTCCAGCACCTATCATATTCATGTAAAACCACTATGACACCTGACCTACCCTGATTCCTGTTTGGCATCAGACGGTTTCCATGGTTTCTGGCCAGGCTTCCAACGACTTGGTGGAGGGCTCAATGACTTTGATTTACGAACTCTGGAATCAAACGGTAATTCAGAATACTAAATAAAAAGCATTTTTTGTTCAGTATTCCACATGTCCAACATGATTGTGTTGCATAAAAGTAACAATATGTTCAACATGCATACACTTAAGCAAAATGTAACTATCATTTTTATTTTATTTTATTTTACTAACGAAAAACAAAAAAGACCATTACATGGTCGAACATCACCCAATGGGAATGAGCAGTATTCTATTGGGTACCGAAGTCTACCACATCTAATCCATTATGTAACAGACAGTTGAAGTTTAATGACTGCGTGAAACCTAAAGTTATCACATACTGCACGTTTATGAGTTAAATCAGGTAAATACTTATAGCATAAACACAACATTTGTACAGCATTTTGGGCTACAAAAGCCAAACAAATTGACATTATAATTCCACAGATTATCAGTTGTAGAGATGTGACCCTTTGTCATAATATAATGGCGTGTCTTGGTCTAGCGGACTTTCTGGTGTTTCTGATCAGCAGAGTGTGGGTTCGAGTCTCGGTTGTGACACTTGTGTCCTTAAGCAAGACACTTAACCATTATTACTGCCTCCTTCGGATGGGACGTAAAGCCGTAGGTCTCGTGTGTTGTGTAACGCACGTAATAGAACCTAGAACTTATCACAAAGAGAAGGGGTTTGCCCCGGTGTTCCTGGTTTGATTGGCCGCAGATTGCGCCACAGCACCTTGTAAACCATAACATGTGCTACGTAAAGGAACGGGTCTCATACTTCAAAACGTAACTCCGCATAACTTGCAGGAAAAAAATACTGAGCGCTCTGAGACGCCCATCGGGTGTGATAAAGTGCTATATAAGAACTGCATAATTATTATTATAGAGGTTAAAATTAGTAAATTTAGCTTGCTTCTATCAGTTTGAGAAAAAAAGATGAAGATCACAACACAATTTTTCTACCGGAGCTGTCAAACTTTTTGTAACGGGGGGGCATATGATCAATATGCAAATTAGGTCTCAATTTTGTTTCTTAAGTGCAGCGTGTAATGGTCTATTTATATGAACATTTGCAGACTCTCTGAATACATTTTGTGGTCTCCAAAAAAAGTGTATTATAAAAAGGAACAGCTTCAGGGATACTTTCATCATGACAAATAAAGACAATCTCCATACTTGTTATTGGTCTTCAGGCCCATCTCCCGGTTTGAAGCGTTTCGTCTGCCATCCCTTGGGGAGGGGCTTGAATGGCGTCGATGGCCAGCCTTGCCCGCATCCCTCCCCCTCCCTGGAGATCGACCCCTGTTCTTTCTCGCCACGGGCGATCGGGAGCGAGCCTTGGGGGAGGGCGCCCTCTTCCTGTCCATAGCATCACCCTTGTGGTTTTTTGCTTTTTCTTTATCCGAGTGCTTCTTGTGTTTCTTATGTTTCTTATGGGATCTGGAAAAAAATATACAAAAAGATTTGTTGTTTTTTTAAGTTTGAGTTTAAATTTCATTTAACCTCGGGGAAAATAAAATGCACTAAAATGTAAGAGTTGGATTCTGTTACACTTTGCTTTCCAACAGTTTCATGATGCAGATTTTAATCTTTGCACCCTGGCCATTTGACACAACAGGTAGCACAGGCTGATGGTCTATAACAGTTTACACCAAGGTTCAAAGAAAACTTGACCCACTTACCAGCGGTATGTGGCCTTTTTTTTGGGGGGGGGGGGTTAAGTTATTTCCTGAAGTGGGTAAGGTGATAGCTAAAGTGTATTAAGTTTAAGGAAAAAGGATGAGTGAATGTTGGGTAAAATACAAACAAAATTTGTTTGAAGGCTTGGGATTTAACCAAATTATTGTTCATGGCTTATTTCTGTAATAGTTGCAGGAATAAAAACTGTCATGATAGCCCAGGGGCTGTTTTACATCAAAATTTGCATACAATAAAAAAAGGCAGAACAATTTAAAGGACACACACATAAGGACAAAAAATAATTAAATTACACAAATATTTACTGACTTTGTACAATTAAACGCTAAGTGCCATTCAGAGCAAAACAAAAAATGTTGTCCACCAGCAACATTTAGACACAAAAAAGAAATTATATTTCAAGGGAAAACCAAACATTTTTTTTCTTACTTTTCTTTGTCTTTCTTGTGCTTTTTCTCCTTTTCTTTCTCTTTACCCCTGTCGGTTTTAACGTCTGCTGCCACATTTTCCCTTTCTCTTCTTCCCTGGACCTGTCTACCCCGATCTCTCTCCATCCCCTCTCTTGCTGGCCGCTCTGCCTGGCCCAACTCTCTGCTTCTCTGACGTCCAAAACCATTATCCTTACTGCCACGGTTTGAGCGGTCAGCTGGACGATCCGTCTGATTTCTGGACTGAAGATTGCCACGTCTACAAGAAAAAGTAAATGACAGTAATTCATCTTAAAGCCGTGATAAAATAAAAGCAATTTCTTTTTCAAGGAAGTAAGGAAAACAGGAAACAAAATTTCAAGTCCCTAACTCAGGCATGTGATTGCTTGTCTTATAAAAAGCCTGAAAATTAAAACCTCTGTAAATAAGAGTTCCTTCCTTGCGAGCGCAAAGCGCTCGCCCCTTACGGCGTGGGGTTCGGGGCCCGCTCAAGGGCCCCGAAAAAAATTTGAAGTCTAGATGCTCTCTAGTGCATTCTAAGCTTCCCTAGACCACCTTTTTATGATCAAATTTCCTTCTCTGTTTCAAAGTTTTTAAGGTCAACTTCATCAATCAGAGAATGACATTTTGTGTTTATCAGTATATGTTGTGCACATCCAGGGTTTTTAGATGCAAACAAATGAAAATGAAATCTCAAACATTGCATCACTTCAGCTGGAAATCCCTTGGATGTTGTTCAGAACAAGTACATGTATCAGGTTGAAAAAATAACCAAACCATTGCCATATTTACTCTGCGTTTTTGATGGTGTCGTTACAGTAAGTACAGAGTGCTTTTCCAGCACTCACTAATTTTTCAAAGCACTGATGCAGTTGAATTTCATGTTCGTCCACAGTAACCGACTCCTCCAACCAACTCCAGCGGAACTTATTTTGCACACCTTTTTCCAGATCTTTAACCGATAAGTCTCCCCTCGGCAAAATTTTATTCGACGCCCTGACTGATTGCGACCGTCCGACGACACGACGTTGGATGGCAACCTGTGACTGAGTAGGTGTGAGCAAGGAATGGTGCGCGCAAATCAAAGATTGTAGAGCGCCGCATTGATAGCCAATGTACATGTATATCTTTAGCGTAAACGCAATTTGAAAATTGTTCGCGCATTTCAAGTTTTTCATTTTGCTCAGGTTCAACACACATTGCGCAGTCACAACACGAGGTGCGTAGAGATGCATTGATGCATGTCATTGAAAATATTGAGTGTGTTCCCCCGTTTCATTAATAGGCGTACACAGCAGATGCGTTAATAGGAACTAGACTTGATAAGAAAGCACGCTCCTACCCAGTATAAACAACAGACCGTAAGCGATCACAGTGAGAACGATCACAACCTACGCAACGTTCGCCGCGCGATTTAACAAAACATTCCATCTGGACCGGCACTCTGTTTCCACCTCGTTCTCAAATATGGCAGTATAATTACATGTAGAATACACAGTTGACGTTCGTCATAAAACAAATTAAATACAGAATGCCGAACTCGACATGAATAATTAATTAGCACATTCTACCCCCCCATTTTCTCAACGGATTCACATGATTCACGTTGGTTGACTTTTTGAGTCGAAAAAGCCGGAATTCCGGCAAAAGCCGGAGAAATCACATCCCTGCTAACTTCACGTTAAAATGGTGTAAAATGCCTTAGTACTTTATACCCTTCCAGTGCAAAATTTGTTAACATCCGAAATCGCCCAATGACGTCAGATTTCAATTTTATGGGTCTGTACATTTTGTACAGGGAATGTTTAGTTCATTCATGAATTTCCATGATATTCAATCAAAACGGAATTGAATTTGACCTTTTGATTTTTAATTGTTGACATCCAAAGAAGGCATGTTTCACTCTGAAAGAGTACAAAATAAAAAGTCATTCTACACCATTTTAACACGAAAATGAGTGCATCACAAAACTGAATTTTAGGATAGAGCCACGCTTTAAAGAATTTAAAAGTAGGATGATCTCTGATTGAGATTATCACAAGAGTATAAAATCAAACTTTTTTCAAGAAGGCAGCTTCTCCTTAGATAACCAGCCCAAATCTTACCTGTTTTCTCCCGAGGCTGGTTGCAGGTCAGCTCCCCGTTCCCATTTGGCCTCAAGGGAGCTGTTCCGCCGTCCAGGAGGCTGCCATCGATCAGCGGCCATGTATTTCCTCTCCTCAGCTCGCCAGTGAGGGGGTGTTGTACTCCGAGAGCGAGATCGTGAAGGGGTACGATAGCGCTGGGAAGGAGACAAAATTAATCGTATCTTAACACTCCTACTTATTGACCATACTATACCTATCATCCACTGTTGTTTGAATTATTGGTATGTGGAAAATGCATCTACACAGTACACAGTCAACCTTCTCACTGTCCGACAATTCAACATCATCTGCTGTGGTTTTGAAAGATAGATAAACTATGCCAGCATGCAATGAGATATCATGTGGTGAATGTATCTACACAGTTAATTCTGAGCACAGTTGTGCCACAATCCGTGCAGTTGAACGGCTTTCAAGTTGTAAGTCAACTCGTTGGAAAATGTTCCCAAGAGTAACTAAGAGAGTTAAAGGTGCAATCCTGTTGCGCTTTTCCCCGAACAATACAATGCATTGAATTATTTGTATCCTTAGTGTTGAACTAGGTACCTTTTCTAAACCTCGGCTTGACCTCCAGCTCTGGCTTTGGCTCCGGCACCGGCTTGGGCTCCAGGACCGGCTTGGACTCCATCATCAAGTTTGGAACAGTGTACATTTTGCACGGTGGTTCCCAACATCAGAGCCCAGAGCCAGAGCCTAAGCCGAGGTCTGGAAAAAGCACTAGCCGCAATGAGCTCCACAAACAGTCACATGCACCCACTGGGAGACTTGGGAACACTAGGTGGCAGCAGACATACCGGGTAAACTTCCATTGTTTACGTCGTTCTAAGTATGCGCACATACCCAAGAAAAAAACGGATTTACCTGGCAAGTTTGCTGCCACCTAATGTCCCAAAAAGTCTCCCATTCAGAGACACGGAATGCTCTTCATCATGTTAGAACTTGATGTACAGAATCTTTCTACCACCGAGCTCTCCAAAATTAAACTACAAAACTTGACACATTTGTTTGGCCAATACCCTTTTGGTGGAAAATTAACATGCAGAATGCTCAAGTCACTTACCATTAGCCCTCTGCCTTTCACCTTGCGTCCAGATTTTGTCCTGACTGGATTCATCCTACGCATACGCTGATTCCTATCAACAGGAAATTGTCACAAAAATCATACTGTCACTGCTTAAGGTCAATGTTCGATATAATTTTAAGTAATAAAGGGAAACTGACTGGGTGAATTTTGATTCACTTTTGAGGTAAACATACCCAAATATACTAAAACGGAATCTGAACCTGCAACCTCCAGATTACCGTGCCGGTGCTCTACCAATTGAGAGATATCTAGCTAGCCAATATCTCAGTTGGTAGAGCACCAACTCAGTTGGTACAGCAAATATCTCAGTTGGTAGAGCAAATATCTCTTTTCAATATCTCAGTTGGTAGAGCAAATATCTCTAGTCAATATCTCAGTTGGTAGAACACTGGTATGTTAATCCAGAGGTCACAGGGTCAGATCTTGTTTTTTTCAATGGCCACACTTGCATCTCTGTTTAAATACTTACCCAATGTTTTTATCTGGACTTCTTCTGAGCAGAAATGAATTGGTTGGAATGTTTGGAATCTGCTCCGGGTTGATGCTGACATGAGACGCCAACTCACTCTGAAACGAAGGCTGTTTCTTCTCTGCCTTGACACTGGAACTAAAACATAAGTTCAGCAAAACTAAATGCCTGGGGAGTTCTCTGTACATCATGCAGTTGAAACATTTAGACAATAAGGTCAGGTAATGAGACACCACTTTGCTACAACCTGTTTTCTTTCAAGGCTGCAACAAGTGGTATTTTTCGGAAAGTTCCTGCATGCATGATAAAACAAGCAACACAATATATGATGGCTCTGCTCAGGCCAACAACTAAAAATAGTCGGTTTCTGGTCAGCGGGCGCGTCGATTTCGACTATGTGTGTCAGTTGTTATTTCCCCCCATAAAACTTTCCACGGTAGCTACAACAGCACCCTCTATTGATGCACTGTCTAATATTTTTGTAAGCAACTCAACCTCATACCGAATTAGGATTGATAGATGTATTGAACAAATGACAGCAGATCATGGGTACGAGGTTGCTGCCATCAACAGCAGCAGTGCATAAGTTTCCGCACAATGCAGGTGATGCGAGCAATAACTGTGATTGTGAATAATAGCGTGTCTAATAATATATAAAACATGCCACTTTTTTCCGTGTCCGTTGTTTGTGGAGTGAAAACTCTTGGACTGTTCGGCATTGTGTCACGTGACAGCTCGGTAACTTACTGTTTACGAATCTTTGTGCAATTTCCAAGCTTGGAAAGAAAAAAAAGCCTGCATCGCCCAACAATTCCGGAACTTTGGTCTGACCAGAGACCGACTATTTCAATTTCTTTTGCCTTACAGCACAATTCTGCTCTTACAGTCAGTATTTTCCGCTTACAAGGTTTGGACCGAGTTATTACGCTAGCTGTGTAACTGAAGACTGCTTGGCTGCTAAGCACGCATGCATACAAGTAAAAGTTCCTTGTTAACCTGTGAATTATGCTTCTGGTAAGCACAGAATTTTTCTGCTACCGATTTTCGGCTTTACAATAAGCAGAGTACAAGATGCAATCTTATTCTTTGAAATGACCATCCTGTGCCGACACCAAGATATCAGTTCGTCTCGTGCCAAATTTTATTTCTTACCTTTCTTCTCTCTTGGAATTCTTCATCTCCTTTTCTTTCTTCTTCTTTCTCTTCTTAGCTTTTTCGTCTTCGCTTTCTGAAGATGACGAGGAGGTGCTTTCTTCAGAGGACGACTCATCATCGGATGAAGCTACTTTCTTCTTCTTTTTGGGCTCTGTTTGGGAGAGAGAATTAGTGCAAGAGTTAACTTTCTTGCATGGGAAAATGGAAACAGCTTATATACTTTATATTAAATTTGATTAGTTTTTTTCTTTCTTTTTCTGGTAATTTCAAAAAAGGTTGCCAGGGGGCCTGAAGAAATCTGTGTAGAGAAGATGTCGACAAATGGGTGACTTTTCAGATGATAGCGGGCGTCCCACAGACCGGTCCTTTTCCATTGTTCTCAGCGATGAAAACAATGGAAAAGGACCGGTCTGTGGGACACCCGCTATCATCTCAAAAGTCTCCCATTGCTTTTGCTCCAGTCAGGAATAGACTGAAACCACAATCCAAATGCTAGGTTCCAGGGCTCAAAATCTACACTGGACTGCAGGCCAAGGCCAGTGATTTTAGCCTCCGGCCAGCAAACTTACGACCGGACAAGTCTAGCGATCTTGTGTTTTTCAGTCTAATAATAATACCTCACTGTGAATACTATCTTAACTAAATGAAAAAATGAAGAAAAAAAATTAGCTGTTGCAAACTGCTTACCAACCACAAGGATATGTTGTATAAATGCAAAAAATTGTAAATGGCCTCACGTTTCGACCCCAGCAGAGTCTTTCTCAAAGGCTACATGAGAAAGCCTTTGAGAAAGACTCTTGTAGGGTTGAAACTTGCGGCCATTAACAATTTTTCTGCATAACTGAAAAAATGATGTTAAAATGTAAGAGTCAAATAAAAGTTTGTTTAATTCTGTCGAGCATCAAAGAATACATACCAAAAAAAGACAAACAAGATTTAAATCTTTTCTTAGTGTTTGTTCAAATAAAAACGGTTTACATGTACATATTGAAGTGTTTGGAAATTTTGTTCTCATTTTGATTCTGGTATTGAAAACAAATTCTGGTCCAGCAAACTTTTTAAGCTACAAGCCCCTGCGGTCTTGTGGATTTTTTTCAAACCAAATTCAAGCACTGGGTTCTAGGGAATTGGATCAACCAGTCTCCAAAAAAAAATTTGTTGGCATCTTCTCTATGCAGATTTCTTCAGGCCCCATGGCCACCTTTTTTAAATTACCAGAAAAAAAAACAGAAAGAAGGAAACTAATCAAATTCAAAGGTATCAGCGGTGAAAGAAAAGCCCCTTTGGGGTTAATGCTGGATATGACATTAATTTCTGTACCTTTAACTTTGATTTTTAAGACTAGCTCCCCACAGTTTGAGATGCGGACATCCGTTGTGGGGCGGCTTTTATTATCCACCCTCTGGTTCTCAATCTCCTGCACGACCTCTGAACCCTGTAACACCTGGCCAAACACAGTGTGAATGCTAGGAGAAAACACATGATCTATGCATTAGTTCAATTTTATTAGACTGTGTACGGCAAGTTTCAAACGTCGTGATCTTGCCGTGTCGAATTCAAGTATTCTTAGTTTTTTTTCTCGATTCCACACGGCAGGAGTTCCCCTGAGCTGTCTTCATTTTAAATATTTTCTTCTTGTAGCCCCATACCAAGAGTGGCTTTTAGTCTTGTTTGAGGCGAACTTGCATTAAAAAAAATCTGTTTTTTAAAACACATTGTATCCTTTGGTAATTTGGTACAATATAAATCAAGTTATTATTATTATTATTATTATTATAATTATTAACAAGGACAGGTATACGGGTAGGGTGACTCCATTCATAAGATTGAATGTTGTCTGTACCCAGCGAACGAGAAACCTAATAACCCGAGAAGGAGGGGATTGTTAAACATGAATCTCACCCATCAAGATGAGGCGCAGGCTTGGTCGTGCTGCATCATCAGACATCAAATGGAGAGAATAAAAGCAAGCATTAACGAGAGGAGGAGGAGGAAAAAAGAACAGAAACTCAATTAACACATGAAGTAAAATGCAAAATATGAAAACTTTGACATCTTGACAACTCATAATAGAATGCTTCTTTGATCTTTAACAATTAATATTTTCATGAAATGGCTGTTGAATCTTGTTGCACATAAGTGTAGCAATGAGTAAGTCTCAGCTTAATTTTAAGCAGTATGTAAAATTGCTTAAAATTACGCTTTGATGATAATGCCAAAATGTATGCCTACATGTGTTTTGGCATGACCGTCAACAAATTTAATTGATCTTCAGTTCCTACTAACTGGAGTAAAAAAATAAAAGAGTGAAACACATCAATTAACTTTATGATTTTTATGCTTATTTAACTTTCTGAAAATTACAACCACTTCCCTGCCCCTCAAATACCAATTGAGCCAAAACAATTAAACCACTATTTTTGTTAAATATTTCGTATATCAAACACGTTGCTTACAGATTTCTAAAATCTAGTAATAATCTAGTGTCTTGTAAATTGTATGACTAACAGGGGTTCAACACATTTAAATCTTTCACTACGGATTAAAATATACAGCTGTGACAGATTGTTTAATATTTTGTTTATTTCGAAGAGCCGCTGCCTGTCTGGCATATGAAGTAATTCACCGAACCGCTGTGAGCGGCACGCCTTAGTGAAAGAGTTAAGCCATGGGCCAATGTAAATCTTTTTCTTTTTTTTGTCAATGACTTCAAAAATCATGGTTCTGACACAACACTCCTCGGAGTCCATGAAATACTGTTTGTATCTCCTTTTCACATTTCCATAAATCTAGAGCCACTGTATAAAGCGCAGGTTAGACCTGGAGGGCAACTTTAAACAACAACACACTGGCCGTGTGCATCTGACAGTCAGAGGCACACAATATGTTTGGACCAATTACCTTCAATTGCTGGAAGAATAGAAGTTTTTCTGCAAAATAGTATTCAACACAAAAACAGCAAAAATAGAAACTGTCACTTTCAGTGAACATTCAATATTTAAACACAGTTAGTCTAGTCTAAAAAGAGTAAAGTAAAAATCCTGCTGCCTTCCGTCACACACTTTATTATCATGGATTGCATAGTGACACAAAAGCAGAATACAGGTAGTAAATACAATCACTCTAGCTCCCATACCATCTCAAACGAAAACCAAAACACTTGATCTCATTTCTAACAATCTTCACACATCGAGAGTATATCCAGCATACAACTTTCCGTTAAGTAATACAATTTCGCAGTACGTCAAAACAAAATTTCCCACTTACCTCAAATAATTTCTCTGTTTGACCCAGAAGACCCAGAATTCCTTATCAAAGCATTCACTTTTTACCTCAATATTCCTCTTCATCCATTACAACCAAAGCAACCTCTTCTTGTCTCTCATAGAAATCCATTTCACATTCCGAACTTTATGGACTCCCGATTCGTTCAAAATATACTTACATGAAGAACTGGGAACCATTTGTATCTTTGCCACGATTGGCCATGGATAACAAATATGACTTGTCATGCTTCAGATCAAAATTTTCATCTAGAAAAAAAAAAGAAAAGAAAAGAGAGATCAACTATTGTACCAACAGGCTGATCCATTAAGCCCCGCCTACTAACGTACTGACCAATCATAGCCTTGACAACACCACTGAAAGTCTGACAAATGTCTGACACGTTAAAAATCCAATAGTAGAGTAAACAAACCGCCACCATTGTTCTGACATACAACCGCACACACAGTCGTGTATCACCATTATGTCCGAGGACTTTTATTGTTAATTCTATTGTTCCTGTACTGAAGCAATCTCCATTGGTTTTGTACACAAATGGCGTCAGGGACCCATGAAAACAAAGAACTGACTAGTGAGGACCTATTGTCCCTATTGTAAAATGTACTCGAAGCATATGGTCAAACATGCCCACACAACTGTACTTACTTTTGTTAGCTTTAATTTTTTTGTATTTCTGGTGGTGCAAATCCCACAGCAGTTGTCTTTTTACAGTCGTGTGAAAGCAGTTTAACAGTGTTCCTGTCTGCATTGTTCTTTGGTCTCAAAGCACTGCTCAAAAGGCCACGAAACTAATACCGTTCACGAAAACCACGTCTGTGTGTGTATCCGATACGCGTGGGCCGTAACCAAACCACTGCTGCGATCATAGCAAGAGAGTCATGCCATGTGCTGTTGCGAGGCAGTTGTTAAGGTAGGCAGGGCTTAATGGATCGGTGTATTCACCTGAAGTCATCACACAATAAATCTTCCTTGCAACATTTTGGGAATTAGATTGCCAGTGTTAGGTAGGGCATGTGACCCCATTAGACGTGCACCCATAGCTTTACATGTATTTTGACTTCCAAATGGCAGACTACAGCTGCATGTAGTGTCAGTACATGGGGGTCTATGTAACCAAAATAAGAAGTTTTGTCTTTTATCTTCCAGTATGCGCAAATCCTCCAATCAGATGCTCAACGGGAGTGTGAAAATAAACCACATGATACTCCCAGTAGTCTATATTGCACTCTGCGTATTTTGAGTATCATGCGTCATGCTCCGTATATGGACAGTGCAAAATGACAATCTAAAATTTGTGTGTTGCTCGTTTTGCTCTTCATGAAATAACGCTCAAAGTTATATTTGAGTCCTCAGTCCAAAATGTCGGTTAGAAGAGTAAATTGCGTCTTTTTGGCCGGAGATTCTTCTCGATCCGCAGATGCCGCCACTTTCGTTCTCTTGAGGGCGCTGTTTACCAGGCAATAGTTTTTGGGTTTTTGGAACTATTTCCTGCTTTGCGAACTATTTCCTGCTTTGCGAACTATTTCCCCCAAATGAAGCGCGTGCGGTGCGTTGACGCACGTAAAGTTCACGGTGGTGCAGATTTCACGCACTAGGCTATATTAGTTCACCCCACATGACCGTGTTTCAGCCAATCAGGATAAAGAACCAGGGAGTGGTGTTTTCTAATTTCCCATATTCCACTCGGGCTTGTGTGATAACTTATGATACTCAAATGAATCTTCAGGTTTTAGGGCTTACAGTGTTAGTCACTGATGATGATTCCGTTTACAAAAAACATTTATTGGAATTGTTTACACTAGTTGAATTTGCAACCATTATTTAAGCTGTGGCTTTTATAAAGAGTACTATGAGTTTACTGATGGACAGAGAAAGCGTTAAACCTATCTCCGACTTGTTCTCTGTTCTGATAATTTAATAAATACTACACAAAATATATCAGAAACTGTAGTTCTTGTGAAAGTCATCTATCTACCCTGACCGATCCTGTGAGTTATGTTCTGAACCCAATACCACAACAATAAGGTGTAGGGTGTGACTGTGCAAAAGTAAACAATCTGCAAAATGGTTGGCCTGATACTTCACGGAGACAATGGAGGCAATTGCCTCCGTTGCCCCTGGTCATTGCCTTGGTGCCCTTGAAATGTTCCAATAGAAATTTACAATGTCCTCATAGAGGTGCCCATTATCAAGAAGAAAATGCCTTGGTGCCCTTGCCCTTTCAAGACTAAAGCAATCAGGCTTGAGATAGGTAGCAATCTCCTTTGGGTCTAGGGATATATAAAAAAAAACTTAATTTTGAGGGTGTTACAGTAATAGATTTACGGACTCTTAAATTATCACTACAAATTTAAACTAGAGACTTGGGTCAAATTAACATCTTCAAGAAAACTCAACGGCAAATGAAAATCTATGAAAAAAACGAAAACTTAATGGGAGACTTTTAGACAGTCCTTCTTCACGGTTCTCAATAGTAGTGTGCATGCTCAGAAACTTGCGTGTAATACTGAGCATGTGCGCGCATGCTCAGAACTGTCAAACAGGACCGTTATGTCTGCTGCCGCCAGCGTCTCAAAAGTCACAAAAATTTGTGTACAGAACCTTTTAACTAGTTGCCGCCAGGATTCTTCCATGTGGGGACAGACATGATTTGGGGGCTATTTAATGTATCAAACCATTCATTTGTGCATTTTTTTAAAATCTCATCTGGGGGGGGGGGGGAAAGGGTTCGGCGGGGGGCAGGCTCCAATGCCCCTCCTCTCCCCCTTCTCTGGTTACACTACTGGAACCTGCTGCACTGATAAAGGTTCAGCAAGATCAATTGTAAAAAAGGCCTGAGGTATCAAACAGCCGCCAAGCACAATGTATTGATTAATAAAGTTATTTTCAAGCAAAACTACGCACCACTGAATGTACCGCCGTAGATAGACTCTCCCCCTGTTCCATTTCCTGAAAGGGGAAAAAAAAGAAAGGGAAACAAATGTTTAACCTTAAAATTAACCTCATTGGAAAAATTACATGTACTGTTATAGTACAGCATTGACTGATTCGAGTGCTATGGTTAAAACTATGACTCCTGAGGTGAACCCGGCGCGTTCTATTTTCCTTATTTGAGCCGGGGATCACTGATGGAGTCATAGTTTTAACCATAGCATGAGTTAAAACAGTTAATATTTGTTTTATAACACCATATACATAAAGTGTACCTAGTCGTCTAGGTACCAAAAGCTGCTGTTGCTATTGGTATAATACATTGGTTGCTATGGATATATAGTATATTGGTTGCTATGGGATAGTACATAGGCTGCTATGGATATGGCACGTCACGTTCCCGTGACTGTCTAGTAAAAATAAGACATATCATGTGACGCGCTGTAAACCAATCAAAAGGCAGAATCTATGTATGTAAAGGGTGTTATAATGCAATCTTTTGTATGTCAAGATAAGATCTTGATGCAATCATACCTTGAAATATTTTCCAGAATTTTGAAAACACCTATTTTGAATCCATTTATTTTACTTATTTATGGATTCAGTTCGACATACATTGCCACAGGGCGTGAAAAGGGTTGTAAAGACCCATATAAAATCCACTACCCTTTAAAATATGTGTTAAAATACAAAATAGTAAAACAAGTACAGTTCTGTCTGTCAACAAATTTGTCCCTTCTTTTGATAGAGATGGATAGAGATGACTTCCATGCAGTGATGCTTACCTACACTGAAGTCTCCTCCTTGTATTATGAAATCCTTGACAACTCGGTGTATTGGCGTACCCTTGTAATGCAAGGGTTTCTCAGTTGTCTTGCCGATGCCCTTTTCTCCTGTAAAAACAAGTTGATGAATCCCGTTTTAAAAACATCTGTTGTTCTTTATTTTAAGAATTAAAACAAAGCTATTTCTATTGCAGTAGAATACTGGATCGGTATTCATCTAAACGTTGTTTTTATTAGTATCAGTCTGAAAGCTTACTGATTATGAAGTTCATACCAGTACCGATCTTCCATGGAAATATTTCTGTCTGAAATACTGTCAAAGTCAAGAAAACAGAATGTGAAGACCCCGATTTCAATTTCAGCTGTAACAATCGAAATTAAGGACAATGTGTTCACATGCTGAAAAGTGTGCACAATTTTTCACTATCTTCTCCTGACTCGGACAACGGATTGAGCCCAAATTTTCACAGTTTTTTTCATGTATGTAGTGGAGGCACAAAGTAAGAACACTGCACTCATGTGAGATTATTTCAAAAAGAGGTATAGTTTGCCAACTATTTGACATGATTTATTTCGAGTTTTGTATTTCAGCATTGTAGATCGCTACCTTATACAGGGGTGAGATTTGACAAATGTAAACAATTCCTGAAAAAAGCTTGGGACCTCGGTTCCCCATTATTCCAGCCAGACCCGAAACCTACCAGAGGTTACAATTCAGAAAGTTTACAGTGCATGTATGTCCATTACCAGAAAGACAAATCTACAGATTCTGAAAACTTTGGACACATCATGGACTTTTTCTTTCTACCTTTGTTGACTGCTTTACTTCTTTTAAAAAAATTTGAAGGCTCAAGGAGATTTGAGAAAATCCTGAAATCAAAGACCAGGGCATTGATGGCAATGGCCTCCACAACCCCAGTAAAACTCCAAGCATTCGATTTTGTTGTTTGTTACAATATTTGTAAAAATTTCTGGAAACTTAATGCTAACACCGCATTAGTCTTGAGCATACGTGGCACATTCCTTACAAAAAAAGTGATTCTGGGTTCCTTACCAGTACAAAGGGCTCTGAAGTTCTCACAGGTCAGGGGGCAGATGTCAGAAAACAGCTCAAAAATAATCCTTCCAGCTATTAAATAAATGCAAAGACAAATTTTTAATCATATGGTAAAAGTTGAGTCTTTAAATATTTAAAAAGGTGTGGTTCATAATGATGAATAGCTTAAATTTTGGATGCATTTAGTACAAGCCCAACAACCGAGAATGAAATAATAGATTTACCAAGAGTTCCATTGATTGTGATGTCAAAGAAGCACCGCGATCGGTGCTTCGTCGACGATGTGACCATCTTAGCTCGGAGAACCTGCGGGAAAAACAGCAGAAATACTTGCATGAACTGAACGAACCATAAGCACGAACGAGTAGTTATATTGAAACTTTTCTCCCATTCAAACCAAAGTAACCAAACTGAGGCTGGAAGGAAAAATGGTCTGGTTCTTTTTTGTACAACGAATATTAGCATCCATCAGTGTTATTGGATACTGGGAACATGACCAAGATGGTGGAAGCATGATAAAGATCTATACCAATCACAAATGGCAACAAATCTGAACACTGCCAGATGTACTTTGCAAAATAGGTTGAATTTAATTCGGGGATGAGATTGGATGAATGTGAAAATTCCTGAAAATGGCTTGTGGGCCTGGGTTCCCCTTACTCCAGACCTGGAACCTCCAAGATGTTACATTCAGGAGGTTTATAGACTCTGTGCATCACCAGAAATACAACACTAGAGGTTTGGACATGATGTGGACAATTTTTTTCTCCCTTTGGCGACCGCTTTACCTCTTTCAAGAAAAATTGAAAGGCTCAATGAGGTTCTGAAAAATTCCTCAAATCAGGAAAAATCCTGAGAAAACACATGCCTGTTGATTATCAAATACTGACTGACTGTTCAAAAATACCTATTGATCCCTTGTACCGATGTCACACACAGCAACTGTTTTGGGGGTCAAATCGCATGTAAAGATTCATTGAGCTTGTAAACTCGCACGCATCACCTAAAATGCGTTACTGCACATTCATAAATACCCCAGTCAGTTTGGGACAATTTGGGCATTCCTATTGGTTGAAAGGTGGTCACATGACTGTTTAAGACCGGTTTTAAACGGATGATAAAGACATAGCTGGAGCTGTGAAGGTGCATTCTGCGCTTATTATAGCCACACGCATGTTGACGCACTAGCTTACGCAGGTGCTAATTTATGCATAGCGCAATCAATACATAGCAGTACTCAATGTAAAGTCTAATAATGCCCGCACGTGCACGTTGACCCTTCGCGAAATGGAGCCTGAGGACGTGGCAAGAATTGAAAAATAACTTATTCTAAAAACAGAAAAGTTTCATGGATTTTTCTACATTATTACGCTTTTTAACAAAAAGGGCATTTATGAATGAGAATAAAAGAGTAGTGACTTGGTCTTAAAAGGCCGTTTAAAACCTTGCAGGGTCGTGCGCCTTCGGCTCGGTCCTTTATCACATGGCCACGACCCTGCCGGATTTAAACGGCCGTTTAAGACCTCGGTCACCACTCTTTTATTCCCTTAGTATAACACCTAGGGAGACTGACTCCCAACGAGGCGGAACCAAGATCTATTGTGGTAATGACGTCAGGTGAATTGGGTCAATGCAATAAAGAAAAAAGTAGTGCCTCAGATGAAGCAGATCATTTTACATCAACGCTCTCCCAGCTCAGGAGTTTTCAAGGGTTTTCCCTGGCTTCATGTCCCTGGCTTCTAGCATGCAACGTTGCAGTTGTGAAACAGCGAGGAAACTGACAATGACACAAAACTTGTTTTTGAACATTGGTTATTCTGAATGGACCCTAAATGCCGAGTATTTTGCCTAAAAATAAAAGTCACTAAATTTTATCACATTTTTTAGGGACAGAAATGGGAATTGTCAAACTGTATGCATCAGTCTATTTTATGCATACTTTGATTGCTTATTTTTTAGTCATTAGTGAAAAATAATGGTGACAAAAGGTCATTGTTCTATTGACAAGAGGTAAGTAAACACACAGATTTATTTATATCTTTTCAATGAAATTTTTTTATTTCCAACATTTTCACACTAAGTAGTAACAAAACATTGAATCACACTACTACAATCAAACAATTAATTACCACTAATTAGAATAAGGATGTATCGCTGTAGTAACAAGCATAACAATAAAAGCGCATATATTGAAACTAATTAAACTTATGAAGACACAAGCTGCACATCAGTCATGTCTCATGACTCTTAAAGAACATTTCAAAACCTCATCTACAGATTACATTCACCATGCTAAATATTGATGTTTCTCTTCATTTACCTATTATTGACAACTTACACAAACAACTTAAACAAACTGAAATCATTGAATCTCAATTCTCCATTACAGTACAAACTTGATTTTATTTTAGGAATCCAAATACTAAAATAATACCTGCAAGGTGTCATCTGTCCTGGCATGATAAATAAGGAGCAGTGGGTACTTCACACTAATTTTTAAAATAAAACTCACGGTAACAACGATAATAATAAGTGTACATGTATCATAATAAACTTCACTCAATTGGGACACAATCTGCAACTTGGTTAATTTGAACGACCCTTAACCCTAACTCCCTTGAGTGATTTACTAGAGTGATTTACAGACAGTTTGAAAAGCGTGCTCCAGGGGCTTGAAACGCTTCATCACTGGTAGGCTTTCTGGTTCTAAGCACAATTAGAGGGGTTGGGTCTAGCAATGAGCCAGCAGCATACATGTATTTGGGTTTGTGAAATGAAATCAAGTTGAACTGTAAAACTGTCTTAGTCAGTTGTGGGCGGCATTGTGGTATCATCTGTACTAGCTAAAGTGACGTTGGGCTTGTCTGAAAGTTCCTTTATCTGTCTCTGCAATTTCTGCAACCGCTCATCGTTCATGTGTGATACAGTACGTCCTGAAGGTAATTTGTCAGCTGTTTTACCTACAAGGCCGAGTACAGCCTTCATGGCTTTACCAACACTATCAAACCCCAATCTTAACGACAAAAGCTTGTAGACACATTCACGTGCTTCAGCGCTGTAACATAAGTGTCCTTTGTCGTTGTGTGCCAATAAAGTTACGACATTCGACTCCTTCTTCTGAAGCTTGCGCTGTAATTCTGCATTTATTTCTTGCAACTCCAGAATGTGATATTGGGCAGTTTCGAGCTTTTCTTCAAGAGTGGCTTTAGCAGGATCCTGTGGCTTTGGCTTGTCCAACTTTCGAATCTTCTTTTGCAGGCCATCCTTTTCAAGGCTCAGCGAACGTTTCTTCTTCTTCAAAGATGACGTTTTCTTTTCTTTCTTCTGAAGTTCCTTGGAAAGTTTCGTAAGGCTGTTGTGCTGTTGTTTCATGAGTTTTTGGTGTCGCTTTTCTCTCCGAATCATTAGCTTACATTTGTGGGGCGATGGTCTCTGCTTGGATAGTGTTTCTTTCTCGTCAGTCAGATGCTTTACTTCTTTTGCTAGGTCTACATTGGCATCTTGCATTGCTTGTACATCTAACAGGCTTCGTGATGTTATACTTTGCCTGGGACCCAGAGGTCCTTTTGGAACAGGTAATGTATACTGGCTTTCTTGCCACTCTTCAAGGTTCTCTGGATTTTTACGGCCAGATTTACCCAAGGTTCGTTTTTCTATGGTCAGCCGATTCCACTGGCTTTGAATTGTTGACTCGCTGGGGAGTTCAGTCACTTGCTTGTCCATCAGTTGTGCCAGCCACAGCTTAATATCTCCCCATGTTATGGACTTGTACTTCTTCTTGAGTTGGTTCAACTGGATGATGTGCTTGTTGAGGAGTGGTGATGGTTTTTCAACCAAGACTTCCCCGGACCTGAGAGTCTGAATGTCATCCTCACTGAAAAGAGGTGTCGGTCCTGGATTTGTCTCCACATCACCGGCCAAGAGAAGATTCACTCGAAAATATGGGATGAATGAATGATTGTCATCCATTTCAAACCCATGATTTGCATCTGGTGTACATGGCTGATTTACCACCGGATGAGCTCTCATTACCAAGGTGACCAGACAACAGATCAAAACACTTGCTGGTGGTGCTGAGACATCACTCTGCCACTCCTGTAAATGTTGTAGCAGACCAAGTTTCCGTGACAACTTGGACGGAGGCATTTTGAACTTTCCTACTCTCATACGCCATACATCCATAGAAACAGGCATCTAAAAAAGAAGAAACAAAATGAAAAATACAAAATTATAGGAGCAACCTGTTGGAAAGTGTATTTTTGTGTAATAAAAAAATAACAATACATTAACTAGGAAGGAAATTTAATATTAGAAACACCTAATGCTTTAATATCTGAAAAAAAAAATGGAAACAAGTTGTCAACTTCCAAAAATGTTGCAAAAAAAACACCCCAAAATTGAGAAAAAACACAAGGACAGGAGAAAAAAGTGTAGTAGCTTATTAAACATACCAGTTAGACCTGTAGAATTAAAAGACAAAAAAAGACGTACTTTTGCAAGTATTCCTACTGGGCTATTGCTAAATTTGTAAATCTAACATTGCACACAGGAAGCCTTGAACACCAAGGCATGCTATCAACTACACGATAGTTTGAACTTCTTCCGATCGAACGTGCTGTCATTTTACCATGAAACAACAAAGTTTTTTGGACAGTTTGAATCTCTAACTCTACATTTTTTAGAATTTGTTTTCTAAAATGAATACTTACCGTTAATTTTAAAGATGCTGTTGCTGAACATATAAACCCCACTGCTCCCTAACTTCTGTAGCACCACAGCAAGCTAACTCTAGTGGAATACGATTTGAATCTTTTTGCTGTAGGATAATTGATGTAGACGTAGATGAAAACGTCTGAAAATTGAACAATTTTTTATCGGGGTTTCGATGAATGTAGCTTGGCTTCTCATGTGCACAATAACGTGGGCTCTCAGGCGATGCAACTAGGATTTCACACAATCCTTTGCAAATCGAGTGCTTCACCATCATGGAATACGAATCTCGCCATTAAATACCCTGGTGAAACCAGTTTCCGATCAGATAACGGTAAAATTGTTTGGAAACAGAAACTAAATGAGTTTCTTTTTAAACCATCTGACCCACCTATTAACAAGACACTTTCAGGCCTGATTGCTTCATTCTTGAAAGGCGAAGGGCACCACTATTTTCTTGGTAAAGGGTCCCACTATGAGGTAATTGTAGATTTGTACTGAAACATTTCAAGGACACCAAGGCAATGACCAGGGGCAACGGAGCCAATTGCTTCCGTTGTCTTCGTGAAGTATCAGGCCTGCACTTTAATGAATAATCTGTTGAAATCTTGGGAGTTGCAGTCTTACATTAAAAAAACAAATCATTAGCCATTTCAGCGGTACTGTATTATGCGGTGTTCAAGCAGCGTCACCCACTTCCAATCAGTTCATTGAATGGCAGTTTCTATCAACTTTTAATACAAATATGACATGCAAAATGTCTCAAAAATCTATTAAGTATTGTTCACTCTGTCAACGGTAGTTAGTGAGATGAATTAGTTAATAAATTATAAAGTTCTTCTTTGCATACTAGGTGTATTAGAAACACATCTATGTTTTTCATTTATTTTGTATTCTTTGTCCTATTTAAAATGGTAATAATTAATCATTTTTAAATTCAAAGTGTTTTTACTTATATTATATTATTAGTTATATATTGTATTTATTTATATATCCTTTAATCTCCTGTACTTGCTGGTGTCTACTACAATTTGATTTGTCAATATAATTAACAATGAAAAATCACCACATCCACTTTAGTAAAACTTAATTTTTTGCAACATTGGCATGTCATGCTATCCTACTTAAAAACAGCAACACATGATCTATCTTTCTGCTGAAGGAGAATGAAACTTTTATCTAAAAGATGAAACTTCCGCTTGGAATTTTTGACTATGGATTATATTTTTTGACACACTTAATATTATAAAATAGTGCATAGTGATTTATACTGAAATTGAGACTCTAAATAAACTTTTGGATGCCACTATTGACACAAATGACAGGAAACTTTGTTCTCAACATCGAAGCCTGATGATAGCACATAGTGTGGATTTCAGAACAGAGGTCCTGGTTTCCTGTGGATCTTGCCCCTTCTCAAGGTAAACAGAAATCAAAATTGCTGGTGATCGGAAAGAAGTCGTGTCGATCAGAAACAGGTGACGACACACTCAGTTGCTAAGTTTAGACTAGAGCTAGCCCCACTAGTGTGGCAAGGATTTTTGACATCGGTTGAATCCTTAGCCACACGTCCATGCATATCTTTTGTGCAGCTCGTCCCCCAATCCGCCGCATCGAAACCTAACGGGTGCGGCGCTGGATTTTAACCAACTAAATGTGTCCACGTACCTCTTAGCTTCCCTCCGGTACTTTGGCTGTTCAAGTTACTAACCTTATTAAGGGCAAATAATCATTTGAATTTGGCTCAAAATTACTCCACACGAATAGATATCGGCTAGCGATCGGGGCCATTTTGATTACCCAGAATGCAATGCCATCACAAAGTCACGAGAGTGCAAAAACAATTCAGCGGCTGTTTCACGTGACAGCTACAGCTAATGAAACAGCTTAGAATACAAAATGCATGGAGTCAGAAAAAGTGAATGCACCAAATCTATGCATGGCATCGGTTGCATGCACGCATAGTTTGGTACTTGCACTTTTTGCTGACTCCATTCTGAAATTGTTTTTATACTCTCGCGCCACACGTGATTTCGTGATGGCATTGCATTCTGGGTAATCAAAATGGCCCCGATCGCTAGCCGATGTCTATTTGTGTGGAGTAATTTTGAGCCAAATTCAAATGATTATTTGCCCTTAAAAGGTTAGTAACTTCAACAGCCACAGTACCGGAGGGAAGCTAAGAGGTACGTGGACACATTTAGTTGGTTAAAATCCAGCGCCGCACCCGTTAGGTTTCGATGCGGCGGATTGGGGGACGAGCTGCACAAAAGATATGCTTGGACATGTGGCTAAGGATTCAACCGATGTCAAAAATCCTAATGCCACACTAGTGGGGCTAGACTAGAGCTAGCAATAGCATTAATTAAATCTGTATGCACGGCATTTCAGCATGTGCACAATGAATGCACAGTTGTCAGTTCTGATCCAAAACAATCATTATTTGGGCGCTACAGATCTTTAAATAAATTACATCAACAAATCCTTTTAAATTTGTAACCACAATAATAAAAAAATGGCGAAAATGCACATTTCGATTTAATAGTCAGTGTCCCACCAATCCTTGGTTTTCATCTCGAGTGGACACTGCTTTGCGGAAGGAAACTAGACTTGTGCTACGCAAAGTAAAAAATAAGGAATTAAATTTTAGAACAGCCAGCAAAAGTCTCCCTTGAATAAAACAAAATGCAAATGTTTCTAGCCTCAACATATATTATAAATGCACACATGGAAGTATCGTACAATAACATGTTGAAAATTGTATATTAAATACACATTTGTATGACAAAAAAAGCTCAATATGATCAAAGAACTTACCACGGTAACACGGATTTTCGATTTTCACAGGTTTCGCGTGCAGAAAGGGCGCCCCCAGTTGACCAGCATTATCTTCATGCTATGCTCTTTATGCGGTCTCCGCTCGGTCTGATCGGGGCGCCTGTACGGGATTCAAGTTAACTCGGTCCCATGTCAACTCGGTCCCAGATTAACTCGGTCCAATGTCAACTCGGTCCTATGTCAACTCGGTCCCATGTCAACTCGGTCCCAATGGGAAAACGTGCACAAAACTACAACGGGAGTCACCCTAAACTTGCACTTTTGGTCCTATGTAAGAGTTTAACGTCCTATGCCAGATTTTTGGCCCCATGTCAGATTCTTGGCCCCATAACATAAAAAAATATAATTTTTTGAGTGAATGACATCACCCACTCTAACGAAAAATAGTAAAACTTTTACTTTTAATGATCAGGAACCATGACAAGTAAAACTGTTCATATAAAACACATCAGATTCGGTCACGTGATATACTTTCTGGTTCCCGACAAAAACTAATTTTGGGCACTATATTTTACTGCTACTACATTGTAAATTGGCGGATTTTTTCGAACAATGGCCGCAATTGAAAGCTTGTAACTTTCTCGACCCCATCAAATACCCTTTCCAATTTTAAATCAAAATTTTAAATCTAACATGGCATCTTTAAGTGTGAATGACCTTAAAACTGAACCATTAGGTTTTCGTTGTGGACTTGCTGCACTTTGATTAAATTTCAAAAACTTTGTTTTTATTGTATCAATATAACATAAATAATGTCGGCGTAAAGTTTGCATGTTTTGAAAACTGTATACGCCTACTTTAAATTCCATACTGGGGACGTATTTTAGCGACTTTTCCCATTGAACTATTGTAATTATTAAAAATTGTTACAAAATTTACTACATTTTACTTACAAAATATAACTAACTTATAGACATAGTAACTAAATAACTACTTAAAACCCTTGGGTCATCTGCAATGAAAATTTTGCGCTGTGTATCCACAAGCTGATTTTTTTTATCTTGTGTTATTTACGATCAGTGTGCGGCCGTAAGTTGTTTTCACAAAGTGCATACCGCCTTGTGCCAATGACCCTTAGCACAAGGGTCAATCAATTTACTGCACGGAGACAGGTGTCTGCTGTCTTTCAACACTCCTTACTCTGCAGTGGTTAGGGTCTGGCCAATGAAAGTTTACAGGCTTGTGGGGTATACCAGGGGTGAGGTTTACATGGAATCTTGGCTTTTTTGGCCCATTGAAAAAAGTTATGGCCATATTTGGTAGTATCTGCTGAATTTTATCATCTCGTGGCTGACACCAGGGTTTTAACAATAAAATTAACAGTTGTTTAACCAGGGAATAAACTGAACTTAAAAAACAACAAACAAAACTCTGAAACTTGAATATAAAATTGTTTTACTTTTGTACACGTTTTCCCATTGGGACCGAGTTGATCTCGGACCGAATTGATATGGGACCGAGTTGACATGGGACCGAGTTGACTCGGACCGAGTTGACGTGGGACCGAGTTAACCGGCACCCGCCTGAACCGAGGAACCGGTGGGGGTCGGGTGGAGTACAGCAAATCGTCACTGCCTACTGGTTCCGTGATGACACAGGAATGCTAATTCCCATACAGAAAAGCGGCCAAGTTGGGAAAGTGGTCATACGCTTGGCGAAATAGGGTCATTTTCAAGGCTTAGCTTAGCTTAGCAAAAACCCCATTATACAATAATTAGATGCTATTTCGACAATCCCTTAAAGTATTAATACTCAATTTTATTCTTTCATTTACATACATTATTTTTTGAGAGCCCAAAGAACGAAACCAGGCCCGTGCCGGTTACCATAAGACAGTGATATGTCACCTATATTGTAAGAACTATGGGTGAAAAGGGGGAGAAGAGGAGAAAACCTTTTGTAACTGTTTTTAGTCGGCATATTTTAGAACCTTTTTTAGTTAGATTGGAACGTGGATGGATGATTGGAAACGTAAATAAAAGTCTCTCTATCCAGAAAAAGAGACACCGGTTAGATCCTCTTGATTACTAAATGAACGAGCATGAATTTCACAATGAACCTTCAGATTTTACTTTTACAGCTTCAACTGCGGCGCTCCGACATTACCAAGCTTCTATTTTTACCGAGCTTGAAAACCTGTGTTTTGCAAAGATTCTTGAATTTTGTGTTGCTGTCGTCCGAAACAAGAGGTGTTCTGAGCGTTGCTCCGAACGTGACACATACTAAAAGTCTATGAAAATTAAATTGATATCAACTTATCAAGCAATAAACCATTTCAATCAATTCTGGGGTAAACAAAGAAAACTTGACTGCAGCAGGATATGAACCTGCGACCGTCGGCTATACGTACCAACGTTGTACTAACTGAATTGAATTATCCAGCCCTAATCTTCTTACTGACACCCCAAACAAAGTTATTGACAAATATAGGGACACCGCCAACATCAAGGCTGGATAGCTCAGTTGGTAGAGCCGTCGGTACGTATAGCCGGTAGTCGCAGGTTCATATCCTGCTGTGGTCAATTATTATTTTTTTACCCCAAAATTAAAATTAAACTGATGTGACTTAAACTTCACCTTAAAATATAAAAAGGGGGCGTTGAACGTAAGTATTAATGAAAGTAGTTCGAAGGCGACAAAACATTGACCAATATGGAATAACCATTATTATGTAAATCGGGGGAAAAGAATTAGCTGTTGCAAACTGCTTACCAATCCCACAAGACCTACGTGAATGTATAATACAGAGGAAATAAGGCCGTGTCCGAATGAATGGCTTCAGAAGTGGCTACGGCTGGAACGCCGAGGATTCCTATTCTTCAACCTTTTCGTTGCAGCCAGCGGCCATAGCCGTAGCCGAAGTCGCTTGATTCGGACACGGCCTAAGCCATGGTCGCTTACAGCGGATAGACAAAAATCTCTACGTTTTAACTAGAGAGGGCGCTTACATTGGCTGGCCCTTTTTTAGCTTTTTTAAAATGATTTATGTTCTGCTTATAAAACCATCGCCATCATGTGACGTTTCTGTGATGTAATCTGAGGTCGTGCGCAAAAAGTGCTAGATTTTAATTCATTTTATAGTAAAATTATCATAATTTAGAACCATCAGATCTTTGCAAGCACTCCCATTCATAAATAAAATGAGTCATCCTTCTGGAAAGCTTGATGATGCAGGCACAGTGATATCTGAGGGTGAATCTTCAAGTCCGGGACTGTCAGTGTCACTGTCTGCTAGTGCTACACCGATCGTGTCAGTACAGAAACAGGGTTCCGCAATGGAGCCTTCCCGGACGGCGATGCGGTGCAGGATTGGCCTGGCGATCACCGGCATCTCACTCGGATGTATGGTCTTTCTGGTGTTTCTTGCATTGGAACAATTCAGGAATTATCATATTGCATGTTGGGGATTGGTTAGTGGTAAGTTCTAAAGTGCTTTTTAGAAATTTGGAATTAGCCTTTTACTTAGTAAAAATTTGAGCGATTTTATGGGAGACTGTGATTTATTGTGTACAGATTCGAGATTGTGTACAAAATAATGTGTATCCTGGTGGAAGGATATTGTTACAATGATCTGATTGACGAACAGAGACTGACCTCTATCAAGCAAGGTAGCTGTACCTTTGGTACCCCAGAAATAGTGCCAATACACTGTCAGACTAGCTCCACTTCTTGGCCCTATGAATTTCTACTTCTACAGCACACCATTCATCTCGGCAGGATCCTCAAGTTAGGACATAAACAGCAAGGAGCAATCATAGTTAAGTGTCTTGCTCAAGGACACAAGTGTCGGGACCGAGATTTGAATCCACATTGTGATGACTCAGCCACCAGAACTTGAATCCAGTGTGCTAGACCACTCGGCCACAACAGGCTACGGCACTGACCTACAAAGTGACATCAACTTTCGAATAGAGACTTACAATTTTGTTGCCAAATTCTTTCTCTCTATGATCTTTGACTCTGTGACTTTTTTTTCAACATTTTAAATGTAGCAAAGTGGTACACTTAATTAATTGTTGGGAAAAAAAACACTGCAAAAATTTGAAAAATTGTTTACACATTTTTTATGGTCCGTAGTAACTTTAAGGGACACGACCAAGAGCTACAATTATCACAGATGATTTCACTTTTTGTTGGTAAAGATGTTATTGTATGAATACAAAAATTGCAGTTTTTTATAATAATATTCTCTCTGACGCCCCCCCCCCCCCCCCATTCAGGAATCTTTGCTGTTTTCACCCTCGTCATTCACATCCAGCACATTAGAGGAGACCGTGATGTTTGGGTCAATCGACTCAAAGCGCCCATCATCATAGGATTTATTGCTCAAATCGGATCTATCGCTGCTTTTATTACCTACATTGTCTTAGCTGTTGTGGGAAAACAACGTAAGTGTCAGATGAATGTCACAGTCCTTACCATAGAAATAAACCAGAGGACTGGGACTTCGCCGCCATTGCAATTTGTCTATGAAGCACAAAATAGTGTACCTTTGGCATGCCTCTGATGTGCTGAAATTTGTTCGGGTTCCATCGCTGTGAATGCGAATCATAATAAAAATGCGTTGAATGGCATGAACACACGCACCGCAATTGCGCCACGCACACTTACATGATGACATGAGTGGGCTTAAGCTGCAAACCACGCATAGAAAACTTTCCATATTTGCGCTGTCTACCATTTGATTTTGGCAAATGTCTGGTTTTCCCAAGGGGTACACTATTTGAGATGCTCAAGGCACGACGTGGTTACACAGGGTGGTATAGGAAGTCCTGGTTTTCTTAATTATTTCTATTATGTCTATGGTCCTAACCAATAAACTGAAGTGAAGAAACTTTGGTAGCTCACCTCTGTTGTTTCATTCAGTTTTTTACTTGGTCATTTTTGCCCCCATCATCATTTCCGCACTGGAAAGATTTGCCATTGAACATAATTAAATCCAAATCAAAGAAATTAGGTAATTCACAGGAATTCAATGACCTTTTTTTTTTTTACCTTGATGATGTATCAACAACTCGGTGGATATTAAAAAAGAAGTAGTTGAAGCTATATCCGCGAGTGTTGTATCGTTCAAACAGTTTGCATACTGCTTCAACCATGGTAGTTGCATCAATCATCAGTTTGATAAATTTGTAGCTTGTTCAGCTTAGGAGACCCCAACCACTTCATCATCTTTTGAAAAAATTGATCGGAGATGAATGGATTGATTGATTGATTGACCAGAAAGGGGAAACACTAAATACATTTAAAGAATCATTTGAACGAAGCTGTTAATTTTTTCCCCCCCCGATTTTGATTTTATTGAAGGTTGTTATGCTGCACAAAGGTATTCGTATTTCATAGTCAACCCAGGAAAAACAAAATCTCATATTAGACACTTCTTTGTGACATTCAATCAACCAATGTTTCCTCTTCATTTCTAAAATTCTGTGTCCTAATTTGTAACTCTACAGCACTCATGCCACTGAATGGAGCTGACCATGGATATTACATCACAGCAGTCTGGATCTTTATGACATGGAAATGGTCATTTGCTCTCTTCTGGTACTCAAGAAGTTACAGGAAAGTCTACATCACAAAGTACGTCTCAATTCCATAAAAGTCCCATCAATGATAAGTATGGCACCGGTTGTGTGGCATGGACAAAAGATTTCTTCTACACTTCGATGGTGGTAACGTATAGAGTCAGTCATCGTCGTATGTTCAGCCAATCACGGTTTCCCATAATGCATTAGAAATCGGTCATGCATGTAGGCTGTAAAGCATGAAACATACCATTAACCAGTTGCCGCAGGGATTCTTCAATTTTTTCCCATCCCCCGGCGGGATTATTTTGTCAGAATTGCAGGAATATTTTTTCTTTGAGAGTACCGCTGGCACAAAGAAACCTTGACTTGACAAAGCCACAGAGAACAAAGATTACCTTTATTGCACCATGAGTTTTGTTCTTTCTACTGAGAAAATCTCAAATTCATGCACCATGCAAAACATCGGCCATGAGCCACAGCATAGGATTAGTACTAAACCCGGAACAATGGCTGGATCCCTGGTTTACTGTGGTTTACCTCCATTAAGCCGAAATATGATAAAAACCATGATGCAAGCCTCTTGATGTCTTGTAATCCTTTTCTTGGAACAAAAGGATCAAGGTCTGGAATCAGGAATTATACAATAACCACTACATTATGCAGAAATTGTGCAAAATATTTAAGCTCAATGTGACGCTTGACGTGGATGAAACTAAGTGTTACATGGCCTGTGCATGCTCTGTGCACGCTCCATAGTGGAATGTGCAGGAGCCCTTTTTGCTCCGGGCTTGGAATTTTACACCAAAATACAAAAGTCACGTCATCCGTTTGCTGGCTCGGAAAATATTTCTTGATACACGGCATCCAGCGCCAACTGGTTATTGACCTGGGCCCAATTTCATTCTTCTGCTTACCGTAAGCAAAAAATCAGCGCTTGCGAAAGCAGAAAATTCCGCGCTTACTCAAGCGTATTTCACGGGTTAGCAAGGAATTTTTGCTTGTGCGCGTGCGTAGTTTACGTAACTAAGGATTCCGTGCTTACACAGCTAGCGCAGAAATTCGGCGCTAACCTCGTAAGCGGCGAATGGTCTTCGTAAGCGCAGAATGACGCAGTAAGCAGAGCCATGAAATTGGGCCCTGCTGAATAAATGACCAGAAAACATCCAAATTAAAATGTTCTTATGGTGAACCGTGATGGACCGAACAGTGTAGTGAACTATTTACGAGTACTGAGGGTCCAAGGATGATGTCGATGCATTTAGTTTCATTGACCTTTTTAAAATGAGGGTAAATGTGTCCCTATAGACTGGTGCCTTTTAAGCAGGGGTTGTTTGCAGGGTGATTTTCAAAGAAGCAGTCGGGGAAGCCAGTCAGATGGATCAACTGAGGAGCATGACAAGGAAGAGCAATTATTGAAAAGAGACGCAAACAAGTTATGAACCATGGGCTTGGGATTAATCTATTCAAATTGTGTTATGAAAGCAACGGGGTGGCTTTACCACTGACAAGGCGTCATTCTACTCCCTAGTCTCAGATGGTGGTAATGAACATATGCATATAGAGTCAGTCACGGCATTGTCATTAATCATTAGGTGACATTGTCATGGACATACATACATGTACACATTATTTCATTGCCTCTGACAGATGTCGGTGTCAATGGGAGGTGACGTATTAATGTTTTGATTATGCAGTGAGACTTAAAATGTTTATTGGACCCTACTTTGTATTCATGTGCTTGGGATATGATAATGGTGGGCACAGTTATGAAACCAATGAAGAACTGAATAATTTTGTTCTGCAAACATGTTTAGCATTTGGCCCTGGTTGGGTGGGCATCCGTCTTTGTTGTGTAGGAACTACATGTAGTGCAGCGGTGATAGAGGTCTAACCAGAGCTAGTTCAGCATTGTGCACATTTTATAAATCAGTTGATGTATGACACCCTGCCAACATTTTTTGTACAGTGCGCTATACAAAAAATAGCAAGCTTTAATTTCTCTGGCATAATGTTTTTGAAACTGCTGTACATTGCAAAATCGGCTTGGTTGAAATATTTCAGCGTTTATTTTTGTTATTTTTTTTATAATTTTATATACATGCAAAGCAAAACAAAAGAACTGTACTTGGGTGAGACGGCTCAGTGTTTTCATAATCAACTGTAAAAAATAATGAGATTAAGTAAAGATTGGATTCCTACCCATGTAGAGGGCACAAGCATGGGTACGGTCCAATCCATATCAAATCATGTTTTACAGGCTACTGCCTGAGAGGATAAAGTGTAAATTGATATAATGGCTGGGACAATGAGGAGTGACATGACGAGTGCTTGAGTCCCTCCTATTCTCTCCGTCTTGGATACGTCCTACTCCGCGAAAGCCACAACGGCGGTGTAACTTAGCACTATTACATTATTTGCGATTTAGCTCTCTTTTATATGGGTAAAAATCTAAGGAGGAATGTAAACATGTTGTTGTCTAGCATGTGTTTGTTTCTGTGTGTATTCTGCTAACTTTACAGTGATACTCTGCAGCAGATTCAACCAAACCTGGCTTCATGTTTCACTGTTGCTTTTGCTAATTAGTCAATTAATTTTTACATTGATACTTTGCAAAAGATTTAACCGTACCTTGTTTTAAAGATCTCTTCTGGCAGCAGATTGTATTTTGTATCGCGCTATATATTATATTTTTGTCAGTTTAAAAAAATGTAAACATCGATTTATATCATTTGTTAGTATTGACTTTAAGGTCCAATTAATCTTAATAATGATAAAAGTAATTTAAATATTTAAAAAAAATACACATTTGTAAAGCTTTCCACGGAGAGATTTCCTGCTTTAAAAAAACAGAGGAAAGTCCTTCAAGCATTCAGAAATTAGTTTGATAAACGAGGGAAGTTTCAGCAAAGATGTAAATGGTATTCAGGGCTGACTACCACTGTCACAATTATGTAAGTTTCAAGCCTTGAATTTCATCTTTGAGAGGGGCAAGGTCATTTTCATTTTGCAAAGGGCACTTCATATGGAAAAAATTAAAAGTCAATGGGAAACTTTTAAATTGTCACCAGGGCAACAGAGGCCATGGCCTCTGTACAACCCTTATGTGTACCATGGTGCGGCAGTCTTTTTTATGTTAATTTCATCTCAATGGAGGAAAAAAAACAAAAACAGAACTAGGCTAGAGGAGAAATACATGTAATTGGGCCTTTTTTCTGCACAAGGATTGATATTGCACTGGGAAAAAATGGTTGCAGAATGATTGTGTGTTTTTTTTACAAAAAAATGACATTAGTAGTTTCAAATATTTGGCAATCATTGCTGGTGTTAAGCCATACAGTGGAAAAGTACATTATTTAGGAAAAGAATTACTTCTCTAGTGATTTTTGTACACTATTTCATACATTGCCATATGATAATATACATTATGTACAGTGTACTGCATAAAATACAATGTAATATTGTAATACCCTCAGAGGTGAAATCTTGGGTGATTTCTGTGCATCGGATTCTAACCTTTGACTAGTGGTTTGTGGCTCAGTAAAAATTACAGCTGTCAACGGGCCGTTCGTACTAATGAGCGTTTGTGCCAACGGGCTTGTGTGCATGCCTTTATTAGCTTGGGCTTTAGTTTTTCCATCCACAAGTACAAGTAGGTCAAAGGTAAGGATTCAATACATCAAATCTTCAGAGAAAGACCCCCCCAAAAAAAAAAAAAAAAAAAAAACCTTGACGGTCCCAAATTCCCCAAAATCCTTTTCAGGAAGTTGTCTGATATCAAAGGATGTAGTACTGAAAGGTCAAACAACGAATGCTTATAATTGGAACAGGCATACTAATCTAATCTAAGTCTGGACATTTGCATGTTGAGTTACATCAAACCCCTTTCACATGAGACAAGTTTCCTGGGAAATTCCCAGGAAAATTTGGTTGACCTTTTCACACTTTAATTGCTAACCCTGGCAAACTCTTGGGAAATACCCATCTTTCAGGAAATAGCTACCCCTGCTGAGTGTGTATTTTTCCCTATGAAAATTGAATCGAGTGTGAAATAAACAATCGGGTGGCAGAAGGGTTAACAATTCCCAAGGAAATTCCTGGGGTTTGAGGTCCTGGGAATTGGCTTAGTAGTGTGAAAAGAGCTGTAGAGTGGAGTATTTTGGAGGATTTGGGAAAGTCTAGCCAAAGACACTGGGGGGGGGGGGGTGAGTAGGCTGAATGTGCGATTTAAAGATCAATACATTAAGCTCCGCCTCTTTATGCAAACGACCATTTATACCTACTGCAGATGTACAGACAGAAATCTGACACTTTAAAATCCCATTTATAAAATGTAGGAAAGCTGCCATTCCCGGTAGCATTATTTGTACATGTACAGTATGTAGTGCATACCCTGGCTCAATAATGGAAGAGATGCTTCTGTCCTTCCCTATTGTGGGCGGGACTTAATGGTCCGATCTACAAGAAGAGTGATCCCTTCATACACTACTTTAGATTAATGTGATGAGATATTCATGGAAGTTTTATTCGTAAATCTCTGTAAGATGCATTCATGCTCAAAGGATGATATATTCCCAGACTTTTTTGTCCACAAGTAAAATCAAACCAAACAAAGTGTTCGGTTTCCTTTGAACTCCACAGGGTCTTTGGTGTGGTTTGAAAGATTGTGAATTATTTTTTTTTTCAAGTGGTTAAAATTTAAATTTTGATGATTAGTTCATCATTGATATATTGCTTATATTTTTCTGAATTCTTTGATTGTATTTTGTATACTAAAGCGCAGTATTTATAGGGTTGTGAAAGAATACATTTTTCGGTATGTATCAATTTTAAAAATTGCAAAAAAATGTATTCTTGCAAGGTAGCATGTGTATTTTCGAAGGGACAGGGTGTAATAGTTGAACGTATTTTTTTTATGGTTTTGCTTTGAATGTTTTTCAGTTTATTTCTGCCCAGTGACCAGGCAAAATGTATGGTCGAATTAAACCACTACTGCCCGTAAAATATTGGGCAAATATTTTGGGGGGAATTGTGCCTTTGACGATACAAGCATGGAATTTAGCACACAGTCCGTTGAGAGAAAGATATTTGGCTATAGGGCCATCACAGATTTGTCCTTTGAAGAAAAAAACCCAGCAATTTTCAATATATTTCTAAATTGTTGCCGTTGCTTGTTATTCTACCTATTAAAAAAAATGTCAATTAAAATTTGCGATGGCCCCACAGCCAAATATCTTTCTCATGACATACTCTGTGTGCCAAATTGCATACTTGTGTCATCAAAGGCACAATCCCATCACCTACCTAACCTGCCGTACTAAAATCACAACTTTTCAACTTTAAAGTTTCCGGGGAAGCTTTCAAAATAAGACACTGTTTTGAAATGCTGTTCTTAGTAATGCCTCCCTGTGTACATAGTGTTGTTTCTTAATGAGACACTTGGAGTTGGAGCATGCATAAGAAGTCAGTGCCGAGGGATGAGGGGTCGGTTTTACAAAGACCTCAGATTGGTCTTAAGATGTTTATCAATCTTAATCACTAAGCAAAGTGTGATGTTACAATATAAATCACTGTGGCGATGTTGACAACTCATCTTAAGATGAATCTTATTTATTATTTAATGCTTTGTGAAATCAAACCGTGGATATACTTATTACTCATGATAATGCCATACAAAGACTGCGTTAACCCCAACCCCCTTTAGTTTATTCCAAAGGATTGTTTCTCACTGTAACAAAATCCAACATAATGTATTTGCTTCCATACTGTAGTTCACTTCCATCATACATAAGTTCCTTTTTGGATCGTTCATATCGGTTTTATAACCCCGAACTTTCCATTAGATGTTAAATTTGCATCGGGGATAAAGAATATTATTTATGTTTTACCCATACACCGATGTGTGCTAAGCACTGTATACTCGGTACTTTCCCGAGTTCTGTGAAAAAAATTCACAGGGTTATTACTTGGGTTGGTTAGACATCTGGTCCTAATTTCATGGCTCCGCTTACCGCAGATTTCTGCAGTTACTCCTACGGCCCATAGAATCGCGTGCTTTAAAGGGCGCCATAAGCGAAGAATTCTGTGGTAAAATAGAGCAGGGCTCTGCTTACCGTAAGCAGAGCCCTGCTCTATAACCCCAAACTTCCTTGAGCGATTTACTTGGATCCTTCCTCACCCTTAACAAAATCCAACACTGCATGGAAACTCACCACCCAAACTGATTGGACTCTGATTGTGGTGTTATGCCTGATCCAATGTAAGGCACAATCAGTTTACTAGGCCTCAGTCCAAAATAATCAAACAAACCATGCAGATGGAATTAGATGGGTTGGAGGTGGTTAGGGTTAATGCTGGAGGTTGTTCACCAGGTTGGAGCCAAAGATCTATAACTACGCAAGTTGAGATTCAAATGAATTTGGATTGGAGCGTGATGAATAGTAGTGAACATATAAATAAAACAAGGTTCATTGGTTTTACATATCTTCTATTGTTGAAACCATTCAGGGTTATGTATACATGTGAACTAATGATAGTTGTCACAATATAATATTTTTGTTGTAATATACAGTGTGGTGGTTTTGTACAATGTAAAAACAAAATATGCACAACGAATAAAACGTTTCGATCACTACAATGTTATTTGTATCTTCTCCAATAAATTTGTATCAGTCGCTGTAGAAAATCATACCATGGCTAGTGGATGTTATTTCGGTCCCTGCAGTCATAATATATTTATGTTGATTGTGAAATCGCCAGAGCTTTCTGGCCTCGATCAGACACCGCCTTCCCTTGAAGACCAGGATAAAGGATGCAGATAAGAACACTATCTGGCCATGCATGGACTGCACTGGATTCATCAGATATGATCAATACTCAAGCATAATGTTCAAAAAGATGCCACGGCGTTGGTGGTGTCAGAGAAATCTGCTTCTACAAGTATGTATGCAATTAATAGAATCGTACAGCGTTGGATATTTTGTTTAAATTGGTGTTTCAAGGGCATCCCAAAGTGTTTTATCAAAACTGGAGCGAAGGGCAAAACTTACGATATAATTATTTATTATCCCTGATTATTGATTATCCCGGAAAACAAAATTACATCCTACATTTATCTGTAATTTTCTAGGCTTTTGATTAAAACACCAGCTTGCTTTTTTTCATGTAGTTGGAAACGAGTTACTGTGTTGGTACTGAAAAGGCTAAATACATAATTCGGCAATGTTTGGTGGGGGAAATGTTGTCAGTGTGAAAATGTTTCCACAAGGTTTTTTTTCGGATTTTAAAAAGGGACTTCTTTGATGTTAAAGATGCTACATGTAGGTCCAATTTTTGGCCTATTTTATTTTAAATTTAAATGTAAATTTTGAATAGCTATTTTTCAGATTTGAGAAAGTTATAAGCTTTTATTTAAGGTGTTGCAAAAAAAAATGTTCCAGTGACAAAGTGGTAGTTAGCTAAAAACTAAAAATGAATTTTTGTTGGGATCACAACATTAATTCATGTCCATTAGCTATGTACAAACAGTATTACATGTTACATATATTTTGTGTATTGTCCTTGGCACATTCAAACAATGTTGAATTTTTTTTTTTTTTGTCTTAAAACAGCATCATTTGTAAAATTTACAAATGACATTAAAATTACATTACATCTCATGACAGTTCCAAATAACTTGACTCAGTATGAAAACCACAAGTTCCAAATTAAAGTACAAAATTTTATTGAAAATATTTTGATCTTGTTCAGGCACTGCTGTATAAAAAACAAACATACTTAGTAGAAAATATATTTCTTGCCCCCTGGATGCTTGTTGAAGGTGCTGACACGTTCACACTTAATTAACTGTATTCACAAACAAACATTTATCACATACACATTGAAAAAGAAAGTATAAAAGTAAAAAATAATGAGCCTGAACATTTTCAATTGACACCAAATGTTCTGCATTCTTTGTTTAAAACTAAACTACAGTACACGTATAAAAAATGTACTTCATATTTAAAACCTTATAATTAAAAAATACATATGAAACTAAGTATTCTTTACAATCTACCTGGAAATCAGTAGCAAAAGTATTCAAATCTAATTTAGAATGTATTGTCAGCAACATCACAAAGTGCCCTAAACATGCAAAATCAGTAGGATAAATCAACTAAAGTTTTTTTGTGATTTCAATTTAGTTGATTAGCACCTTACCAATTTACCAAGTTATACGTCTCAAAATCATCTAGATTCTGAATTATGCTAAGTTGATGAAAGGCAAAACCCCTAAAAATCTGGAATCTCCTTCTGTCCCGTTGTAAATACGTGACTGCATTGATGACAGGCCTGGCACAGTGCCAAAAACCAGTGCTCCAGCTTTTGCATTTACACAAAGTGCCGAATTCGTTGACGTACAATTTTATGAACGGCAAAAATACCCAAGAACTTGATTTGGTGCATCAGCTTTTGCGTTTTCACTAAGCGCAAACAAATCTTTTTGTCCCTTCATAAATACGCAACCGCATTGATAACACAGCTGGCACAGTGCCAAAAATTAGTGCTCCAGCTTTTGTATTTTCAGGAAGTGCCAAAAACTTTGAACTACTATTTTCACAAACAGCCAAAATGTTTACACACGACATGCTGCACAAAGACCACTTTCGTACAGATTTCGTGAAGAGACAATCTTGCTAGTTAAATAATTAACTCCTTAATTAAACACGTTATGAACAAAATTCAATCAGATTTGCATGATTTAAGATCTACTTCCCTGATGTGTAAAATTTCAAAGATTAAATGGCAAAAAAGTCTACAAACCAATGATTTCAAAATGAGTTCAACTCAAATGCAGTTTTCTCCAAACATTAAGGGGTGGTTGCAGGGAACATTTTGGGACTTTGTGATGGTTGCTGACGGTTCCACACTAAGCTCAACAAGGAATGTAAACGTGTTGCGTAAAAATAAAACGCATTTAATACCTCCCCAGCCAAAATAAACTACTTTCTGCAGACACTCCATTAAAACATGAAGTTATAAACATCCTTTTGTAAATCGTCTTGCAGTTTGCAGCAGCCACTGTGTAAAATGCTCAAGTATGGACAAGTTTTAAAAAGTACTGTTTTTTTGTATGCCCCTAATTATACACATGCAGTCAAGATTACAAGAAAATCATATTGACAAGATTTCTGTTTAATAAAAAGTATAATGACTTGTCGAATCGACAAGGAAGGCTGCAGCTGTGGTTGAAGGGTGTGCAAAACATTGGTAAGATTGAAAAAACATAAATGTTTACGGATTTGCACAATTATAACTTACACAGTCTAAAGATGGTCATGGTGGAAAACTTCTCTTGAAATGGTTTTGTCTGAAATGCTATAGTTTTTTTAGAAATGAGTTAAACGATTAGTTTGTTCTCGCAAGACCAAAACTCAAAGTTCTAAAACGGTGTAAACATAAGGTTTTTAAAACTATTTTCTTGTGACTCTAATGACTGATGGAGCCTAAATTTTCAGTTAGTTATTTCATGTGTATGTTGGGTCACATAAAGTGTGGATATAGTCTGGTTCCCAGACCTCAAAATCTCTGACTATTCTTTGTCGATTTTAGGGTCTGGTATCACCCAAATATCACGTGACAAAAAAGGAGGAATTCCTCCTTTTCCGAAAATATCTTAAATGCTCCGAACTCGCTGTCGTTTTCATCGGGGTGTACCTGGGGGGCATTGAGAATTTATGGGGGGGGGGTGGGCACGTGCCCCCCCAGGCCCCCAGGTGTGAACAAAAACCACTTCATAGGACCTTCAAGAGTACATCTGCATTTGCACATATGCATGTATTTTGGCTCCACTGCCTAGTGCACTACAGACAACTGACACAGACAAAGCCAGGGTAAATGTAGCCCGAGTTGTTCACAAGGCATTCAGAATCTCAAAAGCATTTCCAAAAAGTAAATCAAACATAACTACAAAAAAGTACATGTAATTATCACCATAAAATTCCAGGTTTTTATGGACCAAAGTAAAATAATAAATGAAGTAACCTTTTTTTAAACTATCCTCACAGATTGCTAGTTTTATTTTATATCGGATATTAGTAGAGATTTTCTCTGTGCCAGTAAACATGAAAAAATGAACACGTATATGTTTTCTTGACTTATTTTAACATGCTTTTGAATTAGTCTCCACTAAAGTCAAGTCTGAAGACCATGTACTAATTGCATTGATACTTTTGTGTGGTTTGGGGGGGGGGGGAGGGCAACGGTTAGTATGCATTTCAATTTCCTTTCCTTTTTCTTTTTTTAATCTTGTTTGTTGAAAGACTATTATTCGAGTCTGCTCATAAATAAACATTGCTTTTTACTGGACATGACAGGCAGAGCGAGGGATTCCAAACCTGGAATACAAGACAACTCTCGGCAGACGGATTTGCAAAATGTCAAATCCCACCTTAAGCAAATAAAGTCTGCGGAAAAGTGGGAGTTGCAAATCCCTGTGAGGGGCAGACACAAGGTGGGTTAACAGAGAGTTATGGGATGTCAAAACAAGTACAATCTCATCTGGAAGATTTCTGCTGTCCTCAAAGGCATGATTGGATTATATTAAGCATAGGTTTGTTCAAACTCTAGTTGCAATTTGTTTTTTTATAATTCCAAAAAGCCTGAGAGAGTGTCACCAACCAAGTGTTCATGCTAGAAAAAAATGTAAGTATTCTGTAAACTACTTATGTTTATAACATGTTAATTTTTGCATTGGGGATAAAGTAAATTATTTTTTTTTTTTTTACCCATACACAGATGTGTGTTAAGCACTGTATACTCGGTACTTTCCCCTGAGTCTTGTGGTTTCCCCTGAGTCTTGTGAAAAAAAAGACACAGGCATATTCCTCGGGCAGTTTGAATCCTATCTTTTAGCAGCAGGTACGGCTACGATTTTAAGTTAACATCTAAAAAAAAATTGAAACATCTATTAAAATCATTGCGGTAACCGCTGCTAAAATATAGGATTCGAGCTGCCTCCAGCTGCCGGGCAATCTCGGTAGTCTAGTTGGTAATACACCTTCTCTAGAATGGCGGGTTTGAATCCCACCCCTGAGGAATATGCCTGTGTTTTTTTTTTTTACAGGACTCGGGGAAAGTACTGAGAATACAGTGCTTAACACACATCAGTGTATGGGTAATAAAAACACAAATAGTAACTTATGTTTACATTGCATTAATGAATGGATATTTTGGTAACACACTTTCTCAAGATTTAGAATTCTTTAAATATATCAAGTTCACGCGGAGGAAAAATTGTCATGTACATCGTCACATTTAACTACATAATAAATTGTTCCAAAAAGTGTGTTAGGCACAGACAAACAATTGCTGTGTCATGTAAACCAACACTTGTTACTTTGTTCAACAAGTGAGGCACACATAATTGCATTGATAAGGTCCATCTTGTTACAACACTAACTACTTGTTAATTTGTTCAAAAAACAAGGCACAAATATTTGCATTGTTTTGGTCCGTCTTGTTGCAACAAACAAATTTAAATATCATCACCTTAAAATCCTTTTGGCCATTTTTACTTCTCTTTGTAGAAAATACTAACTACTTGTTAGTTTGTTCAAAAAGCAAGGAACAAATAATTGCATTGTTTTGGTCCATCTTGTTACAACAAATAAATTTAAATATCGTTTTAAATAGTATCCTTTTGGCCATTTTTACTTTTCTTTGTGGAAAATAAAATGAAAAACATTTTCAGTTTGAATACCCAATAAAAATTATTTCTTCGGAAGATTTGTTTTTCGAGCTTTTGAAAATATCAACGAGTTTCATAATTTTACTTTGAAAAGTTATCATAATTTTGTTCAACAAAATTGGTATTTGCTGTCCAATCATCAATAATATTTCCATAGCTCTTTCTTGCATTTGAGCATATTATGACCTGCAGACCCATCTCACTGATGCCACATTTCTATCGCAGTGCGGGAGGTCTATCAAGTTGGAGCACTTAGCGCATGTATGATACATTTGCGTACTGCCATCCAGCGTTACGTTTCAAAGCACATGTTCGTGCAGTTCTAGTAATGTGTGTGTGTGGCATGCCCGTGCAAGTACTCTAGCATGGCGAGCGATAAAATAATGACGTCATCTGAGAAGGGTCTACAGACCTTTATCATGGTGCGGCCATCTTGATTTTCTCTGTATCAGAACCAATGTAACCAAACCAAGGCTGGAAGGGCAAATAGTCTGGTTCCTTTTTGTGCAATGCATATTAGCATCTATTACTGTTATTGGATACAGGGAACATGACCAAGATGGTGGCAGCATGATAAAGGTCTATTGCAATAGCACCAATTAACAATAGACTGTGCGAGTCTCGAGCGTGTTTGAATGTTGGCAGGCCTGGGGTGGATTTCACAAAACTAGTCCTAACTTAGGACTAGTCCTAACTTTTGATATGTCCTATAAGTTAGGACTAGTTACTCGTCCTAACTTGAGATAAGACTAGTCCTAGCGCATTGTGAAATCAGTTACTGGAAACACATCTCTGAGAGGGCAAGGCCACTTTCATTTTGCAAAGGGTACTTCCATTGGAAAATCTATGGGAAACTTTTGAAGGTGCACCAAGGCCAAGACCAGGGCAATATGTCTTTCGAGGCCTGGTTGGGACCGATGAAGTGTGAAATTTTGTTTCCTTCACACGTTAACAGAACCAAAGGTTTCCAATAAGGGTAGAATGTGTTCAATACTTGCACAATCTATTACTGAGGATTTATTGCTTAACGATGTATGATCCATGATTGGTAAATGTGGGTCTTTTTATGTGCATATTTTTAATATGAAAGCTCAAACTTATTAACTTGATTCCAGAGAAACCACAAGAATATTATGGTCTTAGATAATACCCCATGGGATACGTTGTCGCTCAAACTCTCAAATCTAATTTTGATTTATCAAATTGAAATAATCATGTATGTATATAGTATAAATACACACAAAATCTCCAACAAGACGTGCTATTTGACAAAGAAATTACCAATTAATTTTATGGAATGTTTACAGATTGATTTTATTGTATGTTTAGTGAAAATTATAACACACCTCTTGCAGGTTCTGTATTCTGGTTGGCTGAAACGTGGTCACATGGGGTTAAATAATATAGGCTAGTGCATGAGATTTGCGCCACCGTGAACTAGACACATATCAAAACATTGCACGCGCGTAATTTGCAGGAAACCGCGCAGTATACTCAAAACCTTTTACTGGTTACAGCGCCCTCTCATGGTGTGAACAGTAAAAAGCATCTATAAAACTGAATCTAGGGAATTAAAAAGCGTTCCTTCAATTTTTGAATTGCTCATGACTTAATTGTTTAATTAAAAAACAGTTTAGCTAAAAAAAATTTTTTTTTTATATTATTTGTTTAAAAAAAACTGAGGTGTGTTATATAAAGCACATATGGACAAGTTTAATTGGGTTACTAGTGCATGTCAATCTCTCCTCGGGCCAGTGAGTGACTATTTCCTCTCCTGGTCACTCACAGTCCCTTCGGCCTCAGGATATCGTCAAGTGCCCGGAAGAAGGTCGGAATGCTGTGCCTCCTTCTTCCTGGCACATAAAGTACAACTTTTTTGCCCCTGCAGAAAGTCTTTTTCCATTCTCATTCGGAATTTAACTTTCCTACAATGACTTAAAAATGGAAGGAAAAAACCAACAAAACTTTCACACTCAGTCGTCTTGAAACACAATTTTAAACTCTATTTGCTTACAACCTTTTTCCCGGTCACACCTTCATTACGACCTTCTCCCAGGCAAACGAATATTAATGACCCTCTTCTGGTCACTCTTAGTCCCTCGGGATGTATAAGTCAAGCACTAGTGACCTCATTGCCAGTCCATATGTGCGCACTAAGGGATTGGGAGGAATGCACTCTTCCCACAAAACCCTGAAGACTTATCATACCTATTGACCCAATTCACCTGACATCATCATCACAACAAACTTGTTGCGCCATTTTGGAAGTCAGTGTCACTGTGTGTTGTACAGTGTGGTGCATATTTTAGACGACACAGCATTTACACGTATACCTATTGACTTCCAAAATGGTGAGCGTTGCACAGTCGCGGCGTGTGACATGGGGGTCAATGTAAGCTGCTAAGATTAATGGGAAACGAATATAAAATAAATGTATAATGGTAATAATGAATCTTTGGTCTTTTTCTTGAATACAAAGGCAACATGCATAATGGTAATCAGACTAGACTAGCCCATTTGCAGGCGGGCAACTATGCTATCAAATGTCTGCAATAGTTTGAGATAAACCGGAATGAACAATGTGTAAATTGTACTGTTGGTGGTAGTAAAGGCTAACCATGTTTTATACACACCACTTGCGTGTTTTGTTTCTGTGTTGAAGATGATTTGATACCCCTAAATAAGGAGAGAGTTCTGGACGGATTTGAGCTGAATACATGGTTTACACACAGTTTCATTCTGAACTACAAAGAAGAATGAACAGGTGTTACAAAAAAAAAAAGGAACGTAGGAAAAGTTAAATTAAAGGACAGATTGTTCAGAACGTGCCTCTTTTCCAAAATTACTTTTCATTTAGCAGATTCAACATACGTCTTAGGGTTATGAACTACAGTCCCTCTTCAAAACCAACAGACCTTTCTTTTGTTTACAATCATTGACCACCATTTTCAATGGCCAGCGCAAAATTTCTAACTGGATTGGCCTTAAAAAAAATATTGAAATCCTTTGCTGTTAATATGGTTTTAAGAAAAAAAAGTATTTTTGATTTGTTTTCGGCGGCAACCGTCGATTCATCAGTGAATGATTTTACATTGATTTTGATTTCTTTTTTGGTTTTTTTTAGATTATAGTTTAAGTTAGTAGCCACAAATACTAACAATAAACATTTCTCTGAAAAATATAAAATATTTTTTAAACAAAATTATCCAAAACTAGCTGCGGATAGAGCATTTCTGATTAAGCTCCCTCCAATGTTTGATCAGCAATGTGAAACGTCTTAGTAGGACTATTCATAGTTGTGCTATTTCCCACGGCTAAATAGATGGGTTGCACATGACGTCAGCAAGGGCAAAAATCAGCCATCTTTGAGAACAATAATTGCACATTTTTGAGCGCACAACTGTGCATTACGCGCGTGTGCGTTTCATAAACTCCTTCCATGATTGGTTGGTAAGCAACTCAAGCTGCATTGAAATTTAAAGAGCTTGACGCGGCTACAGGCTAAAATAGAAATTGTTATCAAAGATGGCGTCTATTGCAACCCATCTAATGAGTAAGTTATCACACTCATTCAGAAAAGAGACCTACAGTACATACATACTGGAAACTATTCAATCAAATTAGCATGACCACACACACAGAATACTTTGGAAGTTGACAACAAAATGCAAACGTGTCGTCGATTATCATACATTGATGTGGCGCTTGAGTAACAAAGAATTATTGAGAATAAATGCTTTAGATGAAGTCCTAAATAGTACTGACATTAATTCTGCTAGCAAGCACAACACTTGAGCAATTCAACTCCCCCCCCCCAGCTCCTACTGGCGACTGAAAATGACTGGTTGCCTTGGCAATATGAATCAGAAGTGTCCTTATAGTGTTTTTTTCATTGGCAATTAACCTTTCATATGTCAATTACAGTTTCATGTCTCTAAAATTCTTAGTAAGGATGTTTACGACACTTCTTGGAACACATCGGACGGATTTTGAGCTGAATACAATGGTCACCTAGTTCGGTTCTGAACCCAAGCGTTGAATAATTAACAGGAGTTATACAATTTGACATAGAAAAAAAAATGTATAAAAAGGTCATACAACAACCTGCCTGTATTGAAATATTTTTGCTTTCAGAAATGCAGGGTTCTCCCTAGGTTTTTTCAAAACTGTGAGGCATTCTGGACCCAAATTGTGCAAGTTTGGCCAAAGCACACTGACTCAAGGAGGTCCTCAGAATGTTTTTATTTGGTGTTTATTATGTTTTGTTCTAAAAGCTGCACTGTGCAATCTGGAGCATTTTAAATAGTTTTACTTTAATCTATGAATTTGATCTTAAATTTAAAACAAACAAACAAATAAATAACTATTTTTTTGTTTTTGTTCACGAGGCTTGCAATTTGCAATCAGCTCAATACGCTAGCTTGTGCACAGGGAGAATCCTCAAATGTAATCCGTTTTGAACCAGGCGGATTCTACATGCCCATGGGTTCACTACAGCAGCTACTAAAATTATAGTAATGTCACATACCTTCAAAAAATATCTTTTTCATCACAATTATCAAAATATATAGCATTTCCTATTAAAGTATCCTCAAACCTTTGACCTGCATCCGGAAAATCTGAATAGATGGTTCATGTTTGCGTTATTGTCCGTTGTTAAATGGAACAATTTACTGATCCAATAAGCTCTGCCCACAACAGCAACTATCAATGGCGCCCTCGTGGGTAGGGCGTACAACGCACTTGTCTTGCTCTGCCCCGCACCACAAACTAAAGAGACGATGCAGCAGTCCGCAGTAAACTTGTTTACACATTTTTTGATGGGATTTTAACGTGTCAGACTTTAGTGCGAGTGTTTTCGCTGTTATAGTTGGTCAATGTGTTGAAGGGGCGGAGCTTACTGGATTGGTCTGTCATTCACTTTCGGGAAACTAGGTCATGTAAGAAAAAGTGACCTTTGTTGTTGCAATCGTTCAATCATTGTTACACCATGATTAGACTCCATAACGAGTACGTTGGAAAGGGACACAAAAAATATGAAAAAATACCATCAGTTAGCATCAGTTAGAGTGGCATGAGTATGACGATGATTTCCTGGGAAGAAATGCATCGGATGAAGTACTCAAGACGGTCGCTGTTTATTAACAACGCCGAACAGTGATCCTACCAGCGAACGCATCCCTTAAAGGAGCTCACCCCTGACTGCCGGCTTCCACTGACGACTGGGAACTACCGGTTGCCTCGGCAACAGAATCGGGACTGTCCTGACCTGACTCATCTCGGAAGTAGCTGTGAGTGAGAGATTCAGTGGCAGTTAGGCGATCGTCCGGACCGAAGCAAAGCAATTTCTGTAAGGGTTGAAGCCGAGAGTAAAGAAATCAGCAATGATGACTAGGGCTTAGTTATTGTAATTCAATTCTGAAGGCAGCTGTATTCAAGTCATTTATCTCTTAATCTCCCAGCGAAATATTCCGGAGAAAAAACAGTGTATCGGGAACCCAATACACTACATGAAATTCATCAAAATGTGACATAATTTATATTTGATTTTCATTACTCGTCTTCTATTGACATGATTGAGCAACTGAGCTACATCATTATGCTTTAGTAGCCATGAAATATTCGCTGATAAAATGCTCGGGGCAACTTCGCATTATTAACAGTTTCTTGGTTGATTTGTATGAGAATGGACAACACCCGTGGGCACTAACACAGATGAATTCAATACCTATCTACATGTACATATAAGTATTCCGATACTAGCAATGCAAATCCCCCTACAGGTCAGTTGTAATGATTGGAATAAATGACCAGTGGCAGTAGAAGATATCCGCGGAAGTGCTGTACACAATCGATGAATGCATGCTACATGACCGCAGAAAGTTTTTAAAAATCAACAACAAAAAATCCTGAAAAATCGGCTGCGTTGGACTCTTCTCCCTTCTCCACATCACCATAAATGAGGTTTGAACCTCACACTGGCTGTTTCTCTATCTCTTCCCTGAATGTCAATTAATGTCTTGTGAGAACGTCTGAGGGCAAATGGCGATAATAATCTCCGCCCCCCCCCCCCAAAAAAAAAAAAAAACCAATCCTAACGTAAAGGAAAAAATCTTGACAAATGACAGGCTTGAACATGTAAATCCGTTTGTGCAAGTTCATTATTATGACTGCTTGCAGGAATTTTGCCATGATGGCTGATTGTGGATGATATCTTTGGTTCAGTGCTACACGAAGGTACTTATTACAAAACCAGTTTACCCAACATGTACTTTAAGCACCTGGGACCAACTTATAAAAGCAGCAAATATTGCTTAACAATGTTTTGCTAAGAAAAATTAAGCAGGATACCAGCCACAGGTTGTTACATCTGGAATGGTATTTTGGCTGGTAACCTTATTCTGGTAAGCATAGTTTTTATGTGCTTAGCTCCTTTTTGTGCTTTAAAGCAGCTCTATGAAATTGATCTCAGTACCCACACAGCTGTTCAACGTGCCTAAGATGGCCAATCCTAGAGACAAACTACAAAGTTGGCTGCCACCCACCCTCTGTCAGAGGACAGCATCAGATCGAATAGGACAGGACAAAATTAGGCCGTGTGAATTTGATTTCATTGGTTATATCTTCCACAGAGCATTTGTTTGGCAAGAATACTAACAAATAGGGTTAAAGCCCCAGCTCAGCAATGGTAAACTGACTGTAAATGCTTCCATTCTTTGCACAAATCAAAATATTTGTGATAAAACCAACCTGTGGAAAGGTCAGCTCATTTCGTTGTTTCATTTGCTAGAAAATGGTAAAAATGCATTCAGCATTTTTGTACGCTTTCCTATAGGTGGAGTTTACGTCTCACTGAGACAAAAACTAATTTTGGATCTTATTTCATTTATTATTTAAAAACGATTCAGGCAGAAATTTTTTAAGGAAAGTTTTCTACCATCATTATCTTTATACTTTGCGGCTGCTACGGTCTCTACGGTCTCTACTGGGTTAAAGATACATGTACACTATATTACTGTAGGCCGGTGTTTCATCACCGCACGCACAGTTGAACAAACAAGCACTTGGCTCAGGGTGTCAGAAAAGATTCAGCTTCAAATGACCTTGACACCCAATTCACTGATACAGACTCTGTGTGATTCTGCATTGAGTATTAATTCAAGCAGATGGCACAACAACACTTCAACGCAGCGGAGTAAAATGGATGGGAGACACTGATGAGACACACTCCCTGACAGAATATTTTAAAATGTTATTTCTTAAACATTAAACAGGCACCAATTTCATAGAGCTGCTTACAGGCACAAAAAGTAGCTTAGCACAACAAAATTGTGCTTACCAGAATAAGGTTACCGGCCAAAGTAGCATGTCACAATATGTGACTGGTATCCTGTTTATTTTTCAGCACTATTATCTGCTTAAGCAGCTCTATGAAATTGGGCCCAGTTGATCACTCCAATAAAATTAGTTTTATTTCAAATTTGAATGTTTGCACAGTGGTAATCAGTAAGGAAAAGAGCCCAATTTCATAGAGCTGCTTAAGCACAAAAAGTAGCTAAACACAACAAAATAATGCTTACCAGACTAAGGTTACCAGCCAAAACACAATCTCACATGTGCCATCTGTGACTGGTATCCTGTTCATTTTTGCTTCGCGGCAAATAATTAAGCAATATTTTGTGCTTCAGCAGCTCTATGAAATTGGACCCTGTGCCAATTTCATAGAGTTGCTTGAACAGAAAATACTGCTTAACAACTCACATGCAAATTTATTCAAATGTATTCCTTTACTAATTCTGAATTTACAGGGGCTGAAAACTTTCTGCTGCTATCGATCCAACATCCAGTGATGCAAAAATCACTCAAACATGTTGAAGGCTTGAAGCTCAAGAAAGTCTCACAGACCGTGATTCTCGTGTGTTCATCTTTAAACGTTTTACACGCCCGCCACCTCTACTGATGACATTTCGGAACAAAACACTCACTTTGTCAGAACAGTGGACCAAGTTTCAGTGTTGCTTATATTAAGCACAAAAAGTAGCTAAGCACAACAAAATTTTGCTTACCAGAATAACGTTATCGCCCAAAATACCATGTCACATGTACCATCTGTGACTTGTATCCCGCTTTGTTTGCGTAGCAGAACATTTTTTAACCCTTCGCTTATCATAGGCCACTTTTGCCAACTGCACTCATACCCCCTCTTCTTTACCATTGGCGACTTTTGTCGCCCAAGCTTGCACACAAAAAAAACATTGAAGCCTGAGCACAAAGGCATGATTTGTTATAAAGCTGTAGTTTTGTCCATGTTCACCCTCCATACCCAAGCTTACAATGGTTGGAAAGAGAAAATTGGCTCTTTCCAATGATGGTAGAATAAAATACGTTGCTATTAAAAAACGTTGCCAAGCACCTACAGAAAGGCATATGTTTCTGTAAAGAAAAGTGTGGAATTTACAGATAACAATGAGTGAACAAAGACCAAGAACTTTGCATTTATAGGCCGATTTAAATGACTTTTGGATAAATATGAAAGGGAATGCAATAAGTAAGACATTGTTTAATACCTATTTTGCTGTATAACAATATCTACAAGGTGATAATAGCGTTTGTAAAAATGGCCTTTGAACGAAAGCTTTCTGTTGTGTAAGAATGTGTGCTTCACGCTTGAGCGGTCAAACATTGCAGTCACCAGCAGGTGTTGTTTGTGTCAAAACAATTCAGGACGAGCGGGTTAAGCAATATGTGGTGCTTAAGCAGCTCTATGAAGGCAGGCCCTCGTCTAAACAAGTGGTCTAACATTCACTGTTACAACTCCAATGAGTTTTTGCATTTATATCACGGGTCCTGGTTGATAAGAAGTTTGGAACAGCTAATTCTTTTTTCTCCCTTCCCCCCCCCCCAACTCTAACAAGTTTAAGTCTGCTGCCATCTGGTGTCCAAAATGTAACTCAACAGATTACTTTTAGAGTATTCTGTTATCAAGCTCTTGCACTCAATGAGTTGAATGGCCCCCTCTATTGACAAAGTGCAGTTCAGCATAATTGAAATGGCATTAAGTCAATTCGACAGCCAAGCAATCATCATGGGTAAATTTAAAAGAGCATGTTATTTTGAAACGAATAAAATTAATAAATCGCGTTTTAACCTTGTAGATGGCTATAAAAATGTTTTTTTTTTTAAACAATTATCCTGGCGAACCACCCCATGTGTATGACGGCCATGCCCACTGCTGGTACCAAGAAGTAAAGTCAGTTGTATAACAATGTCACTTTGCCTGCATTTTGTCTCATTGTGGAATGACTTAAGACTTCATATCCGTCAAGCTGACTCTGTTCTGATTTTTATAAAGGACTTTTAAAGACTCACTTGATTGAATCTACATTTTCGCAAGTTTACTTTAGGTATTTTTGTTTTATAATCTGTGTTTATTGCACATACAGGCTCCTGCATTATATGCGCTATATAAATGTCTCCTCCTATTATTATTATTATTAATATTAAGGCACCTGGCTAAAATTGAGCCGGCAGCGTGCGGAGTTTATTTATTGTGCTCCATACAAAAATGTATTTGTGTCATTAATTACTCTGTTATTATTCGTTGATGGGTTTTGTGTTCAATTTCTCATTTGAAACTTAATAACTTTGGTCATCCTACAAAAACAGCAATTCAACATTTGGATTCATTTTTTTTTTCAAGGTAAAATCGGCTTGACCATGGATCATATATCTATAATGATCTTGTATTTGACAAACTTATCTACTTTCTAATCTTTGTTGACAAAGTGAAATTAGTATTACAGTATTAATCTTCAATCTGTTGCTGATAATGGTACACCGTTAAGGTGTATTGTATGATTAGATCCACACACTAAAAATGTTAGTGAACAATAATGGGACTCTGACGTCATATGCCATTACTCATGGAGGGGAGGCAGCACAGGCTGTATAATCCCCAGGGAGCTGAGATGGTTTAAGGAATGAAATAAATGGCCCAGTGACCAGGGGGAAAAAAAGGTTGGAGTGCCATGAGCGTCACTGAGTGACGGAGTTAAGCGCTTTATAAGAAGCCACTATTATTATTATCAAAGGAAAAGGATGAACCGGAAAAATGCATGAAAATATTTTTTTTACTTGTTATGCAACATCTCCGCTGATTAATACAAAGTGATTTGTTTCCTATTTTTTCTGCATTAAAATTTGACAGTTTTGTTTTCAAAAGTTGCAATTGTGCTTTGATTGAAAAAAGAGGTAAATATTGACAGCATGAGTGCAATTACCTGTAGTAGATCAAGCCCCTCTGGGCATATACCATCAATGTAGTTGTTCAGAGGGCGAGGTGGTGATGGATGGAATGAGCTCCAGGGTAATGAAACTTCTGGCCAATCATCTTCATGAGGCAGACCAATCAGACTGCAGAGGTGAGCAGGGAACAAAAACAAATTTCACACTTGGTGTATTTTTTTCCCTTCATTTTTTCAATTCATTTATGGATTTTCTTTCCGTAGTTTAAACAATTACATTTGGAGAAATTGATTTAATTTGTAATTATAATACTAATAGACATTTATATAGCAACTTTATCTGCTAATTTTGACAACCGTGGCACACCAACAATTCAACTCGGGGCCCAATTTCATAGAGGTGCTTAAGCACAAAAAGTAGCTCAGCACAAACAAAATTATGCTTACCAGAATAAGGTTACCAGACATGTCCCATGTACAATCTGTGACTGGTATCCTGCTTAATTTCTGCTTAGCAGAAACCTTTTCAGCACTTTTTTCTGCCTAAGCAGGTCTATGAAATTGGACCCTGGTCAATGGGCCATGTATTTCATTCACAACTCCCTAGGCCTAGGCCTGGGGAGCATGCAGTCCATGATGCCAAATATGTGGCGAATCACGCTTAATAATCGATCACAAGATAACTCTCTGCCCACACAGGTACCCATATAATAAAATGTCAGCTATTATTAAGGAAATATAAAAAAAAAAGGAATAAAAAAATAAGCCTATCTAAAGCTAGCAGTCAAAACATTATTAAATTATAATTAAATAATTTATGATAAAAAAACAAAACAAAAAAAACTGCTTAATCCTGCAAGGATAAATGTTTTAAAAATTTACAATAAGAAGAAAAGGAATGTAAGCTTTAAATATATTAAAAATAAATATACAAATATAAAAAGGAGTCCAAACTGGATGAAAAACGGGTAAGGGGTTGGGTAAGGGAAGAACTTTTGGAAGGGAGTGTTGGGGAGGGGAAGGGGAAAGGGATGGACGAAACGACATGAAATGCAAAAACTGAAAAACAGATTACATCAGGGAAGAATAAGCAAAACAAATTGATAAAACACATTTAAAAAAGGACATTGTCATGAAACATGACAATCAATAATTGCAAAGATATCAAATGAATGTTTTGACGTAATAAAAGTTTTCAGGTTAAATCCTTGTTAAAATCACAGTCTTTCTACAAACACTAAGTAAATTATTTCTTCATATGAATATGAGGGAGGTATGGGTAGATGGAACAGATTAACTTACTCGAATATCTTATAGAGCTGGTCAACATCTGATGTCCCACAAAATAACGGTCTGAAAGGTGAAAAAATGATTTTTAAAAAAGAGAGAGAACCATTTTTCATGGGATAACATTCTTGGTTTAAGAAGTGTTTGAAAACTACCACTCACAAAAATAAATTCCTAAAATTACTGAAAAGGTTATATTGAAAATGCTACAGATAATCTAGATGCAGACCGTGCAAGTCTTGTGCGAACACAACTTCCCAGAACCTTCGGGAACTTTGTGTGGGTTTTAAAGCGTGCTAGTTTTTTGTTTCTTCAGTTTGCAGTATTTTTGACTGAATGAGGGCATGTGTGAACCAAATTTACGTGACGCAAAAACAAGTAGAACATACCTTTTTTTCTATTGTCAAATTAAGACAAAAACTGTTGTGACACATGGAAATTAGCCAAAGAATGCGGTAACAATTATAGTCAATTGTCGTTTTGTCTAACCGCAGTTTCTGGCTACAAAATACTTACAGATTTGTATACTTTGGAAATACACTCTAAAAATATAAATAACTAATGAGAAAGTGGAGAAAAACAAAGTTGACCTGAACTTCTGATATACTGTTCATAGGGCAACCAATTTCAGAACTTTAAGTAAGCCAATCTACATGTAATACTTACATGAAATGGGCCATGATTTCAAGTTTTTTGGGAGGGGGACACACACAGATTTCCACTCTTGCCACAACAGCATTTACATATATACAGGGGTAGTGCGAGTCATTGGGGACAAAAAGGGCTAAGACTAGGATCAACGTTTTAATAGGTGAGATGAAATGATGGCATTTTAACCGTTTTGGTAAGCCCATGGAGTTACAGATTTCAAGGAGCTTCTGGGAACAGTATCCTCAGTGCTAAAGAAAAGGATCAAAGAGCAGAATTTCTTTATATCTGAAGAAAATAAAGGTGTTTTTCACCAGGCAATCGGAAAAAAAGTTCTGAGTTGAGGTAAAAGTCTGAAATTTCTCATTCCTGATTAAAGCAACTGAGGGTGAATTCTGCAGTGCTTTGTAACTGGAAATTATTTGTTCTATTTACGAAAAATGAAATTTTTACCGAAAAGAATTTTGTACGAAAAACATTTTCATTTTTGTATTTTATAAACAAAATAGTAATTTTGTACGAACAAAGTATTAACAGAAAAATAGATCGCATCAGACAGTTCTAGTTCTAGTTTCAAGGTGCTTTCTAGTTGTTTTCACGTTAAGTCTTGTGCATTCTTGAGGTCAACTTACAAGGTCTACTAGATTAACTTTTGTTAGCATGAATATGACAGAATGAATAAAACTTCTTACTTTCTCCTAAATAACTCTGCAAATATACAGCCAACACTCCACAGGTCCACCGGAGTGGCATAACGGGACTGCAACAATACCTCTGGGGCTCGGTACCATAGAGTGACAACCTAAGATATGAAGGGGGGAACGTGCCAGGGGCCATGCAATCAACAACAACATCAAAAAACCATCACCATTAGTAATTAAGAGCATGTCGGACAGCATGAATGCACCATAGAGTTAAGAACTAGAGGGCGTACGAAACCATGCAACGTGGCAGGACAAGAAGCATTTCTGCCCACTGAGACAATGGTGCAGGCCTTTTGATTACGCTGGTCAATTATCAGATTACACAGCAAACATTTTCCAAATAGACATTCATGTGCAATTGACCCCAGTGACGTAGCCAGCATCTTTTTTTTTGGGGGGGGGTGGGGGGTAGGGTGGCACAAATATTTATAGAGGGGGTTATTTCAGTTAAAATTGCCTGATTACAGCAAATTTCACATCCAGAGACTGACAGGTGGGGGGCAGGCAGGGGGCAAGATGTTCCACGGGGGGAGGGGGTGGGGGTGGTGCGTAAGATGTTTCACAGGCGGGGGGGCAGGCAGGGGGGGCAAGATGTTCCACAGGGGGGGCAAGATGTTCCACAGGGGGGCAGCTGCCCCCTTTGCCCCCCCCCCCCCCCACTGGCTACGCCACTGGTTGACCAATTAGGGATTTGTGCCAATGTTGGGTGAGCAGAGTTCTGTACGTGACACAGCAAGTGCTCCCCTCTAGTTCTTATATACATGTACAACTCTAGGGAATACACCTAATGGCCATCATCGACGGTTGGACATTCTGATCACACACTATCTTCAACTAATGGTTTAAAGAGAATATACATCATTGGTTCTTTGGAAATAGTCAATTAAATCCCATCCTCCAGTTTGCAATCACAAACATCAACATTTCAGCAAAATCAGTGGTCTCGTTTTAAGGAAAAACAACAAAACAGAGTTTATGTTTTGACAGAGATTTTGTGCACATTCATATCAGTCTTATTTTTATTGCAGCAATCAAAATAAGAAATGGTGATGGGAGGGGGGTCTTCAAATGCTATTTTCCTGGCTTGACAGTATTTCAGACAAAAACATTTCTCTGGCAGATTTGCACTGGTTTGAACTTGATAAACAGTGAGCTTTCAGATTGAAACTAATCCCTTTATTTTTTTTAATAATTACCAATGTTGTACTTTGTCTTTAATTCCGACTTGGATTTTTGTTTTAGTAGCACCATGGTAGTCTCTCTTAAGCAGTAGCCTCATAGATCCAACTAAAATGGGAAATCAGGATTGTTTCATGTGTGACTCAGTGAGGTCAACCGACCCTAAACTTACCCACATTTCAGTAAATTTCCATAGGATAGTTTCATATGTGACCAAGTGAGGTCAAGCGACTCTCAATTTAGCTTCTAACCCACTTTCCAGTAAAAATAAATACATTCTTCAGGTTAAATAAAAAAACACTGATGTAAACTGTAATCGTTCATTATAAAAACAAGATTGGATATCATGATTTCCCATTTTTAAGTCATACATATTTCACCAAGAATGGCCAATTTGCGAGTGACACATCTAGTTAACAAAAAACATTACTGTTTTGAAAACTTCTCCAATGATTAGACAATTACTATTGTACAGGCACACAATGCTGAAAGATGAAATAATGCTAGACTATTGCCTATTACGCCAAAGAGTACAGAGCCCTGGGTTCATTGTTACCACTAGAGGGCCTGTTTTTTTTTCTCTCGAAGCAAAGAAGTTACAAGTAGCATGCAAACTAATTCAGAACCAAAATATAAAAATCAATTCTTTTGCAATAACAACTGTACTGAGAGATATATTGAAATGTGGATGTTCAATTTTATATACGTCATGCAGCTGCTTAAAAATAAAAACTGTGAAAATTAAAGAAAATAAAACTTATAAATGATTCCGTTTCTGATGAATTGCACAAAGCACGACAATAAATAATTGATGATTTTACAAACCACAGATGTGAGAGCCATCTGGAAGCCATACACCCTCGCCAGGCCGAAGTCGGCCAGTTTTAGTTGACCATCACACGTCACAAGAATGTTCTGTGGTTTCAGATCTCTGTGGATGATCCGATGCGAGTGAAGAAAATCAACACCGGTTATCAACTGGTGCGACAGATCCTGTGGAGGCAGTGAGAGGACAAATATATAAGGGGAAGTTTTGACTATAAAGCTTCTGCCAGAAACTAGACTTCCAGTGTACATGTATCTCTTATCCTCCATCTAACGAAACAAAACTTTCTGATTCTTCCTTGAGAAATGAATTTGATATTTAACCAGTTAACACCGGAAGACGTGTATACAAGTATCAAAACTTAACCTTGATGGAGTCACAGTGGGAGACTCTGTCATCAAGCCTTCTAAGAATTCTAAAAATCTTGGAGTGTACTTTGATACACATTTAAATATGGAAGGGCACATCACAAGTGTATGTAAATCAACATATTACATGATATATAACCTCCGCCGTATTCGAAAATATTTGGATCAGGAAAGTGCCAAAAAAATAGTTCATGCCTGCATCACTAGTAAGCTAGATTATTGTAACAGTTTGTTGTATGGACTTCCTGAATCACAAATAGGACGGCTCCAAAGAGTCCAGAACACATGTGCTAGACTGATATGTGGGACCTCTAAATTTTCACGAATTACTCCTGTCCTGAGAGATCTACACTGGCTACCTGTGCGCCAGAGAATTTTGTTCAAAATATTACTAATTGTGTATAAAGCTTTAAATGGTCAAGCCCCAAGTTATATTACTGAACTACTGAAAGCCAGGTCTTATACTCATTCTCATAACCTTCGTAGCGCACATGACAATCTGTTATTGCAAATCCCATCACATAAAACAAAAATAACACTGGGTGATCGTGCATTTGTTTGTGCAGCCCCAAAAGTATGGAACAATTTACCTTTAGTGATAAGGAAATCTGAGTCTTTGAACACTTTTAAATCAAGATTGAAGGGACACTTGTTCGTGTAAATTTTTATTGTAGTGCTATTAAACAAGCAAATCAGGAGCTCTTGCAGCGCATAAGAATATATAAGAATAGGGTTTGCGCTTTATAAATATGATATTATTATTATTATTATTATACATCAGTGGTGTCCCCCACTGAAAAGCAATGCCCCCCTGTGCCCCAGTGAAAAAATCCTGGCTACACCACTGGTATACATGCCAATTTTTTCCCTCTCAGAAATCGGATGACATGTAGACACGTCATTCAAGCATGAAACTGCAATTTGTCCAAAGACAAACAGAGGAAAGTTGCAGGCATAGAAAGACTTTGTACAGCATTTTGCAAAGGAAGCGCTGAAACTCAAACAGAGGAAATCAGTTGCTTGCCTGGCTATTGTTCAAAATCGGAATACCAGAACGTAAACACCCTGAATATGCAGTGGAGCCTGCACAGTGCATGCACTCACTGTGCAATGCTTTGTTTCCCCTGTTCAAAGAGGGGCAGACGGTACTGATATTCATCAGGCCTGATACTTCACGGAGGCAATGGGGGCAATTACCTCCATTGCCCCTGGTCATTGCCTTGGTGCCTTTGAAATGTTCCAATAGAAATTTAGAATTTCCTCATGGAGGTGCCCTTTATTGAGAAGAAAATGCCTTGGTGCCCTCTGCCCTTTCAAGAACAAAGCAATCAGACCTTTGTCCTTTTGTTACACAGAAGATTACGAGAGATCGATAGGCTGCCACCATTGTTTATCATTGTATTCAGCTCAATGGGAGGTACATTGTAAGTCCGAGTGAACCCAGATTCCAGCATAGATTCCAGCCATGGGTCCAATAATCTGCCATACATGTAGCTTACGGCCATGGCTTTGCAATTCTTGCCGAACGAATCTCATATTTTCTCAAAAGAGAACACTAAATCCCGGCGCTTTCTTTGAGAATCTTTGTTGTCTTTGCTTCGTTTAGTAAGGGTTTCATTGTGATAACGATATTTTCAAACACAAATTATTCCGAACATTTTGGAAACCCCGACACTAAGTGGTTAATAATGGACAGTTTCAAAATTTCAGGTGAAAATAACATGCCTTTCATTGTCTATTTGACAAAAGCGACTGTTCCCTCAACAAAAGACCCTATTTATTTTGTCAATGAGACATTAAACCCTTTAAACTGTATCTTAGATTGATGCAGTCTGGCAAGAAGGGGTGAATTTTTCTACATTACGTCAATGAACAAAGGTCAATGCACTCAAATACTATCTTTTTTTTTTACTTTTCCAAACAATGGGAAGACATTTGTGTATGATTTAGGTTGATAAGACATCTTCACCTTTATCTTAGCCGGATCCAAACCTGGGGAGGGACATCTCTCCAGGTAAGTCGATAAATCCTGATCAATGTATTCAAACACCAGTGTTAAACTCATCTCATTACTTCCTGTCAATCCCCCGTAGCAAACATCTATTAACCTGGGAAATTTGGAGACGAAGAGAAAACAAATAAAAGAAACCACATCCCAAGATCAGCCCTGTCATGCTCATGAGCATGCTAAATTATTTATGAAATGAATGATGCAGACACTAACAATAACAAACTTTTGCACTGCAAGTGTTTTTAAACAGAACTATTATGGTGAATGTTTAATTGTATATATTCTCAATAGAGAGTCCTGTACTATGATGAGTATATCTGATAGCTCTTGTAGTTACCTACCCCTCCAAACACCATCCAAAACATGCGATGGAGCCAGACCAATCACCATAACCTCACCTACATGTACAGGCAACCATTGGCCTGAGTTGATTGCTACATGTACATAGTACTCTTTATAACACCTCTTCCTTTGATTCTATCTGTTGATTGGCCGAACGTGCGTCACGTGGTGTTGTGTATTTTTACTATCACACTGCACACCGACCAAAAGAACTATTAAATGGTACTATCCAACGACAACCTTGAATCCGGTGAAATGATCAAATAATACGTGCATTTGAAATACGATAATTATGAGAACGAAGACAGTGTGGTACCCCTCTTTCTCTTTGTCAAGATTTCCTGTCAGCAGATTTTATACAGTTGTTTATATACGCACAGTTGTTTAACGAACATTACCACAAAATGGATGAAATTGAGGTGTTATAAAACAAATATTGACTGCTTTATCTCGTGGCGTAGTAAAACTAGTCACTCTTGGTGATCCCCGGAGCCGCCTATCTTCCCTCGGCTCTGCCTCGGGAAGTAGGCTGCTCCGGGGATCACCTCGAGTGACTAGTTTTACTACGCCACTCGAAGCAGTCAATATTTGTAGAATAGCCCTTTCCCAAGGGCTGTTCAGATTTGAAACAGGCTACCAGTGGCTGCAGTCACTGCGACCGATCTGACAGGGTTCCAGAGAGAAGCACTGCCAGCGATAAGACGGACGGAGCTACCAATCTCTCTCAGGACAAATTGACAATACCACCATCTGATAAGCACTCTAACAGCACAAACACAGAGCGCACATCAGCAATGCTTTTAGGAGAGTACACCGATGCAAGATGCAAGATGCAAGATGAAAGATGTAAGACACTTCATTGCTCATTGCTAGGCCTGGTGTGGATTTCACAAAGTGCTAGGACTAGTCCTACCCTGAGTTAGGACGAGTAACTAGTCCTAACTTATAGGACTAGTCCTAACTTATAGGACTAGTCCTAAGTCAGTGTTAAGTTAGGACTAGTTTTGTGAAATCCACCCCTGATGCTTCATTCCCACAAAGGTAAGGCACTAGGTAGTTTTCCCACCATGAGGGAGGTTTAAATACTTGGGCAATTTAAGGTGCACCAAGGCAATGGCCTCTGTGAGGTATAAAGCCAGCATTACAAAAGACATTGTTAACTGTAATCTCAAAGCAAGTCATCCACTTCAGAGCAAGGTTAAGGAAAAAAGTGGAGAAATCTACTTTAAACATCAAAACGAAAAAAATATTGCAATCTTTCACTTCCATGACGGAAACGTAAATTTTTACCAGAACCCTAAAAAGGGCACCATGGAGATAGCAACGGGGAAATCCCTTGGAAGCTAGGGGTTAATTCATGGTCTGATCTTTCTTAATTGTTCAGGAAATGCTAAATTTGAGATAAATATCAATTGTAGACTTATCAACGCAGGATGGCAGGAAATACTTTCATTCAATATTTTGTGTCCAGCAAAATGCTTTTTAAACCGAGGTGTTTTATTTTTTTGATGTTTAATTTCAAACAGATAAATTCTTCTGACTTTTATTACAAAATGGTTTTTGTACTGCTTCTTGCTAGTTGCCATGTAATATGGCTCTAAATTCCTGTCACGGAAAAAGCTTTTGGGCCTCATCTACAGTCAAAGCAAACTCTTAACTTCTGAACTCTGAAAAGACGAGTTTTAAGAGAATTGTTTTCTTAAAAATTCAGTTTACACAATTTCTTGATGTTCGAAAGTATTTTTCATATATTAATTGCATATATATATAATTACCCATATACAGCTATCAAGATGAGTTTTTCTAAAGCTATTTCAAGAGAGCGTTTAATCTAGTTTTGAGGAAAAGTCAAAGGCAAGTAGTTTTTTTTAAGTGAGACATGTCAAACAAACTGCTCCTGGCTTTTAACCATAATTACACAAATATTTTCTAATACAATTTTGGGAGATAATTTGCATCTCTTTGGTGTAACCTTCACAAGGCTTGACTGGCAAAACAGCCACATGGGTTCTGGTCTCCGCCAAGGTGTAAAGCCAGCATCTGAATTCTGACTAATGTCCGAACTTTGAATATATACATTGTATTGTCTAAAATTAGATGAGAATCAAAAATCAGGATTTCCAAATTGTTTGACTTTTAAAATACTTTTAAAATGGTGCGTGGTGTCCAAATTAGAAACAGGGAGCCAAAAAAAAAAACCCCAGGGGCACAGGGGGCCCTTGCTTTTCAGTGAGGGCCCAGGTACCATGTTTTTAATGAACTACATGTACATGTACATGGGGTGTTTCAAAATAACGTGAAATTTCCAACAAAGGCCTTGTAACAGGCAGCCCCAGACTAACTGTGCCTGTCTAGTTGTAAGTTTTATGCATTTTCTTCCTTCTTAGGCATTGTTTAGGTTGTGCGCACTTCGGAATTTCCTCTCAGAATGGACAGTTTCTCAAAATTTGCCCAGATGTGTCCCATACATAACGCTTTTTGGGCTTTTTTGTGTCAACCAGGAAGGGTATCATGATTTCAACAGAGGATTTTTCAAATATAGCAGAGGAAGAGGGAGATGTTTCTAATTTATTTGTTCAGAAAAAGGTCCCAAATTTATGTCAGTGGGAGCTTTTGCTTGTTGTGTGTTTTGTTAGATTTTGGGGAGACAGTGAACTTTGAGTGTCGTCGTAACACTTTTCTTGCATTTTCTACTCATTTTTCATGGTCCCAAATAAGGTGGGGTGTAAAACAGATAAAGTTGGTTTAAAATGTTTGGGAGACTGATACATACAACAGCTTTGAAAAAAAATAATGTACCTGGGTAAGCATATCATTAATTGCCAGCAGTCATCAAGTATAGTTTGCATTGGTACATGTCCCATGCGTAACGCAAATTTAGCTGTTTTTACATTTTCACGATACTGCATGAACTATTGGTAGTTATTGCTAAAATACATTTAGCAACATTGCTTTGTAATTCCTCATCCATATAAAGCCATTCAAGGGAGCTTGGGGACATTTGTGGTCTTCTACTGAGACCATCTGTTAACCTGGTCCTGTTTGTCCCATGCGTAACGCCAGAAATCTACAAATGGCAAATTTCTTTTTACATCATAGGCAATATTCTTTGAGCTAGTAAGAATGTAAGCAGTTCTAATCAAAGCTAGATATCTATATTTTATTTGTATAGACACTTCTTATTTGATTTAAACTGAACTTGTCTGGAATCACAAAGTGCCCAAAATGTCATGCCCTGTTATGGGAAAAAACTATTTGTCCCATGCATAACACCATATTCCATTAATAGGTAGGAACGTCCAGATGGAAAGTGATCATGCTATTATGTAGCACTATGACATAGAAATAGGAAAGAAATACAAACTTGGTTTGATACCATGCAGCTTGTTGGTGAGGCATGATTCAAAATTGGTGTCCCATGCATAACGTTTTCAGCCTTCAGCGTTACGTATGGGACAAAACTTTAAAAACCTTGGATTTCAGTCTTGTCTTCGGTCCAATAGTATTTATTGAGTGTAAGAACAGTTGAAAACACCATTTTGTACTGTTCTCCGTGTGATTAAGGCAGAATATTTAGTATGTTGTTTAGAAATGGGACAAATCCGTTTGGTGTTCAGCAATTGGACAAATTTGTTTCGTGTTTAGCAATTGAATAAATCTATTCAGTGTTGTTAAAGGAAATGTGCTAACAATATTTTTCTTCAATAGAATGATTACAATTTTTTGATGGTAATTCACATAATACCTCTGGGATATTGTACATGTATTGCAGTATGACCCTAGCTAATCCATAAAAAACTTTTTTCCAGCACCCAAGTCTTGCCAACATATGTAGCAATGGATACTTCCTGACATTGTCCCCATGTCCAATCAGGCTGTCCCATGCATAGCGCTCTGCGAGGTATTGTGTTTTTCATTTAATATACAGAAAAGTTTTATTCATTTATCACAATTCATGTCATTTGTTTGTATGTTATTCTTATGAAGTCTAGGTAGGACTTGATATACATGTAGCCTTCTGTTCATTCTGTTGTGATTGGTCACCGAATAGTACACAAATATTGAGTGGCTCAGAGTGCAATGGGAGGAATATTATCACAAGGTAAAATTTGGACTGTTCCATTTCACGAGGCGAAGCAAAAAGAGGTGATTTCAGAGTTACACCTTTATATATTTAAAAGTGTAACTCGACCGGCCTTGAAAAATCGGGAAACACTTAACGTCGACGTCCCGGATCCCGATATTCTCTAATTTGTCCGTCAGGGGGCCCGGCGTGCACGCCCAAATGTGCCTGTTTTCGCTCTTTTTCTTCGAATGGCCGTCGGTTGTAACACTACGAGATGGCAAGCCTGTATCACAGTGTTGACATGCAACAGCCGCATAAAAATGGCGTACGCGCGTCCATAAAATGGTCTCACAACAGAAGCGCACACATACTGACGCACTCAGCGTTCTCCAGTTTCTGTTTTTATGGTCATGACTCATAATAATGTGCGCTTATTGGCTGCTTATTGGCGTCCCCTAATAAACAACTATCTTAGGCCTAGACATGCCCTTTTCACATGACGAAAAAATTACCAACGTCCCTTGCTACACATTTTACGAGCGCTGATTGTTTATTTGTTGTCATCATGCATGAATGATTTAGCGAGCTTTCACACGGCTAATGTAAAAAACTAACAACCATTGTGCGCTATGATAGTGCACACATCACTGGTAACCAGCGAATGACTGATATATCAGCGAAATAGATAATACTACCAGTAGAATCAGCCCGTTTGTTTTGCATGTTTTGGGGTGCAAAACCAGGCTCAGGAAAAAAAAGGAAAAGATGCAAGATTTCTTTTGCCGAGAAATAATAGTTTTTGGTATTCTAATAACGTGACTTACTGACTGCAGTGTTCATGAAACAACGCGCGTGCTGGCTGAATTCCTACATGTAGCTCGTAACAAATTTTCCTATTGGTTGAATTCCTTCGTTATTTGGGAATTCAGTCAATAAAAAAAAAATGCTAAGTAGTACAGAGCAGGTAACGAATTTTCTTATTGGCCGGCTGCCTTAGGAACCTTATTAATATGCACACCAGTGATTTCAAAGGGAATTTCCCTGATACTGTGTAGCTTTATGCATGTTTGTTATACGTTTTGCTTTTTAAAGCAAATTTTTCTGTCTTTTGCACCAACCAGAGAGTGACTTTCAACGTTTGTTTGCATTTAAGACAGCAGTAAAAAGATTGTTTTTTCTTGTCTAATTATGTCAGTTGAAGCGGGTTTTTTTGCATTTATTTAAGGGCGACGGCAATTAAAAAGGTAAGTAGTTGAAATTAAATTGTTTTCATTCTATTTCTATGACGAACAGAGTTAAGAATATGCCGCAAAAAGCAGTGCCAGCAGCGTGAATGCTCAACTTGAGCCAGCTCAAGTCAACAGTCCTGACAGTGCTTATAATTACGTTGCGATGCAAAGGTCACACAAAAAAAGTTGCCACGCATGCGTATTATGGGAGATTTCGCACAGTACATTGTTCAATAAACAAAGGTTCCTTTCACATGATGATTTCGCGCACATCCTTAGTCAAAAATTCCGCTAGCGGAAGATTTTGTCGCAGGTCCCGATCCAGGTTCTTTTCTTTCATTTTTTAACAAGAAATGGCATATTCCATCATTTTCACATCTTTTAACATGCAAACAACCACTTCAATTTTTTTAAAGAAAATAAGGTAGGGTTCTATGATTATTCAAATGAGTACAATTTTGAACAGCCCCTCATAAACATTACAGGTTTCTCCCCTTCAAACCCCCCCCCCCTTACTATTCTTTTTATGACTGTTGACATTGTGAAAATGTTTGCCTATGGAAATCAATTCCTTTCGAATGGTTGTCGGCTCTACCGCCGGGTGGCATTTTTTCTGCAGTTCAGAATTATCATCCTCGAAAATGGTATATTTTTCTTTTGTTAAGTTTTCCCTTTTTTGGAGTCAATTTAAAAAAAAATAGTTATACTTTACCCTATCCGACCGCTCTAAGCCTGATCTAAAATCCAAAATTTACCGAACGATAATATTCCTCCCATTTCACGAATTAAAGCCACTCAATATTTGTTTTATATAACTCACAAACAGATCCATGTCATTTTCACAAGAAACATAAAGTAGACACCTTAACTATCCCACACTTTGAAAATCCCCCCTCCCCCTCCACTAAATAACGTGGAGGACTCCATGTAGACACTGGATGCAGACGCGCTGTACGCACGTATGATCCTAACCGTTGAATAGTTTACCATTCCCCATGGGCAAATAGGACTTTTTGATCACCGACGTGGATGGGAGTAATATTGAATACCACGTGATGTAAGTTCCACCAATCAAGTGGCAAGGATCTTTGTGTGAGTTATATAAATCTTTTGTAGCACTACATATGCTAAATATCTGATTGGTGTGTAGATAAATTAGTCTTAAATCAATGTTTTTATATGGTTTAATCCTGTTGGATGTATTGTGCATGAATTACTGACAAAAGACACCCACAAAAACCAACTTATCAGCATAGCAATTAATGCTTCTTGACATTGTCCCATGCGTAACAGGGTTGTCCCATGCATAACGCTATGCAAGCTCTTAAGTTTTTCATCTACACAGTGAAAAGTTTTAATCATATACTAACATCATTTTTGTCATTTATTTATGTGTTATTCCTAATGGGGTCCAGGTAGGATTTGATGAGATAGTGAGCCTTCTGTTTATTTTGTAGTGATTGGTCACTGGAGTGATGCTTTCATAGCACCATGCGGCATGCCTAACTGTGGTGTAGATAAATCAAGCCATTGTTTTTCTGAGATTTTTTCATCGTCTTTTTTTCAGGAATATGCATTCCTCATAAAACTAGCCTTTATTTTACATTTATATTGCTTTTAAAAATATTTGTGGAGGGCTACAATAGCCATTGTCCCATGCGTAACAGCAGTGGGGTTGCTATTTTCAACGTCTCGCCGACAGTTAAACAGAGGGAGCATTAGAATTTCCTCTCGGTTTCAATAAATACAAGATCTGGCAATAAAAAATATGTGTATATATGCTTATTTCAGCATACTTGAAATTTTGACCCACTGGTTGACACATATTTCATGTTATTTTGAAACACCCCACATGTATACATTTTTTATGGAGGGCACCTGGGGGCTAGGCCACTGCCAACCTGCCCCCACCTCCCCCCCCCCACCAAGACTATAACTATTTATCAGTGATTTGTGGGGTTTGGAGTTATTGTTTGACGTGCTGGGGCGGGAACGCTACGAGGAAGGATAAAGAAAGGATTGATCGTCTGGTGAGAAGGTAGGGAGGATGAAAGGATTGTGTTTGCAGTCGGTGGACTCTCTTTACCGGGAGCGTGTGACTGGTGTGTTCAGTCGCATTTTGGACGACAATAGCCACCCACTCAACGGCGAACTTACTAGTCACATCATTCCCAGAAGTGGTAGAATGAGACTGCCGACTGCACGTACTAACCGTCATCTTCACTCCTTTGTCCCAACGGGTATGACATTATTCAATGAATTTTATGAAAGATGATTGATATTTCTTTTTTTATATGTACATATATATTTATATACATATTTCGTATGGCCTACTGGGCGTTCGCTTGTTTTAATCCTTGTATAGTGTATAATTGTATAATGTTTGATGTGCATTTTTTATTATGTCATTTTATTACTTCATGAACGTTTGTTGTATTTTTAACTATACTATGCGAGCAGAGTAATTTCTCCCATTGGAGATCAATAAAGTTTTCTTATGTCTTATGTCTTATGTCTTATAACTATGACCTCAGGTTACTTGTTCTTAAATCTTGACCAAAAAGGGCCTTCCAATGGACTTTATGTGCACATTTTCTCATCATGATGGATTTGCTCCAAAATGAGAAAAACTCTGGGCCCGTTAATGCACTTTTTAAACTACTTTTCCATTCTATTCCTGGACTCAAACTTTGTTCAAGTACATGTATGAGGTGGCAGAAATATGTACATAGACGTTAACTAACCAAATTTGTATTATTTATTTCAGGCTTGCAATCTTTCACATTGGTTTTCTTTGTTCAGAAGAGCACTCTTGAGTCTTAAGGGCTTGGGCATAAATTTAAAATGTACAGCATTACTTCCAGTGTTGATCCTTGTGCACATTTCATAAAATCTACTCACTTGGGCTCATATTACACAGAGGCCAAGGCTCTGGTTACCTTGGGCCTGGCCTTGGCACTCCTAAAATTACTTCCCTACAGATATTCTGATTGGTTTTTACCAAAAGTGAATTTTACTGGTGGCTGGGGTGGGCGTGGGAACTCGCATTTAGTTTTGCCTACAAAAATTTAATTTCTAGATTATTTCTAGCACTGATCCTCCAGTTCTATCTGATTTTTGTCACAGTTGAGAAAATGACATTTGAAGACGCCATAATCCACCATTCTTCTTTCAATTGCCGCAATCTAAACCACACCAATAAGTTATATGTGCACAAAATCCATGACCAAACATAAACTGTTTTTCATTGTTTGCATTAAAATGTGAAAGCTAAATTTGATGAAATTTTTCACAAGTTAGCTGTACATGTATGTCTGTTTGTTTGTTTTTAAACTAAGATTTGATTTAACTTCCCAAAAACATTGATGTAGTTTCCCCGTAAAGATATTGACAAAATAAGAAGACAGCCAACATTTGTAGGGCTACACGGGGGTGAGAGTCAAAGCTGACAAGAGGGTCTGAAACTACGATCCAAATTTAGGATGCATGTTGAAATGAATGGCATTTCCACCTTTTGGCAACCCCTGGAGTTATAGATTCCAAGGAGCTTTTGGGAACAGTATCCTCGGCACTGGAGGAAAAGTAGATCAAAGACTATAATTTGTCTTTATCTGTACAAAATGACTGCATTTCATATCACCATGCAGACATAAAAAAAAGTCTGAAATTTCTCATCCCCTGGGCTAGACAGTTGGTAGAGTGCTGGCATGCTAATCTGAAGGTCGCAGGTTCAAATCCTGTGCTAGACCAAACTAAATTAGAATTCACCCAGTCAGTTCCCCCCCCCCCCCCATGGTTTATTACTTGATATTCCCTATAAAGAGATAGAAATGGGGGCCAGGTAAAAATCCAGTGTGTTGGATGAAGGAATGTTACTTGCAACTTTTGCAAAATCAAGCATAGTGCATACTGTACTTCATGTAAAGCTATTCCCAGGTACATGTAAGCATTCCTAAACCATTTAAATTCAAATCATTCCCAATGTAAGAACTTTTCATACTAGGTGTTACACAAAATCAACAAATCAATGGACTAAACAGATAAGGGTCACCAGGTCTATAATCCATAACAAAGGGCCTCAGAGGTGACCCCTTTCACACAAATATAGCAGGGGGGAATCTACTTGTGTATTTAAGTGTAGACAGTCTTTCACCATACCATGGGTATTTAAAGGGACACATTGCCTTCGGATTGGGTGGTTTTTTGCTACAAAAAGCACTTGTTATGAAATGAATATGGTTG